>WELA01007412.1:0-25710 GCA_009602735.1 Mesotaenium endlicherianum
ATGTCCTTTGAACCTTCCAAGGCATTTTCGAAGTTAGAGGAAAGACCTAGAAGAACTCCATGTGGCAAAAGTCAAATTTGGCATTTTTTAGGTCAAAAGGACATGTGTACATTATTCTAGAAAGAGGTGGCAAGTTTTGGGATGTGTTGGGTGCCAACACATCAACATACACCTTCCTAGAAATTACTTATGTAGCAAGTATATAAACAAGAGCTAGAACATAGAAANCCTAGAAATTACTTATGTAGCAAGTATATAAACAAGAGCTAGAACATAGAAAGACATTCCAGAATCACTCTTGTACTTGCCAAAATCCAGAAATATATTAACTTTCAAGAAGCCATCTCTCTTTCAAGAAGCTACCACTTGTGTTCAAAGATCCTTGTCTTGAATAGATAAACTATTCTGTTTTACTAAGTACTTTATCTATCTGTTTCACTACAGGGTGCATCTGTTGGGGGGGACGCAGTGAAAGTTTGCAGATTTGTAGCAGATTGAAACACTTCACGCCGCCTCTTAGCTGCACGCCTCCTTCTCTGTCGCCTAGATGATGACGTTGAACTTGAAGATGGCCCTCCACAGAAAAAAACGAAACGACAAGCATCAGGGTTTTGTGGATAACGTGACGACATTTGTATATGGTATTCTACATGCAAGATATGAAGAGTTGTTGTCTGGAAGGAGGTTTACGCCTCATAGGTGTTTGTAATAATGGTGCACAGTAAAAGGAGGAAACTATAGTACCAGCATTACAGAACAGGCCTTAGAAGGTGAGGAAGGAACGTCAAACAGAAGAGAGCAGCAATGGGGGCC
This sequence comes from Mesotaenium endlicherianum, assembly GCA_009602735.1. Taxonomy (NCBI): domain Eukaryota; kingdom Viridiplantae; phylum Streptophyta; class Zygnematophyceae; order Zygnematales; family Mesotaeniaceae; genus Mesotaenium; species Mesotaenium endlicherianum. The sequence goes on from WELA01007412.1 coordinate 814, forward strand.
AGTGACGCAGTGATATGCAATAATTATTCTTAGTCTCGCTGAGGTTGCTTCTCCATCTGCTTCATCATGACAACAATCAGAAGACAAAGGTCGTAAATGAACTTCTTGTGTACAAATGAAGCAGAAATGGAGATGGCAGAGACAGATACATGACACAGAGCATGAGTCTGGAATGAAAGAAAGAACTCGCCTGATGCACCGTGTACTTCAGTTGGGACAAGTTGAGGCTGTTGTAGGACAGTATGTCCATCTTGCGGTCCGGCTACAACATGATAATATAAAAACCGAGCAAAGTATGTTTTTCAATAGGGAGTACATAGTGCAACATAATGAAAAACGCGGTAACTGTGTCATTGAATTCACGAGACACACGTTATAAATGAAGGCAAGACAAGAGATAATGTGAATGACTTATAATGACAAAGCCTGTAATGAGCCGTCAGGTTGTAACAGTTCTTGAATCTTGACTTGCATCCATCGAACTGGTACTGGTGATATATGCCATGAACAGTGGCATTATGACCGTCTACAAGCCTGTCATTGTAGTTCGGCTGCAAAGAAAATGAACAATGCTCTTCGTTTGCAGCATTGAAGGGACAGATGTAGGCTGCCTTCTTGTGAACGAGACGCCTAGAAGAGTTCCCTCTCATCAGAGGAGGGGAAGATAGAGAGTGAGAGAATAGATATATAACTATGAGCAGATACACAATAGAAGTTGGCACACGGTTATAACCAACATGTGTTCGACATGAGAGACCATGGAGGAGGCATGTAAGGCGTAGTGCTTGTGGCAAAACAGTGAAGGACGGTATGATATGACAACACAATGAAGGCGGAGTATTGGAGGAAAGCCGAAGAACACGATAATTGCGACTCAGACTTTGCAAAGATGGGTGTGAGGTATAAGTGAGTAGATGGGATGGAGACAAGAAAGAAGCGGTTATATATGTGTTGCGTATAGTCCCCCCAGAGAGACTCGTAAGCTAATTTTGAGTACCATGAATCCGTGTAGCAAATGCAGGTGACCGATGGACAACCTAAAGATCGCCACATTTGGCGGTTGAACGTCTGGGGCAAACCAAGGTATTTGGCGCCAGGGTGTTTCAAATGCGCATGGACGTGCATGGTGCGTATCAAAATCACAACACATTCACGACGCGAGGTAGTCAGAAAAATACCCCATTTTGACGGCTTCAGGATTTCGTTGCACAGTGAAACGACACGAACATGGGTTGTCATACGCGGCACCAAGAGCCGGTATGAAAGAAACTCTATCAAAAGTGGCCAATTGTTTGTATTGGGCTAAAATGAATATGTAGGACGCAGAAAGGCAGTTTCTGACACCACGGCGCATGAATCGACAGTTTTTGCCCCTTCATTGAATTTTCATTTCATAGGCGTTTCACATGGGCACAAAGAAAATCTAGAGTGAATGTTAATCACACTGTAAATGTACTGTTGCTCAATTGTGGTGATAGCCTTCAAGCCTTTCTTGGTTGTTGTCACTTTCTCAAGGTGCGCCCGCTCATTGTGATTGACCATGCTCAGGATGTTCAGAAGTCGTGTGTCTGTTGAGCAAAATGGGGTCTTCAATTTTTTCCTGTGCTTTCAAATTGATGGGGCATGCACTAGATATATGTCTTTATGCTTTACATTACCTCAAAAGCGCCTGGGTGATCTGAATGGGAAGCCAGACAGTGCCTGCAAGGAGATGAGAGCACATTGCGGGTAGTTTCTCAACTTTGATAAGCTACAATTGTGCACTCTGTTGGGACATTCAGGACCCATCCCCTCCTTGTGAATTTCCCTTAACTTGGCATTATGCAAAGTTTGGGTTCAATCCCCTTCTCTGTGGACTCTATTCACACCTTGCCCTTGCATGGTCGGGGCCCCAACCTCCTCATTGCAGGCTCTGTTCACACTTGGCCTTCAGCAGCGCCTTCTTCTGGCTGGAGTCACTCATGCTGGCGACGCTGCTGTGGCGGCCCTTCATCCACCTGGGAGCTTCGCCCTGGCCCTACATCTCCCTGCTGCTGACAGCTGTCGGCATCCAGGAAGGTGCCCGCCTGCTCTTATGGAAAATATGCATGTCTGTCCGCCCCTCAAACCCAACCTCCCCCAGCCGACCCCCCCCTTACCGCCCCTCTTCCCCCCCGCTCTTCCTTCTCTCTCCCCCCTCGGCCCTCCCTCCCCTTCCCTTTCAGCTGAGATGAGCTGAGATGAGCTGCGCTTGCCTTAGCTTGCCGTCGCTTTAAACCCTGCACCTTCACGTGCTGGAGGAAGCGCAATGGCTGTCTCTCCTGCCTTAGCTTGCCCCCGTTCTCTCGCCGGCACTGTAGCTGTGCTCGTCCATTAGAGGTGATCCACTTGTTGTTTGCCAGGTGTCCGTTGGTGGCAGTCTGGCGGCTCGCCCGTGCCGCAGCAAGAGTGCAAGGGAGCGATCACACGCGGTCAAAAAATACTACCTGCAAGACATAGCAGGGGTGTGAGCTGAGGGGCATCGAGTCGAGCAGAAGACAGAGAGAGAGAAGGAGGCACATGAACCCGAAAGGAGAGCAGAGGCGAACCGACTCGGCCCTGCTGCCTTGCTGGGTCCATGCCCAGGTGGGAACCGCGGGGCGTGGGAGCGGGGGGGGGGCCAGGGGGGGGCGGGGGGGGTGGGGTTGACCCCTTTGGNGGGGGGGGGGGGGGGGGGGGGGGGGGGGGGGGGGGGGGGGGGGGGGGGGGGGGGGCACTTGTTGGGACGTTGGCTCTGCCAGCTAATCAGAGGTCGTGGCCGGTGCTCCTCGCTGAGGCCCTTGCCAGCTTGAGGCTCTCCCTGCAACCTTTTATTGCTGGCGGGCGTGGCTGTCCTTGTTTGTGCTGGACCGGCTAAGCCGCTCGCATGGTGGTGGTAGATGCGCGGCCGTTTCCGCAAGCCGCGCTCCATAGTCGAGTGCCGCTCCCCTCCCCCCCTTAGGAGAGACCCCTCTCAACCCCACCCCCACCCCCACCCCGGGGACGAGGCCAAATATTGGCAGCAATACAATTGACAGAGAGTTACCAATGGATTGAACCAATTGGTTTTTACTGGCATATATCATTTTTTTTAGATTTGTAGAAGCTAATTTTTGGTAAAGGTACAGATAATTATTTACAAGCCCTAATTTTATGCAGCATTAATGGTTCAGCTTCTACATTCAACTTGCATTTGTGCATGGGTAGCGTGTATCTTTGAATCATACTCGGTTATTTGTTCAACAACGAGGACATCAGGTACACCAACTGCATGCAGATTCACTTGCGCTAACGAATTTAAGTCATGTTTCAACATAATGTGAGAAGGCAGTCGCGTCTCCACCCTCTCTAGCATAAAGAAGTGGGTAAATACTTCCCCATTTTAATGGTAACTTGCACAAACTATGTTACTAGATGTAAGCATTATGAAACTTTTTATCTAGCTGCTACGTGGAATAAATGCTTGAGTCCAAATCATTGTTCTCGAGTACGCATCTTTGCTATGCATTTAATTGAGGAGCACGAAGTATGCTAAGTCCAATTGCATGCAGTAAATCAACCGAGAGTTGCATGAGGTATTTAAGGCAACAAGAGAGGCACTTACAAATATTTTGGGTGTGTTTTGGACGTTCACTCCACGTGCATGCAGTAATGTGGAAATGTAGACAAAAGGGGTAAGAATAAGGGTGACGGGTCGATTTTAAAGTACGGTCATTTTTCAATACATGCTTCACTTATTATCTTGGCAAGGACTACAATTACGTCATAAGCACATATGATGATGTGCAAAGAAACTATGTATATGAGACAAAGTTCAGTTACATGATTACATGTACACTTGCATCCAAATTCACTTGAATAAGAGTTTGTACGTAGATTGCGTCTGTACACAGAACCACAAAAAAATTTCAAGTGAACTCCGAGCCAGTCAACTCCAAACTAGATCAAAAACAAAAGTCATAGAGATGATAAAGTTGACCGCAAACGTCAATGTGGTAGGATGCTTAAGAGGATGCAGGTAGACGGCATAAAATGTAACATGGGGGGAAAATTGACAAACAGACGGAAATAAATAATCTACATTTGACATTAGACGGCTAATTAAGGGGGCCAATCTAGAACAAAAGATACGGCCAAAAGATATTATACCAGAATTTGATGACACAAGGTGCTATAAAAATATGCCTTACATACTCGAGCGCCCTTAAAGAAAAGGCCTTCACAATTGCCGACGATTTTGACATTTGGCGCTAAATTTGAGGGGAGTATAAACTGTATAGCTTTACATATCAAAGCGTGGTACCTCGTGAAGATATTTTTTTTCGCATTTGGCAGTGAACCTTGTAAATTTGTCCAAGAACCTTGAGAGGGAATGTTTGAATTTTGCGCTATTTAGGAGATCTTTGCATTTTCTTGCCATATTGTTCAACAGAGAATAACGCCCCCATGATGCAAACCCTTGTATATGCTTCCTTGCAAAAAATTCAACGTCTCAAGCATCTACTCGTATGGGGGTTGTTCACAAAAAGTGAGCAGCTATCTGCTTATCCAAGTTTTCCATCTTTACCTTGAACCATTCCTCCTCGCTCTCGAAATCGACCTTGATCTTGGATGCCAGTGCTTTTCGAGCATCGTACATCTTACAGACCGCGTCCCACATGCCCCTCCATGTTTGCTCGGTATAATAGCTGGAATTATTGTATTGCATGCATTGAAAATCTTGAATATGCCACTTGGCCACAATGTGCATCTGGGAAAATCACTTCCTTGTCAAGGGAAAACCAGTGCGGCCCAAACAGCATATGCCTACCACGCCATCCCCATCATTACGCATGAGCTGTGAAGACACTGCTAGCTCTGCCAAAGCCGATATTCCATCCACCGGCAACAAGTTCCCCGTCACCGGGCGCTCATTATCCCTGCAGCACTCCTCCCAAAGCTGCTGTCTGAGTCGTTCTTCCTCAACACGTGCCCCGGCAGTCGGCGGTGCCGTGGACTCCCAGCCGGCAAAATATTCTTTCACAAGGCTGAAGTTCAATGTGGAAGGGTGCGTCATTTTCTTGAACCACTTGGGCTCGAGAGTTTCATCCTTCCAAGCCACGATGCCATCGGCGAAACTGAGGAGCCCAGCAGCCCACTCCTTGAGCTTCTCTGCCTGGGCCGCTAGTGCGTCTCCCACGAGATTGGGGGGGTGGAGGGGGGGGTTCTCTTCCACAAACTTTATCATCCCCTCCAACGTTTCAAATTCCTGGTAATTCACATCCACACACAATGCCGTCACAGGTTTGAAGAGACCAAGACCGAGGACATTATCAACAAGCGCCAACGGAGCTTCCAGCAGAACGTGAAGGGTGAGGACCTTGTTCCAGTTGATGCTCACCTCCCTGCTCGCAACGTGGACGGTCTGCTTGCAGCCCTCTAGTAGAGATCCCCAGGCGCGCACATGGTGGGCCTTATTGCTCCATCTTCCTTTGGAACAACTTTCCAAGATTCTGCGCCAGGACACCTTCCAGCGGCAATGCACCTGCGCACGGTCCGCATCCGCCACAACTTTCCACAAGCGGGAAGCCGCTGTGGCGATGCGCCTTCTTTTGGCGCCATCATCAGGTCCCGGCTCTTTGCATTCCAAAACTGCAAGAAATTCTTTAATGGCCTTCGTATTAGACGCCTCGGCTTCCCGGTATTCTTCGCCAATCTCCTGAACAGCCAAAACAGGACGCAATGGATAAGTGGGTGGCGAGCTGCATGTTGTCAGCCACACCATTGGAGACAAGGCGAGCACCACACCTTGTCGCCGGCAATCCACTGCAAAGCCATCCTGCAGGCCGGAATCCACTGCCTGCGCGCCCCCGCATACTCCCTTCCGCAACCCCACGCTCCGCCTTTCCCCTCCTTGAGAAGTTTGCTGAGGCTCTTCCACCTCCACGTCTCGATGCCCAGGCGAGCCTGGACGAGCGACATGCGCGTACCCTTCAGACGCCGTTCTGCTATGTCCTTCATGGCAGCAGCATCCAGTTCGGGGTTCCGCCTCTGGCTGAAGCGCCTCATGCGCACCTGGGAGCACACACACAACACAAACGACAGCCGCGCGCGTAAGTGCACCCTTGCGGCTCGAGTGACCCACGTAGGGATTAGCCACGCCAGTGATGATCAGCGCAGAGCATCACCGACTCACCCGTGCGGCGGCGGCGGCCTTTTTGTCTTCAGGCCCCCCCTCGCATAGGGCCCCTTCGTGACAACCACATCGGGCCACCTGTACAGCTCGTCCCTGCTCCTGTGTTTCTCCTGGTAGTGCTTCTTGAACTTGTTCACAAGGTCACGCTCCTTGGGCTTGGCGCAGCGGGGCATGCAGTCGACCTTTTAAGTGCGGGTGGCCGACGCCAATGCTCTCCTATCGGGCAAGAAACTGAATCTGTATCTGTAAGGACACAGCGTGCATTGTATGTGTCGCTTGACCCCGGCCATGGGCATCATCGCTCGCCAACCATCCCCAATTTCTTCCGCTCCACGGCACCCTCGCCTTCATGCCTCGCAGTCGGCGTCCCCTCGCCTGCTTGCATGACCCTCCAGGATACGACATACTAACAACAAAGCTCCCAGTGGGAGTTGACCGAGAATGTGCAGCAAGTCACAAGTCGACCCTGCCCGTTACCTCTCTGATGTACGGGTGAAGGGGCGCCCCGCCGTCGTCAGACTCCAGCCGAGGGTGGAGCTTCCAAACCAAGTACCTGTCGTACCAGCCTAGCTGCACACAGACACACGAGACACACACACACACACAAACGCCCGAGCGCATGAGCACGCGTGCACACACGCCCTCCAGTCTCAACCTCAATGTTCTCGGCGCCGACAATTCAGCAGATGGGCAGCAGTGCACAGTAGGTGAGGTGAACTCACTTCCGCCGGGTCGTAGGACGCCACCAGCGGCCAATGCGTATCGAAGACATGCAGCACCTCCTTGGTGGCCCACAGAACCAGCTGCACAGTGACAGCAACCAGGCACACAAGATTGACAGGTCATATTGGTGCGTCTCGTGCGCGCCACACATGCGCAGAAACACAGAGCGCACAAGAACGCAGTCTTACCCTTTGGAGCTGCACCCTGCACTCAGGCCTCGCCACCTGCATGCACCACGAGGCCACACACCGTGAGCGGGCGGCTGCAGGAGAGGAGCACGCGCCCATTGCAAGGCCAGGTACATGGGCGGGACTTACGATGGTGTACGATTTCGAGTTCCCAACGGCGTCCAACATGGAGCTGTCCAGCAGTCTGTGGTCCTCACAGTCAAACAGCTGCACGTAGAGGTCAAGCAGAGGTGTTGCCGGGTCAGAAGCGTAAAGAGAAAAGGAAAGGCCCACGCTTTCAGCCGCTGTAGTTGCGCAACGTACCAGGCGGTGACCCTTGTATTCGAATGCCCAGCACTTTCCGCGCCCGAGGGGTGGGAGGCCACATATCCGTCCTGTTTGCACGTCAATAATCTGCACACACGCGCGGTCCCACGACTTATTTGACGGCCTGGCCCTACTCCCTAAGCCACGGCAACAGCATAGTGAACTGACGGGGCTGGTACTCATACCCTTCTATGACGATCATATGTCACCGGTGCAGAGGGGGGCGAACTTGCCCTCCTGTCCCCCTGTTGACGCTATTGCACTTGCATCCCCTCCTCCCTCTCCCTGGAGCTGTCACTTCTCTGCACAGCGTGCAATCCCGCATGCAAGTCAGAGGCCTGAATCCACACCCTCACTTCACAGCAGCAGAGCTGTAATCGGAAGAGGCACGTCGGCATACCCAAACTTCCACTTCGGATGTCGTCGGTGCAGACCAAAGCGGCCTCCTCCTCTGCCTCCACTCCTCCTCCGCCTCCTCCTCCTCCTCCTCCTCCTCTTCCTCAGACTCCTCCTCGGACTCCTCTCGCTCCTCCTCCTCCTCCTGGGAGTCCTCCTCCACGAGATACTCCTTGTAGTGAAACAGATAGATAAAGTACTTAGTAAAACAGAATACTTTATCTATTCAAGACAAGGATCTTTGAACACAAGTGGTAGCTTCTTGAAAGAGAGATGGCTTCTTGAAAGTTAATATATTTCTGGATTTTGGCAAGTACAAGAGTGATTCTCCAATGTCTTTCTATGTTCTAGCTCTTGTTTATATACTTGCTACATAAGTAATTTCTAGGAAGGTGTATGTTGATGTGTTGGCACCCAACACATCCCAAAACTTGCCACCTCTTTCTAGAATAATGTACACATGTCCTTTTGACCTAAAAATGGCACATTTGACTTTTGCCACATGGAGTTCTTCTAGGTCTTTCCTCTAACTTCGAAAATGCCTTGGAAGGTTCAAAGGACATGAACCAAGTTACTAGAGTACCTATTCACACTTGACTCCACACAATACTACTCCAAATATATTTGAAAACATTAAAATATATGCAAACTAATATATAATAACTCAAATCACTACATCACCCCCCCGATAGAAAAAGCGACGTCTCGGCGCGTCAAGTCAGGTCTTACACATGTGGAGCAAACTAGTCAACAGTTTCAAGTCAGATGCCACACATGTGAAGAGGACTAGTCAAAGGCGCCAAGTCAGGTGCTACACATGTAAGGTAGACTAGGCAAGGTCGTAGGTGGTGTGACCTTATTGGCTAGCCTACTCCTTAATGATAAAGAAAATTGTACAAGTTGGCCCAGAATCTGCCACGAACTCAAAAATTCATAGCGGCCACAGAACTGCTCCAAATCTGAAAATTCGAGTGCCAGACGGACCGCGTCGGAGAACTCTACCGGGTCACCAAATTTGAGAGCATTCTCATTTCTGGAGTGTCGTTGAGAGCTGAGAGAGTAGGCACTCCTCCAAATCTGTGCAGAAACTTCTGAAAATCATAAGTCCTTCTATACTTCTCCAAATTCTGCAAACTAAGTCTCAAACTGGGCGCTGTAAGATGTTCTACCAGAGTCTTGAGTTTCAGAGCATTCCAAGTTCAGGGGAGGGCACAATGTCAGAAGGCATATTCTGCCCTAACAATGCCAGCAGCCTGACCCCCTTCTACTTAGAGCATCATATCTCTCTCACCAGTGCTCCAAATTGAGCAAACTTGGACTCTAAATGACCGGCTACTCATGGACTACAGCCAGGTAAATTTTCAGAATTTATTATGCAGAGACCTATCACCAGTAGCAGTTTTAGTTTTCTGTCCAGAAACTGCGAGAAGAGAAGAGTGTCTAATGTCAATTTTTCCTCTTTCTTGTTCTTGCAGGCTGCCTCCAAGGGGTCTTCTGCTGCTTCTTGATGGTGGCAGGCTGCCTCCCTGAAGTCTTCGGGCTTCTAGTAGAGAGACTTGGGGCTGGTCCAAGATGGGGGTTGGCGGCATGGAAGCGCTTCAACTTTCTCTGAACTTTGTCAAGGTAGTGCGCCGCCACCCAACTATTCTCCGAATCTGGATATCCTTTCCACTTGATCAAGTATTGCTGCTGTCTCCTGAAATTTCTCATAGCCACTATGTCTTCCACTTCGTACTCCAAATGATCATCCACTATTGTTGGGGCTGGTGGGGTTGTCACACGTCCTGGGAACTTGTTGTCGGGTTGCACATATGGCTTGAAGAGGGAAGCGTGGAATACGGGGTCGATGTGCATAGTCTGGGGAAGTTCTAGCTTGAAAGCAACGGGGTTGACTTGCTGGATAATCTTGAAGGGTCCCAAATACTTGGGAGAGAACTTGCTGCCGGCAGGCCTGTTGTTCAGGGAAATGTTCTTGGATGATAGTAACACGTTGTCACCCACTCTGTACGTAATTTCTCTTCTGGATCTGTTCGCCACTCTTGCTTGAGCATCTTGCGCGTGTTGTAGAGCTTTCTTCGCTGCTGTAAGGGCTGCTTCTAATGTCTCCATAAAATCTGTGGCTGCAGGTACTTCATCATGGCCAGCCGTGAAGCTCAGTGGCGTGGTCGGATGGAAGCCATAGTTGAGGAAGAATGGGGACTCTTGGGTAGAGGCCTGCGTAGTGTTGTTGTAGGCAAACTCGAGGGGGGTCAAGTACATGTCCCAGTCTTGCTCGAGGGTAGACACGTAGGCCTTTAGAGAGGTCTTTAGGGTACGATTCATACGCTCGGTTTGCCCATCTGATTGTGGGTGGTAGGCAGTAGACATATCCAGCGATGTACCCAAGTTCTTGAAGAGATTTTTCCAGAAATGGCTTGTGAATCTTGGATCTCTATCTGACACAATTCTTGATGGTAGTCCATGGAGTCGGAAGATGTTGTCAAAGATGAGTCTTGCAAGTTGTGGTGCTGTAGCCTTAGTCGTCGTGGGAATAAAATGAGCCATCTTGGTAAGTCTGTCCACCACCGTGAGTATTGCATTATGGCCTCGAGGTGTCACGGGCAAGTCCACGATAAGGTCCATTGAGATGTCCGTCCATTGTCTTTCGGGGATTGGTAGTGGTTGGAGGAGTCCTCCCGCCTTTTGCGATGATGGCTTGATTCTTTGGCATGTGTCACAGCTCCTGCAGTACTCCTTGACTTGCTTAGACATGCCTGGCCAACAATAAGTCCTAGCTAGAACGCCCGTGGTCCTTAGGATTCCAAAGTGTCCTCCAAGAGGGTTGTCGTGTGCTTCTCGTAGAAGCAAGAGCCGGAGGTCTAAGTCATTAGGAACACATCTCTGGCCCGTATCTTGCCTCACCCAATAATTGCCTTCTTGCTTCTTGCATGGGTCCAAGGCTGCTTCTCCGTTCTTGTAGTAAGGGTCTCTTTCATAGGCGGCTGAAAATCGAGCTTCCAGATCTGTCTTCAGGGATACCATCACTGCATTTAATTGCAGTCTTGAGAGGGGGTCAGCCGGGTTTGTCTTGCCGGGCTGGTACTGAATCGTGATGTTGTATTGTTGCAAGTATCCGCTCCATCTTGCTTGTCTCCTTGAGAGATACGGCTGCGTTTGGAGGTGCTTTAACGCCTCGTGGTCCGTGGTGACCAGTACTTTGCGTCCTTCAACGTAGCAGCGCCAAACCTTCAAGGCATGTACAATCGCCAATGCCTCTCGCTCCGTGGTTGTATAATTTTGCTCGGCTGGATTTAGCTTCCTTGACTCGTAGGCGATGGGCTGCAGTCCCTTGCCTTGGTCTTGAAGCAGGATTGCTCCTATTGCATAGGAAGATGCATCGGTGATGACGTGGAAGGGCCAATCTGGGTTTGGACTTGGGAGTGTGAGCACCGGGGATGTGGTCAATCTTCGCTTTAACTCTTGAAATGCCTCTTCCTCTTTCTCGGTCCATGTATATAGCCTGTCCTTCTTGAGTAGATCTGTCAGGGGGGCTGCTATGTGCGAGAAGCCTTGGATGAATTTTCTGTACCAATTGGCAAATCCCAAGAATGACTGGAGTTCTTTCTTGGTCGTGGGGGTTGGCCATTCCTCCACCACCGTGGTCTTCTTGGGGTCCATCTTGATGCCATCAGCAGTCACGTGGAGACCTAGGAACTCCACTTCTTGTTTGGCAAACTCGCACTTTGACTCCTTCGCAAATAGCTTGTTTTGCTTCAATACTTCAAGGACTTCTTTCAAGTGTCTCGCATGCTCTTCAAGGGTCTTGCTGTAGATAAGGATGTCATCGATGAATACCACCACAAATCTGTCCAACATGGGCTGAAATATGGTGTTCATCATAGTCATGAAAGTTGCTGGCGCGTTGGTGAGTCCAAATGGCAGGACCATGAACTCAAAATGTCCATATCTTGTCCTGAATGCCGTCTTCTCTATGTCCGGTTCTGCGATGCGAATCTGGTGGTAGCCGCTCCGTAAGTCAATCTTCGTGAAGTACTTGGCTCCAACCAGCCGGTCCATGAGCTCATCCATGCGCGGCAGCGGGTATCGATTCTTGATGGTGATCTTGTTGAGGGCGCGATAGTCCACACACATCCTCAAGGTACCATCTTTCTTCTTGACAAATAGCACCGGGGCTCCAAATGGCGACTTGCTAGGTCGAATGAAGCCATGCTCCAGTAGCTCCTTGATTTGCTTCTTGACTTCGTCTAGCTCCGTGTATGACATTTTGAACGTAGGCCGAGAGATGGGCTTGCTTCCGGGCTCCAACTCTATCTTGTGGTCTACGAATCTTTTGGGGGGTAGGCCCTTGGGCAATTCCGGGGAGAACACTTCTTTGTAGTCCTCTAAGACTTCTTGTATCTCCTTGGGAACGGGGCTGCCTTCTTGACTCTCGATGTCTTTCTTGATGTCTTTTGGCGTGATCAAGGCCAAAAGAAGCTCGTGTCCCTTCCTCACAAGTCTCTTGAGTTGGAGGGCGGACAATAGTATCTCGTGTGCCGGCTTCTGGATGTCTTGGGTCTGGATATTCTGGATTGCGCGCAAAATACAGATTCTTGAAGTGATGTCATTCTTGATCTTGATAGTACCGGTCCTCCAATCAACTTGGGGGTTGTGCTTGGTCAACCAAGGCGTCCCTAGGATGACGTCGTACTTGCCCAATTGCATGGGGGAGAACACTACTCTATCCTTGAAGGACTTGATAGAGAGTGCCAAGGGGTACGTCTTCTTGGAAGGGGTAGTATAGGAGAATCCATCGGGCATCATAATCTCCTCGTCGTGGTCAAGAGTTCGCATAGTAATACCGTGCTTGGTGGCAAAATCTGCAGCAATGAAGTTGCCTTGAGCTCCGCTATCCACCAAGATGTGGACCTTCTCTCCTCCAAGGTAACCTCTCAAACTCATTGGGGCTGGAACGTCGTCTTCAACGGGGGTCTCCACCTCACTTGGCGTGTTGCCTTCTCGTGAAGTGGGTCTTGGGGTGGTAGGCTCCTGGCCTACCGGCGCTGTCCGTTTTTTGACAACTTTTTGGGGCATGAAAGTGCACGATGGCCCTTTTCCTTGCAATAAAAGCATAGTCCAGCCGTCATGAGAGCTTCTTTTTCAGCCGGGGAGAGTCTTGCTTTCACTCCTTGCTGGTTTCTTGCATCATAAGTGTCATTGGAGGGTCTTCCACTCTTCCGGGCAGCCGCGGGGTCCCTTTTAATAACTCCGATTTCCATGGGTGTGGGTCCAGATTCGGATGTGGAAGGGGCTGCGTACACCCGCGTCGTCGGTACCCGTGAAGATGAAGGCACGGAGTGCTTGAAATCCAAGGTATCCACCTTTTGGGCCACTTCAATGATCTTTGAGAAGTCCGTCAAGTCGCGTAACTCCACTTCCTTTGCCACCTTGGGTTTGAGGCCAAAGATGTAGCGGTCAATCTTCTCCTCGAGAGACATGTTGGGGATCTCAAGAGTGAGGGCGTGAAATCTGGATGTATACTCTTGAACGGACGTCGTTTGCTTGAGATGGTGGAGCTTTCCTCGGGCAATCTTCTCCGCATTGATGGGCATGAATTGCTTCTTGAGGGCCTCACGAAAATCTGCCCATCTTGCATATGATGGTGGGGGCTCTTGGCCGAGCATGGGGTGCGCCATAGCTTGATATATAGCCGCTTGATAGTTACGCCACCATGATGTTGCTGCTCCTCTAAGTAAGGTAACGGCAAAGGGAACGTAGTCCTCCTCGGGTACTTCAAGGAATGCGAGGTACGTCTCCACTTGGTAGAGCCATAAATTCAGGTTGGCACCTTTCCCGGGGTTGAAAGTGTCGGGTTTGCCGGGCTTGATGAGTTTCCTTGCTCTCGTTGGCTCTTGTGGAGGCGCTTGAGCCGGGGCTGGATTTTGAGCATTGCTCGCAATAGGGGCAACCATGGCAGCCATAGCTTCTCTTGACGCTTGCACGGTTGCTTCATAGGTGGCCAAGCCCACTTGGTTGTGGACGGTCATTAGGAAGGCTGCCCACTCATTTGCGGGAACTCCTTGTGGTGGGGTCAACTTTGCTATAGCGGCTGCCACGGGATTTGACGGTGCTCCTCCTTGTGGTGCTTCTTGTTGTTGGAGATTTCCTTGAGTAGGCTCTCCCATCGACGCTGGAGGAGGGTGTGCTCCTCCTTGTGGTGCTTCTTGTTGTTGCAGATTTTCTTGAGTGGGCTCTCCCATCGGCGCTGGAGGAGGGTGTCTTGGAGAGGAAGGGCTTCCTTCGAAAGCTTGCTGTTGGTCTTGAGGATCGGCCATCTTCTTGTGCTACCAAAGTGCCTAGCTCCGATACCACTGTAGTGAAACAGATAGATAAAGTACTTAGTAAAACAGAATACTTTATCTATTCAAGACAAGGATCTTTGAACACAAGTGGTAGCTTCTTGAAAGAGAGATGGCTTCTTGAAAGTTAATATATTTCTGGATTTTGGCAAGTACAAGAGTGATTCTGGAATGTCTTTCTATGTTCTAGCTCTTGTTTATATACTTGCTACATAAGTAATTTCTAGGAAGGTGTATGTTGATGTGTTGGCACCCAACACATCCCAAAACTTGCCACCTCTTTCTAGAATAATGTACACATGTCCTTTTGACCTAAAAATGGCACATCTGACTTTTGCCACATGGAGTTCTTCTAGGTCTTTCCTCTAACTTCGAAAATGCCTTGGAAGGTTCAAAGGACATGAACCAAGTTACTAGAGTACCTATTCACACTTGACTCCACACAATACTACTCCAAATATATTTGAAAACATTAAAATATATGCGAACTAATATATAATAACTCAAATCACTACACTCCTCCAATTGCTTCATATGAGTGCCCCTCATAAGAGATGCCCGTCCCTCACGGGAGCTGCGAGGAGGATCCCGCAGCACTCTGGCATCGTCACCCCTGCGATGCAAATCAGCCCGAGCCTGCTGAGAGGCCGGAGTCGGCTGTGGCAGACCCTCTTCTACCTTTATTCTCTTGCCGGCCTGCGGAGGAGCGAGGCCTGCCTGTCCGCTGCTTGGCCGCTTCCCCTGCCAATGGACTGCACCGTGCGCAGCTGGCACTGACCGCCTGCCGCTCCCACCAGGCAGCCCTGCGTCAGCTGGCCTTGAATGTTGACCTCCTGGAGGCCAATCAGGTTCCTGCTTGCTTGACAGAGAGTCGCTAAGCTGAGCTGAGCTGAGCTGAGCTGAGCTGAGCTGAGCTACATGAGCTCGATGGCCACGCTGCATCCGGGGCTGCACACGGCGGTTCGTCTTGCGACCACTGTGTCGGCGTCTGCCAGCTTGAGCCACAGGCACCGTAGACCCGTGCTTGGCCCTGCTCTGCTCTTCAGACTGCCCTTGCCGATCGTTAGATCTGGATTCAGCTCCGCCCGCCTTTGCAGCCGGTGCACGCACAGCAGCAGCAGCCTGGGCAGGTGCAGAACTCTCCGCTGCCGCTGGGACTTGCGCACGCCGCCTGACAGTGTCCGCCGCGTCAAGCACTGCAAGCGCCTCTAGTGCCTTTGCAGCCTTGACCTCCGCTGCCTAAGCCCGCGCTGTGGCAGCCTTCGCCTCTGCTGCTTCCGCACCCTGTGCCTGAGCAGCAACGTCTGTCCGCTTCTGCGGCGCAGCAGCCACCTTGGCAGCCTCCGTCGCCTCCGCTGCCCGTGCAGAGAGCATAGGAGCGTTACCAGTGGCTACTTTCGTGCGCACCTCGGCACCCTGCGCAGGTGCTAGCAGCTGGCTCGGCCCAGAGTCTGACTTGCTGCAGTCTGTAGCGTATGCTATTGCAGCACCCTTGGCCCCTGCTTGCGAGGTGTTTGACACAGGCCTAATGTATGCCGCTTCGATCTGCAGCGTCTTGCACTCGCTGGCAGAGACGTCCCTCTGCTTGGAGGAGCTGGCGCCCTTCTCTGCCTCTGCCCCCTGGCACACGCGGGTCAAAGAGAAGAATCCACGTCGATTCAGCCCAGTAATGGCCGAGATGGTACCAGCTGTTTCTTGCCTGTCCTGGATGATGTGACACGTGCGAGCGGCCAGATAGACCAATGAACCTGAGTACCTGGTTTGAGGAATGCGTTTCATAACACAAGGAGAACGCGCACAACCCCCAAGCGCTACCACCGGGTCCGCTCCCTCACTGTGCTCCCCTGCCAGCACCAGAGCCAGTGTGCCAACTACACGCACCCACCAGACACCGCTGTTCCGCTGAAACAGCCACTCTCCTCCCCGACCCTATGGAGCCTGACCCTCCATTTGTAAATACAGCCTTCTAACTCTTTGTCATGGCAGACCACGCTGGGGAGCAAGAGAAAGCGGCCCCTCCCCCTATCGGGCGGCACCAGAGCCCGCGCCAGAACGCGTTGCATGGCAACCATCTTCTCCAGCGTTGCGTCCACGCGTTGCCGGTCATGCGCATTCTCCAGTGCTGCGTCCACCGCCGCCTCCTTCCCCTGCTGAGGAGGTGCCTCCATGGCGGCCACCGGGGCCATCTAATGGTGCGCGCGCACAGACGCCCACGTGCAACACTCGCACACGTCAGCATTGCCGGCTGCCTTCTGCCTCGGCAGGAGGACGCACCCCTGGTTCTACCTACTCTACCGTCTGAACCATCATCATCATCACGGTCGCTAGCTTCTAAGACAACAACATGCCTGCCCATCCTACACTTCTGCTCGTAAGTACCATCGTTTTCACATTCAACAAGGAAGGTGCATCACTCTCTGGTTGTTATACTTGGATCTTCACATCGATAAGGTGCACAAGCGCCACCTGCCGCTCAAAATCAGCACAATTAACATAGAACGGCACCACCCTCATGTATCCCAGAAACTCTGCCAGATCAGACTCGTGTGCCCCTGCCGTCGCCTGCTGTGGCTGCTGCTGCCAGGCATGTCCCTGCTAATGGGGCATGTGCCATGCGTGCCACCTGTGACCAGGGTGAGCATGCGCCCTCATCTGACCAACCGAGAGAGTGGGTGCAGGAATGAAGGGGTGCAAAGAGGCAGGAAGCGCAGTCGGTGGGTCTGACAGTCTGTCGGACAGTCGGTACCTTTTCCTGCACAAGTATGCTTTTGCCTCCGCCAACGGGGACGACGGGGCCGCTCTCCTCCCTCGCCTTGTTAGGATGCTGGATCAGGATAGAAAGGTCAAGCAACAATAAGACAAAGTTAGACTTGGAAAAGCACAAGCCACAGGAGGTCCTTCCATTCTTCCAGACATCCAAGCCTCTCTCGTAGTATCTTTGCATAAATGCATTCATGCTTCTGATGTTGCTCCATCTTGCTCGTGGCTCACTTGGCTTCTTCGCTTGCTTGACACTATCTGAGCATGAGCGAGCAGGTAGAGAACGCGTAGTAGCAAAGCAAAAGGCCCAGCTATTGTGTCAGCGACGTCAGCAATCTTGGCCGGGAGGCCTCCTTCCGTCCCACAAGCAAGAAGAGACCACATCCGACTTCCTGGCACTCAGCGAGCTGCCAACCTCTCTGTGCACGACCCGCTTCACCAGGGTCCACGTCCTCAATGTGCTCACCTGTCAGCACCAGAGAGTGCAATATGCACACACCCATGACACGTCGCTTGTCCTCATGGAACATCCCCCTCTCATTCATCCTAGGAAGTCTGCCGAAACAGACTTGTGTCCCCCTCCCATAAGAAAATGTCCCCCCTCCTTTGCCCCCTCCAACCCCCCCCTCAGCGTCGCCCGTTAGCTACAACTCCTCAGAACCCTCTCGAAAACAACAATGAGGCATGAACAGCGTATCAGCCAGAAAGCAACCAAGAAAACACCGCAGAAGCAGCATGACTAGACAGCATCAATTCCACTTCCTGCACTCAGCCTGCCAGCCTCTCTGGGAAATGCAGGCTGCAGAGATCAGTCCCTGCAGGACACTAAGAACCGATGCAGTCAGGGGGTGGAACCAGCAGCAGCAGCCCTCGCCACCTCAGCAGCCTCCGTCGCCTCCGCTGCCCGTGCAAGGAGCATAGGAGCCTTGCCAGTGGCTGCCTTCGTGCGCACCTCTGCAACCTGTGCAGTTGCTGGCAGCTGGCTCTCGGCTCAGAGTTTGAACTGCACTTGCTGGCGGAGACGTCCCTCCGCTTGGAGGAGCTGGCGCCCTTCTCTGACTCCGTCCCCTGGCACACGCAGGTCAAAGAGTGGAATCCCCGTCAATCCAGCCCAGCACCGGTCGAGATGGTACCAGCTGTCCCTCGCCTGTCCAGGATGGTGTGATGCGTGCGAGCGGCCAGGTGGACCAATGCACCTGAGTACCTGCCCAAACCTGTCACCTGTCCAGCCTTTTTTTAAAGGCTGCTCGCCCCTGTTCTGAAGACATTATGTTGGCAAGACTGGCAGGACACGTGCTTTGCTCAAGTGTGCAGCCCTTGCACGTGGAGTGTGCGCATCCGTGGCATGGTGGGATTGCTTCCAGGCACGTGCCGTGTGTGCCACCTGGAGGCTGGAGGCTGGCAGCCGGGTGAGCATGGGCTCTTATGTGACCAACGGGAGCGTGCCATTTGAGCACGAGGAACCTTGAGGGAGGCTGGGCCAGGCGGTCAGGTGCGTACCGTGGTCTCGTCAAAAAGTACCATCGTGCCCGAGCCCTGCTTGGCGACGTCCAAGGGACCGAGGGGGGCCCTCTTCCCTGCCATCTTCTTGGCCTGCCCAACCAAGATAGCTCAGTTGATAAGGAAAATGTACCGAGACAGCCAGCCTAAGTGTGCAACGCACGCTGCAGGCATTGCCAACTCCAACACATTAAGAAGCTACCCTGATTGAGCATCCAGCATGCAGCATGCACCGCCTTCTAAGAAGCCTCCCAAAGCATACCCTCTCTCAATGCAGCAGGCGGCGTCCTCCATGTGGAGAATGCCACACGTCCAAGGTGCTCAAACAGCCACTCTAAGACCCAAACACGCCATCTCCAAAAGGCACACACAATGCGCATGCGCCACAGCCCAGCAGGCAGGTTGCCACATGGATTGGAGACCGAACATGCAGAGCAAGAGCTGAGGCCGTTCCCGCCCATCGGGCCTGGTCTCTCGTCGGGCTATGTCAAGAGCGCCTGCTAACGTTAGCTCCTTGTTTTGGTTCGGAGGAGCGCCACGTGCGCCCCCGTTCTCCTTGTCCTGCGACCACGTGCATGCAGGGAGGTTAGAGGAGCCTCCTACATGGAAAGAGTGCCAGATTCAGAAACATGCACAATTGTCAGCCGGGGACAACTTAGACAAAAGAGATACGTCCAAACACGGCACATACACCCACTGCACCCATGCACACGCCCACAACTACGGCCATGCCCCCACATCCACACGCACGCACTGGTGCACGTGTTCACATATAAGCAAACAAACGCGCATGCGTATGTACACGCTCACGCGCGCGTGAGAGCACTCACTTAAGGCAGACACACACACACACATGCATACACGCATGCATGTATATACGCGTATACCAGGGCGCGTGCACAGAATGTGCGAAGGCACACGTTCATGCTTAGAACCACATGTGCACACAAACACGCATTGCGCACGCATGCACACGCACACACACACACACGCACACACGCACAAGAACAACCCGTCTCGCCCCCCCCTCCCAATTCAATCACACACACAACGCGTGCAGGCACGTGCCCGATTATTCAAGCCTGCCTGCGTGAGTACTCACTTCCACACGCATAGAAGCACACATGCACACACACACACACACACCCACAACACATTCACACAGGCACATACACACGCACACACACACACACACACGCGCGCGCGCGCGCACAATTACACCCACTTGCATGAGCATGCAAATATGTACACCCACGCCCAAGCACGCGCAGGCGCACCTGGGCCTGCTTGCTTACTGGTAAGCATGCACACAAGCAAACATGCAGGAAGAATTAAATGCAGCTTCAGCCCATTCCTCTCAATCTGCCCCATGTGCTCTCGCCACCCTCCATCACGCTCTCACCAGCCCCCGCCCATCACCAGTACACCTCTAAGCGATTGCACGAGCTGCAGTAGGAGCCTACATACGTAAAATGCATCATACCAAAAGGCACCGGCCTGAGGACGCCACCTGGCTCATTGTGGCGTTGCTGGGGTTGGCGACTGCTGGGATTGGCAATGCTTGTCGAAGGCCGCCCCCTCCAGACATGAGACGGCAAACACGTTGACATTGGAATTTGATGAGGAAATCAACAGTGCCAATAAATCAGGAAAAGGAGGAAAGAGGGCGGCAATGCACGATATATTCTTATGCTAGTAAAGCATGTACAAGAACATAAAGAATACACACACCCAATGTAGCCTGGACTAGAAGGCATACGTTATTAGTTCTTGCCTTGTTAATTAAACAAGACAAGGAGCAAGACATTTTTGTGTCTTTAAGGCTGATGAGTAATGCAAAGGTGAAATGTTGGTACCTGAACTTTTCGCGGTGATATTGATCCTGTCCCTGCACCCATCAAACAAGTAAGCAACCCCGAGACAGGCTACCGATGATGAAAGGGCAATGTATATCGCGGATGAGCAGCATGCGCATGCCTTTCGGAGTTAGCGTTACTGAAATTTGGGCTCTCATTTGAAATTGCCACTAGCTATAGCAGCTAGTGCTGTTGATGGAGACATTGGGGGGTGTCAGTATGTAAAAAAGGGTGGGAAAAGTAAATGCACAAGTGAGATTCTGGCTGAACATTCCAAAAACTTGAGTCAGGACAGCCTAGTTTGTAACCAGCTTGGAACAAAGTCTCAAGCTCACAAATAACAAATGCCATTATGCGCTACAATTTGATCATGGATCGCACTTCAAGGATGTCAAGTGTGAGCATATGACAATAATATGATTGACTAAAGGCGCAAGGTGTTTCTTATAGAAACAATCTTCCCCTTGAACTAAGGCCCGCCTCCCCCTCCCACGAGCACCAACCCCCTGAACATCCGCCATCCCTATCTACCCCATCTCCCTCTCACTCTAGAAGCTCCTGCCTGCTGCATGTAGAAATATGGCTGATGCTGAAATACTCCACCCCCACCCCCACCCCCACCCCCANCACCCCCACCCCCACTACATCTCCACCCTCATCCTCACTGCCATGCCATCTCCCCCCCTTTTCCCCATCCCTCATTGAGAATGAGTATATCAATGTCAATTGGAATTGATGGAGGATGCACGTTGCATTGAGGAGGCATGTAGTCCAATCTGGATTACATGCAACGAAAATGTACCATGACTGATTGAGTCAGACATGAGAAGAAGTGGATTATGAGAGCACATTTTCTCACCGCTGAAGATGGCAATAATTTGCGAGTCACCGCGGAGGAAGTCAAGCTTGGGAAAGTCATAAATCCGAGATCCCTTATAGCCTATGTATCCACCTACACCGGGGTGTCAAGTGTCGTGCCCTGAATAGGAGTAATGAAAAGCTGGCGCTACACTCGTCAGAATGCAGGTTGTATTTCCTTTGATTGAGCATTAGATGTTTGTATTCTAATAATGAAACTTAATGGAGCTCGTAACTAGACGCAAGAATTTCAGTAGTCTGCCGTTTTTACGAAGTCCTGGAGCAATGCCACCATGCATACGGAAATATCTGGCCGAGATATATTTCAACAGCCGTGTATATGTGCAGACCTTATATATCGATAAGTCCAAAACTTCATTGAGCGATGTAGGAGATGCATGTAAAGTCCCGTTAGTGAGACATATAATCAGCCAACTCGGAGAAGGAGAGCACTAAGACTAACGCCGACAAGTCTACCCGATTCACTGCCTCAGCCTTTCTTTGTGTGATTGATTGAAAGCAAGCTTCTGCTATGCGTCACTCTGAAGATTCATCCAATGGCAAATTTGAACACACAACTTCGTCAGAGTCAATCCGCACTTCAACTTCGGATTAAAGTACACGACAAATTTACCACCAATCAAACGTAAGCTTCCAGATCTTACTGCAATTTCTGCAACAATCCCCTGGTACGCGCTAAATTACCCCTCATACCATGGTCATCTTGTTGCGTACCACTTGAAGCCTTGCCGATCATTTTGCGTGCTCAAAGGGACCCTGCTGCTACACATTATGCAAACATACCCCTGCTACATTTTCTTTCTTGTACAATGTACGATAGCTATCGTGCCTAACAGTGTCGGTCCCTCGACACGCGCGTAGCCATCCAGCACGTGTGTCTTCAACCTGGTCGATGTGTCGGTGGCCCTCCTCGCGTGTGGGCAAACATGGTCGATCGACCTTCGCACGTGTTTCGGTGACAAGCCTTACCAGGGTTAACCCATCCCTGGGCTCCTGAACTTGCTCCATGCAACCATGACCAACACTCAGAGCAACGTTTCTCCCTCACCTAGCTCTCACCATCTGCTTATCCTAAGACTTAGCAGATTTTTTTAAAAAAAGTCTTGCCTTGCCTTAATTCCTCTTACAAGGACGGAATTCTCTTACTTCCACATAGGCTTTACGCCTTAAGGTTCTTGGATTCACAGGCGAGCAAATTGTAGTTTGCAAAAATCACACTCTAAGCAGCTTGACATACAACGTCAGATTCAGAGAAAATCGCCCTTCAGGCTTTTGCTTAACTTTCACAAAGTCACAGCTTACAAAACTCTGAAACTACACGTCTATGCTGGCCTGGGTCAAGCTCTTCACTTAACACCGCGCCTTAACAGCTCTTCACTGCTCACTCAGTTCTTCACTAGGAGCTTTATCTGCCAATACTACTCTCTCTCTTCGAGATGCGAATGCGACTTCTGAGAACTTGGAAACTAACACACAACTCACCATTTTAAGGCTGCTTCACACACACTTGTGGCGTTCGGCCGAATCTGTGCTAATCTCCTAGCAGATTCTATTATGCAGTTCTCCTTCTTTCAACAGTGAGATTCCCTCTTGGGAACTCCTACAATCCTAACTTATCTATGATACACTGAGAAGAATCTTCAGCGTCGGCAGAAGCGTGGGGCCTCGGCTCTCCAATGGCCTTGGGAACTCCTTCTTCTTCTTCGCGCCCTTCTTCTCCTTCCTTCTGCTCCTTCTGCTCCTTGGCAAAGGTGCGTGAGAGTGAATGACATGTCTCAGGCTAGATTTGTGCCTTTCGCAGGCACCACACAGCATCATCTTCTGAGAATGCCATGCTTAGTCACAAAGCTTAGCTGCATGTCGCTTCTGCCTAGCCATGCTCAACTCAAACTCGTAGTCACTCAGCATGCATGCACATCTTGTGACTGTCGCGCGTGGCTGCTTAGCTTCTCAGCTGGCAGTCACACCTAATTGGCTCATGGCTAAGAACTCCTGAGCGGCGCGTATAAGCAAATGCCACTTGCTCAAAATTTCCAACCGGGCGGCCGTAACCTATCTTGGCGTTGCGGCCATGACCTGGCTTAATCTGCCAGTCACGCAGTACCTGACTTGGTACCTGCTGGGCGGCTCATTACTGATCCCCAGCTTCTAGCCTCGCGGCTGTCTATGCTGTCAAAACCTCCCCCATTCCTGGGTGTGGGGCACATTGACATTGACCCCTTGCCAGTGGTCTTGACGCTGACATAACCGCTGACTGCGACGTAGTCAGTCAAGTGGTCGGTGAGTCAACGTTGACTTTCCGTACCTGGGTGGCCGTAGCTTGCGCTGCGCGTGCGACACCGTCAAACGGATAGCAGTCGCGACATAGCCACCCCGCTGTCTAACTTGCGAAAGTGTGCGAAAACATTTGAGAACTACCCCGGTTTGAAACCTTCTGCACTAGCTCCAATTTTCCCTCTCATGCTCTCGCTTTCAGCTCTCGCTCATCTCTCGTCGTCGCACTTTCATAGCAAGGTGGGTTGGAGTAAAATTTGTGTAGAGAAATTTAGCAGGCCGTGTTGGCCGGTTTGGGCAGTATGCTCCCTATCTCTCTCCCCCTCTCTCTCATGTGGATGGTTGGGGGTGTTTGGTCTGTTGTTACCTGTCAGAATATTCAGCATCTTGCTTTGGGGCGGTGGTTTTCATGCTCTCTCTGAGCCTTCCTCCATTCCTTGTTCTTTCACCTCCTCTCGATAGCAGGAAGGGTGGGGGTATGTGTGGGACGCAGCCATTTCAAGTCAGAGGCTATTCCTAAATCTGCCGACGCCAATGGCAGCCGCTGCAACCCCAAAGCTGCCTGCAAGGTTGTCCGCCTCCTCCGTCCCTTTTCCTGCCCTCTCCTGCTCTGCCCGTACTCCCCATTGCTCCTTGCAGTGGTAAGGAGGAAGGGAGGCAGGAAAGGGGCCCTTTGGGGGACATTCTGGGATGATTTTGGGAGCATTGCAGCCAACTGCTCCAAGTCATGAGGCTCGACTTCGGCATGCAGATTGGAAGTGAGCTTGAGGGAGTATTTGATAGTATCACAAAAGAAGCACCCCACTTTTGCCTCTCTCTCCCTCTCTCTCTCTCTAGCAGGCAGGGATGAGAAGAGTTGACAAGCTTCGGCAACAGGTTGGGTCAGGGGTAGAAGCAGGCTCGTGTGAAGCGTGATCTCTCTCTCTCTCTCTCTCTCTCTCTCTCTCACACACACACACACACACACACACACACGCACACGGACTCGGACACACAGACGCCTTATGGCTGTGGGAAGTTGAGGATGGGCTCCGCTTGGCATGAGCTTATCTGAGCCCAACACCCTGTTAGTGTCACTTGCTTGCTGCATCTGGACCAAATTTTGAGCCTGCCCAATCCCCATGCAAGAGAAACCGGCCTGCCACGTCAGCTTTGCCGGGTTGGCTGGTCCTGTTGTGAGCCTCAGGTAATTGGGGGAATGTACTGTGAACATTCGAAGGGGCTGACTTTTGGCAGATGAACCTGCTGGGGATTTGCATGCAATGCAAATGATGGATGCCGTACGGGTGCAACCAGCGCTCTTCCCGGCTGGCTCTGCGTCAGCACTATCCGGACTCATGAGCACGCCTGCAAGGTTGCACAGGCTCGCACGTTGAGGCACAGCACGGGCGGGCCAAGCAGGACTATCAGCAGCTTGCAGCACACAAGTTGTAATGAATCAGTATATTGGTAGATATAATATTCATTTAAATATAATAGTTAATTTAGTTCAGCCTGCTGAACTT
>WELA01007430.1:585-25658 GCA_009602735.1 Mesotaenium endlicherianum
GAACAACCCCTTAAGGTGACACGCTGAAAAGGCAGTCAGTAAAGGAGGCTGGTCAGGTTCAGTTCCCTTATTTAAAACTTCTGCAGTTTAATGTTGTCGAGGCGACAACAAGTTAAGTTGGAGGGATTGTAATGAATCAGTATATTAGTGGATATAATATTCATTTAAATATAATAGTTAATTAAGTTCAGCCTGCTAAACTTAGTTAATAGTCAGTCTGCTGGACTTCACATAATTATCAGTTTGCTGACTCAATCGAAAGCAGCAGGCTGAAAGTCCATATAAGTCAGCCTGCTGACACATTCTTTGACAGCAAGCTGACTTCCGTACTCGGTAGCAGCGAACTGCCTTGATATGCATCTAAGTGCGATATGCTAGATGAATAGCCAGATGACATCCCTATGATGGATGGCTATTCGGGATGATGGGAGATGGCGGTGGATTTGGTTAACCGAGGTCCTACCAACGTGGTTAACTCCCGGGTAGGCGGTGCCATCGCACTGACCGTTGAACAGTAAACTCATTCCATGTACATATGCTAGGCATTGCTCTCGAGTTCGGCATTCGGAAACGAGGCCAACTCTCTTGTACAGCTTACTGAGAGAAATCTGAATCCAAGGCGAGAAGCCATTGATACGCACTGTCTTCTAACCTTGCTTTTGTATGAGTTTACTGATTTGCATCATTGATGCTAGTTTACTCGCATTTGACTTACGAGTATTATTCCCTGCTAGTGTATTGTCCTTTGCCGTTTAACTAGTTAACGGAAATACCATAAAGATTACTTGCTGATATAAAGATCTTTATTAATTGCTAATCG
Source organism: Mesotaenium endlicherianum (assembly GCA_009602735.1). Lineage (NCBI taxonomy): Eukaryota > Viridiplantae > Streptophyta > Zygnematophyceae > Zygnematales > Mesotaeniaceae > Mesotaenium > Mesotaenium endlicherianum. The sequence goes on from WELA01007430.1 coordinate 1,406, forward strand.
CCTATTTGGTAAGTCGATTCATTTCAATAGGGCACTTGTAGTCTAAATCCCAGGCCCTCAAAGTTTGGCAATTATAAGATATAATGCCTCAAAGTTGGAGATATATTGCGCACATATTTGAGCATTATTAAATGCCATTTCAATCGTTAATGACATTCATGATTATAAATAAAAATTACCAAATTAGAAACTTCATGATGTGTAATTTTCAAAACTTTGACTCAAAACCAGGCGGAAAGCCATGTAGCGGGAACCCGTACCTATTCTAAAGCAGTGGCAGATACTGCAGCTAGAGAGGCTGCAGATGAGGCACCTGCTATTGCCGTAGTCGCAGCACAGCAAGCTGAGGAGGAGTGAGCCAGATTAGAAGCTGAACAATTAGCAAAGGCTGCTGAAGATACAGAAAGGAGGGAAAGACAGCCAGCTGAAGAGCGCACTGTGGAGGAACTTATGGCATCAAGGGCCAATGTTCTGAACCCACCTCCTGCTGTACAGCTCAATGTACCCCTAGGTCAAATACGTGACCGGCTGAATGCGGCAGGAATTGCTGCTGCAGGAGCGAGAGGGACTGTTGAGGACACTACTCAGCGAGTAGATGCCAATGCTGCTGCTGCATTTGCTAGACTACCACCCCAGAGTGTAGACTTGGGAGCATTGTTCGTTCAAATGCAGTCGCAAATGGCGACCATGTATTAGTCCCAACAGGAGGACAAAAGAATCATAATGTCCCTACTGCGGGACAGAGACGAACTGGGTCTCAAACCACTAGTGGTGGTGGCCGAGGGCCTAGCAAGCCCAAGCCGAAACCCCCCCAGGAATATGATCCTGAGGGAAACGAAAAATATTACCTGATCAAGTTTCTCGTTGATGTTGAGCAGTGGCTGGAGAACTACCCAGAACTGCAAGATTACGAGAAGGTCAGGCACACCGGTGCGCTACTGAAAGGCAGTGCCGCAGACTGGTGGCTTTACTGGAAAGGAGAGCGTAAGGCTCGGCAACTCGGTGACCCTACGTGGGTAGAGTTTGTCGAGAAGTTGCATGAGAAGTTTGATGTCATCAACCAGCAGGAGAAAGCTATCTATGCGATGATCTCCCTGACACTGAAGCAGACCACTTCAGTTGCTGAGTTTGCTCAAAAGTTCCAAGAGAACATGATGAAGCAGCCTGATTTGCCAGAACGGTATAGGATAGCATACTTCAGGTATGGCTTGAAATCCGAAGTCTCTGGTCATTTCGCTGAGAAGAAGTACGAGAAACTGGCTGACTTGATCCAGGATGCTGATGCCTGGGATCAGCAGCAGTTCAATCACAAGCGCCAAAGTAATGCTTTGGTGTCTAAGATTGTCAAAAAGCCCCACGGTTCCTACAATGCAATTGAGTGAGACCAGGCTGCGGATGATCAGGGTGACGAATATGAGTATGAGTATAATGCCATACAGTCTAGAGGTAGAGGTGGTTTCCCTCGAGGCGGCTATGGAAGAGGTGGTGGTAGGACTAAGCCGAGACCAGCCTCAGCAAAATCTACTTGCTACCATTGTCAGCAGAAAGGCCACTACAGAGAACAGTGTCCGGTCAAGCACCTGCCTAAGGTCGAGAGAAAAGACCAGCCTTTAAAAGACAGCAACAGTCAGTAATCCAGTCTACTGACTGTGAGGATGCTAGAGATAGTGAGTCGTCACTAGCTGCCCTCGTAGCAGGTATTATGGGTCCTGCTGAACTGGATTCACTATGCATGCCTGACAACCAGATAAAGGAGACCATCAGCAATATAGACGTCCAGAGAGTGCACACTCTGGATGCTCTTGTTCCACCTGATGTCCAACATTTCTTTGCTACGTCAGGAGAACAATGCGAAAGTCAGGAAAAGACAGTCCCCCCTATCCTACTGCATTGCATGATTGCAGGTAGGAAGGTGAGGGCATTTGTTGACGGAGGGGCGTCACATACTTTTATCCACAAGGACTTAGTTAAGCGGCTAAGGCTGCCTACTGTCACCCAAGGGAATAGAAAAATATTCCTTGGAGATGCCTCAAGTATCCCGGGAGGAGTTATAACCAAGCCTATTGAGGTCCAGTTAGGTTCTGGCATTGCAGTTCTAACTGAAACGCTTACATTTGAGGTACTCAACACTGGCTTTTATGATCTCGTGCTAGGCAGGTCCTGGCTTAATAGACATCAAGCTGAAGTGTGTTGGAGCAGAGGTACAGTTAAAGTGAGAGGAGCCAGTGATGGGCAGACTGACTTGGCACCCACCAGTGCTCTTCCTCTTGTCCTGTGTGGATGGCAAATGAAGGAAAAGAAGAGGCTTCCAGAAGGATGCAAGTTGCTGAATGCAATGGAGTTCGTCAAAAGCTGGAACCAGAAGGAAGACAGAATGTTCTGTCTGCTGCTAAGAGAGGTACCTCCTCAACCTGAAGAAGTGGTTGAGAAAAAGGTACACCCTCCGGAACACCCTACTGCTGCAAACATTGTTGCTCAGTACACGGATGTGTTTAATATGCCTCCAGGACTACCCCCTAAGCGGGAAGTAGATCATAGGATTGATTTATTACCTGGTAGCCAGCCACCCTGGCAACGCACGTATGGCTTGTCTTATTTGGAGAGTGAGGAGTTGAAAACACAGATTGCAGAGCTGGAGGAAAATGGTTACATTTCTCCCAGTAAATCACCGTACGGCGCACCTATCCTATTTGTTAAGAAAAAGGATGGCAGTATGCGGATGTGTGTGGATTACAGAGCCCTGAACAGAATTACAGTAAAGAACAAGTATGCTTTACCCAGAATCGAGGACTTGCTTGATACCCTGTCTGGCGCTAAGGTGTTCAGTAAGATAGATCTCAAGAGTGGTTATCATCAAATCAGAATTGCTGAGGGGGATGAACACAAGACTGCTTTCCGCACACGTTATGGACACTATGAGTTCAACGTGATGCCATTTGGACTGACTAATGCTCCTGCTACCTTTATGGGTGCTATGAATGACATTTTCAGACCTTATTTGGATAAGTTTGTGCAAGTTTTCCTGGATGATATTTTAATTTTCTCTAAAGATGAAGCTCAGCACACTGAACACTTAAAGAAAGTGCTGGACACTCTGCGGAAAAATCACTTGTATGCTAAAATGAGCAAGTGTGATTTCTTTAAGGAAAGTATTGAATTCTTAGGCCACGTTGTCAGTAAAGAGGGCATCAGTGTGGATCCTAAGAAAGTCCAGACCATAAGGGACTGGCCAGTACCACAGTCTGTCTCTGAAGTTAGATCCTTCCTCGGGTTGGCTAACTACTATAGGAGATTTATTGAGAATTATTCCACAAAGGCCAGTAAACTGACTGACCTTACTAAGAAAGACATCGGGTATGTGTGGGGGGAAGAGCAGCAGGCTGCCTTCCAGACCCTTAAAGATGCCCTTTGTTCTGCCCCAGTGCTAGCCGTGTATGACCCCAGCAAACCGGTGCAGGTGGTTACTGATGCCTCTGATTTTGCCATGGGTGCTATTTTGTTGCAGCCTGCTGACAAAACCACAAAGGATGGTAAGGTACGGCAGGAGTGGCATCCTGTGTTGTATGAGTCTATGAAATTTAATCCAGCGGAGATTAATTACTCAGTGCATGATAAAGAGCTGCTAGCTATCATTCATGTACTCAAACAGTGGAGAGCATACTTACATGGTAAAGCTTTTAAGGTGATTACAGATCATCTAGCTCTGACCCACTTTCAGAAGAAGTCCAAGCTGTCGAGGAGGGAGAACCGCTGGAGCCAGATGCTGGAGCAGTTCCAAGTCCAGATCGACTACAAACCAGGGAAGTTGAATCCTGCTGATGCACTCTCTAGAAGACCTGACTTGCAAGAAAGGAACTTTAGTCAGCATACTGTAGATAAAGTCCTGTGTGCACTCACTTCACTAAAGGTGAAAAAGTCCTTCCTTGAACAACTTAGGAAAGCCTACCTTTCTGACCCAACATTTGAGCCCAGCCCCACTACTGGTATGTGTCGTGCTACCGCACTCGGGTATAAGCTCAAGGGAGGGGTCTGGGTGACTGAAACCACTTCAGGCAGGCTGAAGCTGGTCATTCCTAATAATTTGGAAATAAGGTCTCTCTTACTGAGTCAAGCTCATGACAGTCTCCTGGGTGGACATTTGGGGCAGGCCAAAACTGTTGGCAAACTGGCAAAACATTATCATTGGGAGGGGTTACCCCGGGAGGTCTTGAAATATGTCAAGTCCTGTGACCAGTGTCAGAGAAATAAGTCTCGGCACACACCACCCGGAGGTCTCTTGCAACCGCTACCCATCCCAGCGGGACGCTGGGAAACTATATCCATGGACTGGGTGGTCTCACTACCAAGAACTGCCAACGGGCATGATTCAATACTGGTAGTCGTGGATAAACTGACAAAAATGGTCATTTTTATCCCCACAACTGTCAAAGTGACTGCACTCGAAACAGCGAGACAGTTTTACAACCATGTAGTATGCCAACATGGGCTCCCTTCTAATATCATCTCAGACAGAGACTCAAAATTCACCTCTAAGTTCTGGAGAGCTTTAATGGGGTTAATGGGAGTCAAACAGCTGCTCAGCACAGCAAACCACCCTCAGACTGATGGGCAGACTGAAAGAACTAACCGAGTTCTGCAGGAGGTGCTGAGAGCATATATTAACCAAAAACAAGATAATTGGGATGACCTGTTGCCTCAAATTCAGTTTGCGGTCAACAGTGCGGTGCACGCGTCAACGGGCAAAACTCCTTTTGAACTCAGCCTGGGTAGAGTCCCTAAGTCTCCTCTAGATGTGCTAGGGGAATCTTTAACTCACCCTGAAGGGATTGACAACCCGGTCTCCCTCCAGTTAACTCAGGAGTTTGCTGACACCCTGTCAGAAGTCCAACGAAACTTGCACACGGCCCAAGAAAACCAACAAAAATACGCTAATCAACACCGTCGGGAACTGACATTTTCCAAGGGGGATTTAGTCAAACTGCATTCTCAGCACCTGTACCTCCCTGGTGTGGTCAAGAAAAAGCTTGGCCCTGTCTGGGTCGGTCCATATTCGGTGGTCCGTCGTGTCGGTCAGAATGCTTACAAACTGAACATGTCAGCTGACTACAAGGGTCACCCGGTCTTTAATGTCTCCTTCCTGGAACCATACATCAAAGGTGATACACTGTTCACAGGTCGGTTGCCTGTCCAACCGGGACCGGTCCCCGCTCTCCGGGACGGCGACCCTGAGGAATATGAGGTCGATGAGAATTTAGACGCTCGCTCGGTCCGTCGATCGTCTACATATGTCATGAAGTACCTCATCCGATGGAAGGGTTACGATGCCTCTGGGGACACTTGGGAGTTTAAAGACCAGCTGACCAATGCCAAAGGGGCGTTGAAACGATTCCACCTTCGGGCGGCTGGAGCCCCTCCATAACTGTCATTTCAGTTGACACGGGAAGGTGACAGGCGGTCCTGTCTCCATTTAAGTTGGAGAGGAAAATATATGACAGTTAGTGAGCGAGAGCGATAAAAGGACAGTTACGTGAATCCTAAGTGTCAGCATAGTGACAGATGGGACAGCCTGGCCCACCATATTACACACTCAACCTGCGCTCACACTCACTTGCTCTCTAACTCAATTTTCCCTTATATTCATTCACACCACGTACTCCACACTAGGAACTCTCCCGATCGCGTTCCTCTTCATCAAGGGCACTCAGTAGCGGCAAGATATCATGACTTCACTAACTGCATTGTGTTTATAATTGAGCAGGATGACTCAAAAGTCGGAACTCAAGAGGAAGAGAAGGGCGGAAGAGGCACATGCAGAATACTTGCAATTCCGTGGAGACATCGAATCATCCTCCATCTTCGCTCGGGAATCACAACGACTCCAACAACAGCGGGAGGCACAGAAGAAGAAGGAGGAGGAGGAACAGGCCAGACTGAGGCAGGAAGAAATGGACAGAAAAGCTGCAGAGGAGGCCAAGAAAGCAGAGGAGGAGAGGCAAGCTGAGGAGAAGCGGAAGCAGCAGGCTGAAGAAGAAGAACAGAGGAGAATCAGCAGCTACCGCTACACAGTGCTGGGCAAGGGCTTTGATCTACTGGAGGAGGCCTTCAAGTATGCCCAGAGAAGTCGCAGTGAGTCGCAGAAGGAAATCCTCCAGAGGGAAGGGGAGACATCCGAAAACTTTGACAAGTATATAGAGGTCGGCACAGGGCTCCTCCTCTACCACGATTGCGCCAGGATGGTAGGATATACGGACAGAGAGGCCAAGGCAATGGCCCAGGTGATCGAAGCAGAGGCTGTATCGATTCCTGGTATCTGGGGGGAGGATAGGGTTATCAGGATGATCCCCATGGATGCGAACAGCTTTAAGGACTCTACAGCCCATAACAGGTTCAAGGCCATGTATAATGAGGTGGAGAGAAGGAGCTGGGAATTCTTGGCCAGGGAAACCAGTCAGCTGGACTTTGCAGGGCACTGGTACCCTTGTACTCTTAAAAGGACAGACCCTGCCTTCTTCCAAAAGCCCACCGATTGGCGGTGGATGACCATCAACATGAGGGACCAGCAGAGTGACAGGGCGACGGATGAGGATTTCCTGACAGACCTAAAGGGGAACATAGTACTGCCCCCTCACATTGCGGCTTGGGACCCAAGATTGGATGGAGTCAGAGACTGCATGAGCCAAGAGATGCAGGGGGACTGAAAAGGGGAAGGGTGCGGGGAGTGCGCCCATACACACTCACGCACACTCACCCGCGAGTGGAAGCGTGCACGAGGACCTTTCCTAGTTGCATACACAAGGTGGAGTGGCTTGGTGGTATGCCACTCTTGCAAGAGTTAGAGGGCTACATGAGAGAGGAGTGGAAAAGAACTCACTTTATTAAGAAAAGTCGTGTACAAGATAAGAAGGTTAGACTAGACTAAGCCCCCTTTTTACTTCCTTATGCTTCCCATTCATCCTTTAACTCTAAGTGTTCTCTCTAGCAAGGTACCTCCAGAACCTTCTCCTATGGCTCCTTCCATATACTTGACCTTGCCTAGTTGGACAAGCTAGCACACTCACACGCACACAATCACACCCTAGAATATTCTACTACACAATCCACTAACTCCTCACGGAGTTTCTAGAAATTCCACGATCACTTTGGCACTCTACGTAATTGTACGTACTTTCTGGAACCCTCATGTTTCAATGTCCTACTTTCTGGACTCCAACCGAAATTTTCGTCACTGGACCTGTCCTTGTCACTAAATAGAATCTGTGACATTAAAAACTCACTAAAAACTTCCAAAATTCATAACTATCTCAATACTTGTCCAAATGACGTGAAATAAAGGCCAAAGTTCTTCTAAAATCACACTCTATGCACATAAAATGCTAGAAAGAAACAAACTACACTTTCATAACCTTACAGGGACAGAAGTAGGGCCCGAGAGTCATTCTCAAAAGGGAAGCACGCTTATGCCGGATAGGCAAGCAAGCAAGGGGGAAAAGGACCTCTATGCGGTCCGGACTCAGCAGCCCCCACCAGCACCCAAAAGGGGAAGGTCAGTAGGATATTTTTTTTCTCGGGAAGAGCTCGAACAGCTGACAGAAGAAACTCCAGAAGTCTCAAAAGAACCTTGGGACGGAGAGGAGGAGGAGTCAGAGGACGACGCGGAGGAAGGCGAGGAGGAGGACACTAGTCCCGCCATGATCCTGACACCTGCCACATCCCCTGTAAGGGAGAAGACGGGGTTGACCCTGCAGCAACTCGCTGAAGAGGAAGATATCACTTGGCTGGGAACTGCTAGAGGACAGAGCCCATCTGCAGGCACGGAGACCTAGTCAGACAGGGCAGACAGGAGGGCTGCTCGGGAGACAGCCAGAGGCCTGCCAGCATCTCCCTCGCAGAGAGGGCATGTACCCTTGGCTCATGTCATGCAACATCCTTCTGGAATGCCGGTATATGTACCTGTCAGTTTGAGGGCTGCCCAAGAGAAGGCTGCCTCCCTTCAGTTTCAAACTGTGCAGAAGGAAACAGCCCAGTTACTGCGTTCTCCGCGGAGCCCCTACGCGGATCCCCCAGGCTTCAGGAGACCCCAAGATAGGAGGAGGTCTGGCTCCCCTGAGTATAGGGCCTCAGGGACATTTCCCTCTTAATAGCAGTAGGCTGGGGACGAAAGGTACAGCACGCTGTTATTAATATTAGTGTTGTCGAGGCGACAACATGATAAGTTGGAGGGTTTGTAATGAATCAGTATATTGGTTGATATAATATTCATTTAAATAAATATAGTTAAATAAGTTCAGCCTGCTGAATTAGTTAATGTTGAGTCTGCTGGACTTTATTAAATCATCAGTTTAATGACTCAGCCGGAAGCAGCAGGCTGAAGTCATCTTAAGTCAGCTTGCTGACACATTCTTTGACAGCCAGCTGACTTCCGTAATCGGTAGCAGCGAACTGCCTTGATATGCATCGAAGTGTGGTGTGCTAGATGAATGGCCAGATGACATCCCTATGATGGATGGCGATTCGGGATGATGGGAGATGGCGGTGGATTTGGTTAACCGAGGTCCTACCAACGTGGTTAACTCCCGGGTAGGCGGTGCCATCGCACTGGCCGTTGAACAGTAAACTCATTCCATGTACATATGCTAGGCGTTGCTCTCGAGTTCGGCATTCGAAAACGAGGTCAACTCTCTTGTATAGCTTACTGAGAGAGATCTGAATCCAAGGCGAGAAGCCATTGATACGCGCTGTCTTCTCACCTTGCTTATGTATGAGTTTACTGAGTGCATTATTGATGCTAGTTTACTCTCATTTGATTTACGAGTGTTGTTCACTGCTAGTGTGTTGTTCTTTTGCCGTTTAATCAGTTAACAAAAAATCCATGAAGATTACTTGCTGATATAAAGATCTTCATTAATTGTTAATCGCCTATTTGGTAAGTCGATTCATTTTACCCAGTCTTTAATGTTTCCTTCCTGGAACCATACGTCAAGGGCGACACACTGTTCACAGGTCAGTTACCGGTCCAACCGGGCCCAGTGCCTGCCCTTCAAGATGGTGACCTTGAGGAGTATGAAGTTGATGAGATAATCAATGCACAATTTGGTCCGTCGGTCATCTAAATAGTGATGAAGGGCCTGGTCAGATGGAAGGGATGATGCATTTGGGAACACATGGGAAAAGGGACCATTTGGTCAACGCAAAAGAGGCGTTGAAACGCATTTACCTTCGGGAAGCTGGGACATCACCTTAAGTGTCATTTCAGTTGACATGGACAGGTGACAGGAGGTCCTATCTTAATTTTAAGTTGGAGGGGAATGTGACGGTTAAGTGACACAATGTGAAAGCTTAGTGACAGGTGTGACAGGAAATTTACCTTCATTTTAATTGGAGGGAAGGTGACAACTTTTTGGAATTCAGGAACCCACCGTTACATATACACTCACACCCAATGGCGCTCACACTCACTACTCACAATGTTACACTCTCCGAAACACCTCTTTTCCAAGTTTACCACTTCCACTCACTCTACTCGCGAGGTAAATTGGGATTAGCATGTCACTACGTTCTTGCCCGTTATGTCTCTTGTTTGTACTCTATTGATCTACTAACTGAGTGGTGGTATGTGTGAGCAAGATGACCAAGCAAAAGAACAAGTTCAAGAGGAAGGGGAAGGTCAAAGAGGCTCGACAACAGTATCAAGAATTCCAGGGAGACATTGGTGCAACCTCACTCTCAGCCTTCAGGAAGGGAGGTGGAACGTCGATGCCTCAAGAAGGAGGCTGAGAAAAAACAGGCAGAGGAGGAAAGAGTCAAGAAGGAGGAACAAGACAGACTCAGACAGCTTGAAGAGGACAGAAAAGCTGAGGAGGCCAGAGTCGGGAAGTTGAAGAGGATCGGAAGGTTGAGGAGAGGAGGCTTAGGAAGGCAGAGGAGTTGTTGAGTATGCTCAAAGATTTCAGGAGAACATAATTAAACAACCAAATTTGTCGGGGCTGTATCGAACAGCATACTTCAGGTATGACTTGAAGTCTAAAGTCTTGAGTCATTTCGCTAAAACGAACTATGAGAAGCTGGCTGACTTGATCCAAAAATACTGATGCCTGGGATTAGCAGAAGTTTAACCACAAGCGCCAGAGTAGTGCTTTGGTGGTTAGTATCGTGAAAAAGCCATATGGTTCCTACAATGCAATCAAAGGAGACCAGGCTGAGGATGATCAAGATGGCGAGCAATGAGTATGATTACAATGCTAAGCAGTCTAGAGGGAGAGGTGGATACCCTCGAGGAGACTTTGAAAGAGATGGTGGTAGGACTAAGCCGTGACCAGCTTGAGCAAATTCGCTTTGCTACCATTGCCAGGAGAGAGGTCACTATAGAGAGCAATGTCCTAAGGAGAACCTGCCAAAGGTGGATTAATAGGCTCAGCCTATAAAAAAAAGAAATAGTCAGTAGTCCAGTCTATTGGCCGTGAAGATGCTAGAGGAAGTGAGTCGTCGCTAGCTGCCCTCTTAGCAGGTGTCATGGGCCCTGCTAAACTAAATTGACTATGCATGCCTGACAACGAGATAAAGGAGACTATCAATAATATAGATTCCCAGAAATTGCACACTTTGGATGGTCTTCTTCAATCTGATGTCCAACATTTCTTTGCTAAGTCAAGAGAAGAATATGAAAGTCAGGAAAAGTCAGTTGCCCTTATTTTCCAGCATTGTATGATTGCAGGTGGGAAGGTAAGGGCATTCATTGATGGAGGAGCATTAGATACTTGTATCCATAAGGACATATTGAAGTGGCTAAGGCTACCTACTGTCACGCAACGGAATACAAAAATGCATCTTGAGTTGACGCCTTAAGTATCCCGCGAGGAATTATGAAACAAATTGACTTACCAATAGGCGATTAAACAACTACTCAAGATCTTTATATCAGCAAGTTATCTCTATGGGGTATTTTGGTTAACTAATTAATCAGCAAAAGACTCCATAACTAGCGTTGTAAAACTCACAAGTCAAACGCAAGTAAACTAGCATCGATCATGCAAAACTCACACATAAGCAAGATGAGAAGCTGTTTGTGTAACGACTTCACAACCTTGGATTCAGATTTTCGCTTAGTATGCGATACAAAAGAGTTGGCCTCGTTTCCAAATGCCAAATCCGAAGGCATAACCTCACTTATGTACATGGAATAAGTTAATTGTTCAACGGCAAGTGCGATAGCACCGCCTGCGCGGGAGTTAACCATGTCGGTAGGATCTCGACTATCCAAATCCACAGCCATCTCCCATCAACCCAAAATGGCCATCCACCCAAGGGTGTCATGTGGCCACTCATCTAGCATACAACGCTTTGATGCATAACTAGGCAATTCGCTGATATCGAGTACGGCAGTCAGCTGACAGTTAAAGAATGTGTCAGCAAGCTGACCAATAATGGACTTCAGCATGCTGCTCTCGGCTGAGTCATTATTTTGAATAATACTAAAAGTCCAGCAGACTTAATATTAACTAGAGTTGAGCAGACTGAATCTAATCAATTATTATATAAAAATGATTAATATACTATTAATATTTCTGATTCTATACAACCCCTCCATTGTAAAGTGTTGTTGCCTTGACAGCACTAAAGCACTTATTCTAATAACACGGAGCAACAATCCTGACAAGTTGACAAAAGCATGCACCACAACAAACTATTGACCCTTTGATGCAAGCTAGGTCCCTGGAGGAACAATACCTAGACCGGACCTTGTTCACCTATCAGGTGGCCTTCTGAACCCCTCAGTACCAGCCCAAGGTGGGCCCATAGAAGAACGCAGCAACTGGGCAACCTCCTCTTGGACATTTTGCAAGTTAATGGAAGCTGCTCGTTCTTGTGCAATGCGCAAATTGATAGGAACAAGTTCAGGGTTCCCAGAAGAATGCTGTATGATATGGGATAAGGGCACATGGCCCCGAGAAGAAGGTGAAACTGGCATCCCTCTTGCTGCTTCCCTAGCAGCTTTCTTGCTGGCCCTGTCTGCCTGAGTTTTAGTCCCCAAGGGTGGGGTCTTCTCCTTGTTGAAGCTCCATAGCCAAGTGGCGTCTGCCTCTTTAGCTGCCTGCTAGATGGTATCCTCCAGTGCTTCAAGGCCCTCTTTGCTAGAGACAATTCAGTATTCTGTAAAAATTGGGGATTTTGCGGGGGTCCAAGTCCTAGCAGGACTGGACTCTGCACCTGTGATCCGTTCCTCTTCATTCTCTTGCTCCTCAAAAACTGTTGGTGTTGACTCTGCAATCCTGTCCAGCTGGGCCTTGGATAGAGAATAGGCAATTGATTTCCCCCTCCTAGCTTTGGGTGGGGGCTGCTGGGCCCTGACTGTGCTCAGGTCCTTCTCCCCTTGCTTGCCTGCCCATTTGATATAAGCATGTTTATCCTTAATGAGAGAGTGCCTAGCTCTGGTCCTCTCATCCTTCCTCTCTTCACTCATGCACCTCCTTAGCCCACCCCGTCTAGGGTCCCAAGGTGCAATGTGAGGAGGTAGAGAGATGGTGCCGTCCAGCGCGAGGTCGAAGTCATCTTCCACAACCCTGTCATTCTCCTGATCATCAATGTTCGTGGTCATCTAGCGCCAATCTGTAGGCTGCTTGAAGAAGGCAGGGTCAGTCCTCTTCAGTGTGCAGGAGTACCAGTGGCCTGGAAAATTCTGATGGCTGGTCTTCTTGGCCAAGAATTTCCAACTCTTCCACTTTACCTCATTATACATAGGCTTGAACCTGTGGTAGGATGTTACAGCTCTGAAGCTATCCCGGTAGCATCTGAATTATCCCAATGACTCTGTAAGAGCTTCTTATCCCAAGATCAGGCGCTGGTGGATCTTTTGGGCGGATGATCAGGTCCTTGGCTTCTTTGGCAGTATACCCTACCATCCTGGCATAGTCATCATACAAAAGAAATGCAGTGTGGACTTAAATATACTTGTCCACAGCTCCCTTCCCCTCTCTTTGCAGGGTCACCTTCTGCTTTGCTGCTCTGATCTTTTGAGCATACTTTGGCCTACTACGCCCTCAGCCACCACTTTGGTCAGTTTCGGAACCAAGTTGGTTCCTATCTCGCACCATTGCCATCATGATTCTCCTTTCTCCTGTTGGGTCTAGTACATCATAGTCATCTGCAATTGCATTTGAATGGATAATGCACCAATGTCAACATTATGAGGTGGCAATCCAGCCAAAGCAAGAGCAGCAACATTGACTCACTCAGCAGCAGCTTTGACATTTTCTCTTGTCGCTGTATCCACAATTTGTGCTCCACTCAGCTGTTACGAATCTGTGCTAGAGGTACATCCGTGTCAACAGCAGGACGTGGCATAAGTTCTTCCACCGTCCTAGCATCAAGTAAACGTCGCCTTCGCTTTTGTATCTTCGTCTTCCTTTACTAAACGTTTAGCTTCTACTCTAATACGTTCTTCTTCAACCTCCTGGGTTGCTACTTCAACAAGGGCCGCCGCTACTTCTTCAGCTTCTCTACCTTCCCTATCTGCTATCACTTCTTTATAAGAGCGACATCTCACTTCTTGGTTGTCTCCTTGACCTTCCATGTTGTCATTATCTTGATTCTTCATATTTTGAGAGTTGCTAGTTTGAGACCGCGTCATTACCATGCAAAGAAGACAGTGATAAGAGCTTCGATACCACTAAAATGAATCAATCTACTTATAAGCGAATACCAATTAACAAAGATCCTTAGATCAAGAAGTAAGCTTTAATGTAAGGTCATAGGTTTATAAAGTGCATTTTTGAGTTTCATGAAAGTATGTTTTGATTGTACAGTAGTGTAGACTGCATTTTTGTGGTCATTTTGATATAAAGTTCATTGAATTTGGTCAAGTTTGAGAGAGTTACGGATTTCTGAAGTTTAATCAGTTTTGAGGTCGGTTGACGACTGTCCTTAATTTGCGGTGAGCGCGATCGTCTGATTGACCGACAGCGTCGAGCGATCTGGACCGTTAAAATGAACTCGAACCTTCACGTAAGTTCGGCTGACGCGGAGTGCCGACTAGGTCGATTTACCTAGAAGTTTCGGTTTAGCCTAGCGCGTCTAAGATAGAATATTCTAGTAATGTCGATGCATGTATGTGGACGTCAATTCGGCCCGACACGTCAGATTAGACTGATCTGGCTTACTCACGAATATTCTGGAAGGGACGATTTGACAAACACTTAGGAAAATCCGTAGCTTCCTCCTAGGGGGAGCACTTAGGCAGAAAATTATAAATAGGCATAACTTCTTTGTTTCTTATCAGTTTTCACTTCTGTAAATTTTTACGGGTTTGTAATGACAAGGCCTTTCATCCTACACCATTTGTGAGCAATTTCTTGCCACTCAAATTGTTGAGTAATTTTCCTAAGCTTTCTTAGTGATATGCCGCTGCACTCTTTAGTATGATTGCAACTAGTTCTTTTCCTCGTGAGTCACTGCGCTTCCACTAGGGCACTCTGCCCCTTTCATTTAAGGTATTTCCTGGTTAACTCATTAAACAGCAAAAGACCGCACAACTAGCGTAAGCAAACTTCAAAACTCAAATGCAAGTCACGAGCATCAAATATGCAATCAGTGAACTCATACATAAGCAAAATCAAAGAGCAGTTTTTGTAACGGCTTGCAACCTTGGATTCAAATCTTCTTTCAGTAGTCTTCACAGAGAGTTGGCTTCGTTTTTGAATGCCGAACTTGATAGCAATGCCTAGCGTATGTACATGAAATGAGTTTGCTGTTCAACGAGAAGTGCGATGGCGCTGTGTACTCGGGAGTTAACCGCGTCGATAGGTTCGCAGCTAACCAAATCCACCGCCATCTTCCATCATCCCAAATCACCATCCGCGTAAGGCGTTATCTGGCCATTAGCATATCCACACTTAAATGCATTACTAGGCAGTTTGCTAGTACTGCTTAAGGCGGTTAGCTAGCTGTCAAAGAATGTGTCAGCGTGCTGACTTAAATTGACTTTAGCCTGCTGCTCTCGGGTGAGTCATTATATTGAAAATTAGTTAAAGTCTAGCAGACCTAATATTAAGTCCAGTTTTTATTAGCTGAATTTAATTAACTATTTATTTTAAATGAATATTTACCAATATACTGATTCATTACACACGCTCATCCTGCAGCTACGATGCCACCTACGTTCACACCTAAATAATGGCAACTCAAAGGTAGGACTTTCACGCCGCCTACCACTACACGTGCCCTAGGTAGGAGGAGACATTATACCAAGATTTGCATTTCGAGTAGAGCTCATACTGCACGAAGGCTGAGTTTTATATCAAAGATGGATTGTATGCTTGTTAAGTGCAAATCTTGAGTGTGCTGTGCTCGCATACTTGGTAGTTGTATCAAACCAATGCTGGAGCTCTGTGCGTGAAATCACATTAAGTACTTGCTTACCTTGCCTACATATAGTATAGAGGACATTGTTTGATCGGTCGAAAGAATTTCGTGGACAACTTGATCGCCTCAAGAGCCTAGGGAAGGTCAAAGAGACAAATTTGAGAGTAGACAATCTGCCGTTTGGCCCTCATCTTTCACATGAAGATTTCGAACGCACAGAAATTTGTCCGTTTTCTGCAAAGAATGCATAGACAAGCCAAATTTGCATAACCAGCAGCGCGTGAGAGAAAAAATATGTTGCTTATACACACACAAAAGTGCTAACTTTTTCCATTAGACAACATAATTTTGTTATAGTTATAAAAGTCAAAGCTCAAGCACTCAAGCCAATGAAAAATATATGCTCAATAGCATTTTATAACATTATCGCAAACGTGCTCTATTGCACATTGACTGTATTTGCCAGAAAGTCATGGAGCGTACACATCCTTAAGAGATATTGGAAGCACAGGGGGTCAACCAAAGAAAGCACCAGGGCAAAGAGCGTTAGACAGCAAGAAAAGTGAAGTACAAGGTAGATTGATATAAAGTATGTGCTTCTACAGAGTTTGTAACCGTGTTTGGATTTTGTATGCTTGTTATTTACAAAACTCGAGTATATTGTGTTTTTGTATTTGGTGATTGTATCTTACCGACATTGGAGCCGTGTCTCCATATTGCTTCAAGTCGAGGTTGCTTGCTGTGCTTGTATAAAATCCCGAGACGACTTCGTGGGCCCGAAGAAAGGTCTTGAAGAGTTTGGCATTTCACCCCGAGTTACAAGTGAGGGTCAATGATAAATATTTTGAAAGATTCGTGTCTCCACTTTTCGAATTCCACTTTTTTGGATTCGTGCCTCCACTTTTTTTGATGTACAATAAATCCTAGTGCATCTTACTTGAGTCTTTCTTGTTGGATACTACCACAATTGAGACTTTGATCAGCGCTTGACCAAAAGTAAAAATTTGATCCAATTGTAGAGATCATATTGTGTAATTGTTTTTTTTAAAGGGCACGTTGTGACGCGCCAAATATTGATCGTTTGCTTCAGAACTAGTTACTTTAATGACACCGAAGCTTTTTTGTGTGGAAATTTATCAAAAGGTTTTGACGACCGTATTGCCTTCCATTTTGGAAAGTCGATGCAATCACATATTGTGCATATTTGGTGCGCGTACCAATATGAGGAAATCTGATATACATTTTTGCGTAATTTAGATGGACGTCCTTGCAATAGCGAAGGACGTAAAAGCTGGTCACGTAAGACATTAAACAAAGTGAAGTCAACGTTGGTGTTGAACATCATTCTATTATTACAAGGAATTATGTGACTGAATTTTATGTGACTGATTGATCACACTTAAGTTTTCATGACCATGCTCCAAATATTTGCTTAATACTCCACACAGATTAGCTCTAATTTAGAATTGAATTTGATGTAAGAGATGTTTCAAACTTCTTGCTTTTAAAACACTTGACTTTGACGTTGCAAGCTGCAAACCCGGAGCATGTAGGTGCCGTAGGTAGTGGGAGTTGATGTATACTTGGCAAGTGTTCTCCTTTATATGGATGATATTTTTGGATATTAAGATATACAATTGAAATAGATCGTGATGTACATGAACATCAAGCCGTCTTGCAATGTTACATAAAGTCTTCAGCAAGTCATATAGGGGAGGAATGCATTTAGATGCAACATTGGTTCATGCTCAAGGTGCATGAGCTCAAGCTCTCGAGCCTTAAGTTGAAAGACCAAGGGACTTGGAGTAATGACTTGTTTGTCTTCCCCTTCTTGCACTCTAGTGAATGTAGGCAGTGAATGTAGGTACAAAGATGGCAAAGATGAGTTTTAAAAAGAGATGTAAACCCTGCATAAACTGACATGTGGAAGTATTTCCAAGGTAAGTCGGGATAGAGGTCAAACGTGTGGAACGAGCTTGTTGCACATAAAGACGACCAGCTGCCGGCATAACTAACCTGGAACTGCGGCCCCAAGTCAGCGTGTTGTGAAAATACGGCTTCGTGTAAAAATTGCGCCAGAATTGGCGTATGAAGCAAAAGGTAATTATTTACCGTAAAGACGATCGCCTACATACAGACCAAGGGGCTTTCCCCTAAGCTCGACTACCTGAGGTTGACGACATTGCTGCTGCATTCATGAGTGTGCTTACTCATATGAAGCAGAATTAACGAGGAATATTATGTGAGGTACCATTACGATAGGTCCCTGTCTTGTCTTGGATGTAGATCATGCATTCCGTTTGCCATACGGCAGGTCAGTCCTTGGTACAGGTAGCTTGCCGTGCTTTCGGCTACGGCTCCTATGACCAATCCCACGCCTTCAAGTCCACGAATGTGAGCGTCCATATTTTAGTGCCGTGTTTGTGTACTTCCTCTGACAAAAAGTTGCGGACAGCCAGAATTTCTGATAGTGGTGCCGAAAGAAGGAACCTTAGCCACGCAATTTCATTGTCTGCTGCTGCGGTTGAGGCAGTCACTCAGAGAGATAGAATACATAGTAGTCACGAAGCTGGTCCTAGTAAACAGTCGTTTACGCGCTCCTCCACCTCTGATTCGGATAAGGCAGTGGACCAGAATGATCGTATTCAGAGCAAGTTACCGCCTGATATTAGGTCGGAGCTTATGCCAGAGCACGTAGCAATCATCATGGATGGGAATTCTCGGTGGGCAAAAGAGAGAGGCCTATCCAGCGAAGCAGGGCATGAGGCTGGGGTCAGGGTGTTGAGAGATATCGTTCGGACCGCTTGCCACTGGGATATAAAGGCCTTGACGCTCTTTGCCTTCTCCACTGAGAATTGGTTCCGACCAAAGGTGGATTTTCGTTTCTTTATATTGAACACACATGGCGTTGGAGAATCAAAGGCCTTCTGTTGAACTAACAAGCTACCATCTTCAGTGTGTAGGCTACTTGTTTATGGGCCTGCCGGTATGTTGAAAAGAATTCCACCATGCTGCCGCCATGTTCAGGGCTGACCCGCTGAAGTCAGGTCCTAGTTGAACTTTTTGTACAAATTCACATGGGAACCTGCATGCATAGGTGGCGCCCAATGCCTGGTGTAATTGAACTTCTCTTCTGCCACTGAGCCATTGCTTTTACACCACCTGGCACGCCTTCTCACGAGGAGCTGCCTCATTTCTTCTCAGGGCCTGACTTTCCTCAACAAGAGGCTAGCAGCCATAGCAGGCAGCTGGTTGCTTGCTGCTGACTGGCTTCATTCTTCACTGCTGGCACTGAAGCTGTAACCCACGCATAGTTTGCATCCTGAAAGAGAGGACCTCTTTTCCAACATATGTGGCGTCGGGTGCAAGTGCACTCCGGTTATGCTCTCGTACTGAATGGCACTTGCTGCGCTTGTTGCTGCTTGTGGTCCTACTTTCTCCGTGTAGCTACATGTACCCACTCTCTGTTTGAAATAACTGATGGCATCTCCTCTCTGTGTGCGTGTGTGTGCGTGTGTACATGTGTGTTTGTGTGCGTGCATGTGCATGCTTGCATGTGTGTGTGCGTGCGTGCGTGCGTGCGTATGTGCTCGCCGCCCGGCGTGTTCAGTACGAAGTGGACTTCTTGATGGACCTGTTTGAGCGAGTCTTCCGAGAGCAGATTCCGGAGCTGACCAGGTGCGTTCGATCTGCATTGGGCGGAATGCCTTCCGTGAAGCCTGTTGGTCGACAGAAGGGGGAAAATTGCAGTGCAGTCTTTCGTGCTTACGTCTCCCTCAGTTGACTTTCTCCCACCAATATCCAGAAAGATACGTGCTGCAGACTATTTATGTACCTCCAGCTCATGCAGATATTGAAACCTTACTCTTCGGCAGAGACGTACCACGAACACTAAGTTGTACTTGTCATACTCTGTCGCGTGCTTGCGATATATATTAGGACCTTAGGGTCCTCTGAGGAGGAGCACCCTCAGAAGCAGCACAGCAGTTCTGTTTCTCATAAGAAAGGTTGTGATGTTAGGACGCTCCAAGTGTTCAGATTGTGACACCTGGCCTCGCCGAAGGTGTGCGGCATCGCCTTAACCCCGGCACGACTCGTGGCGCGCGAGTGGTGAGTGGTGAACGCAGGGCCAACATATGCATGCGCTTCATCGGCGACCTGGCGCAGCTGCCCCCCCAGCTGCAGCGCCTGATTGCGGAGGTCCACCGCGTCTCGGGCGGCAACACCGGCCTCAAGCTCAGCATCGCCATGAGCTACAGCGGGCGGCAGGACATCGTGAGGGCCTGCCGGAGCATCGCGTCCATGGCTGCCGAGGGCACCCTCGACGTGGACAGCATTGACGAGCGCCTGCTGGAGGACCAGCTGGCAACGTCGTGGATGGGCGGCGCCATCCGTAGCCCGGACCTGCTGATCCGGACAAGTGGCGAGCAGAGGCTCAGCAACTTCCTTCTGTGGCAGCTGGCGTACACGGAGCTCTACTTCTCGGAGGCCTACTGGCCGGACTTCGACCAGGAGCACCTCAAGAGCGCCCTGCTGGCGTTCCAGGCGAGGCAGCGTCGATACGGCAAGCGATGATGACAGCGACTAGAATAGCAAATGTTTAGGGATGAGGAAAGATGGAAAGAGCATCTCACAAAAGGGAGGGGGGGGGCCCAGAGNGGAAGAGGACATTTCGCCGGATGGTGTGGGCAAGAGGGCTAAGCCTTAGGGCTTGACTCAGTCTGCAACTATTGGAACCTATCTCCAGTGCAGTGTGCCACAGGCGGGGGATCCACGTCGTGCTGACGTGCCGCCGCGCATCAGATGCGCCCAGAACAACGCTGTCAATGCCGTCTATCCAATCAACCTAGTGTGGTCAACTAAATTAAGGACTGCCTGGATTCTGTAAAGTGGCATACAATGGGAGTGTTGAGGGAGTGCCGCTGGAAGAGGAGGGGTCAGGAGCTTGTGGTCCTCCAGTTTCTATACCACAATGCATTTGTGGCAAGGGACAGCAATACTATCCCATCTGCAGCAAACGGTTGTTTGAGGGAACTTTTAGCCCTAACTAGTAAGGATAACAATGTCCACCTAGCACCAGCGACATTTAATCCCTGAACACTTTTAAAAAGTGTATGAGGTTCTCAAGTCATCCAGCTCCTGTGTGTGGTAAGGTACAGACTGCACCCAAGCACGCCACTGTTGGACGTGAAATTCAATAATTTCCAGATGCACACGCATGTGCCTGGCAGCCAACAGGTGAGAGAGTCAACCTTCTCTCACAGTGCTGAACATGTGGCCTGAGTGCACTCTACACCTCCTTTTGCGCATGAGTGGAAGTTACAAACTTGCGAACAATCAACCGACATTGAGAATGACACGTGGTGATTACAGGTTTACTTGTGGACGCATCAAGCTATATTTTCACACTGGCCAAACGTTATTAGCTACTTCACATGTTTCCAGTGGGCTAGAAAGCGACGGGCTAGGCCTGGCTAATCTGATGTGATTGAGATCTGAGTCGGACAAGAGATTCTTCCGCTGCCTTGCATGGGCTTATATACACCTGAAGCGATGCCACCAGATTCAAGTGAGCTTCCGTCTCCATGGCATGTCCTACAAAATTGGGTCTTTCACAAGAAAGTGACCTGAGGTTGCGCGTGCAAGCACAGTCTCGACATGTGCATGGTCTATCTCAAGAGACTTGAAAGAGACTTTATCAAACTTTCAGGGAGGCTTCACTTCGAGCTCCGGCTGAGCCTCCTCCTCCACCTCTTTCCTCTCCGTCTTTGCATCCTTCAAGACCGAGGCAACGAACGCGGCCACGGCCGCGGCCGCATTCTTGTCGGACTCATCTTGCAGCTTGGCCCGCACTTTGAGCGAGTGGTCGCCGCCCTCGATCGCAAACACGTCGCTCCTCACCGTCATCCTCTTCCGAAGCTCCTCGAGCTCCGGGAGAGGGCACATCTTGTCCTTGCTACCCTGCATGCACGCACACGCTCCCCCCCCGCTCCTCCACAAGGACGTAAGCCGGCTATCATGCACATGCCCCCCCCCCCCTCCTTCATGAGAATGTAAGCCGGCTATCGTGCATGTGCCCCCTCTCCTCAACAAGAAAATATACGCCGGCTGTCAGGAGCCGGCCTTGCCAAGCCCCGAGTCTCCATGCTCCATCCGCGTCTGCGTCCATGGTGTGCCAAAGAGCAGGTACAGACGAAGCCTCCCTATCCCAGGGTCTGGGGTTTATGGGCCAGACAGACCAATCCGGGATGCGTTCATCAGAATGCACTCACGCTGGGCCCCGACGGCCTGCTGAGGTCCAGGCGTACCCCAAGCAAGGAGCGTTGTCATCGGAGCCATCCGATTGGCGACCTGTTTCTGCCAGACACCGACGACTATCAAGCACATACAGGCAGAGGACCATCGATGTCGGTTGCTTTCTTTACAGGCGAAGTTTGCCAACCGCAAGTTCCACCGTCAAGCGCTAGCAAGCCTGGGGCGGGCAGAGTAGAGCCTTCAGGGGACTTTGGATAGGAAGTAATGTGGCAGCGACAGGCGACGAGAGCCAAAAATTAGCTTCTCAGCCAGGCGCAGGAATTGCTGACAACCACCGCCTGCATGACAGAGGTGGCCGGGAGAGAGCCCACCTGGACAAAGAGCACGGGCAGCTTGAGCTCCAGGAGGGGGCCGTCCCTCGTGGTCCCGTTGGTGCCCTGCACGCACGCACGTGCACATGCACACGCACAGATGCACACAAACACGCACACACGCACACATGCACACGAACACGCGTGCACACACACACACACACACACACACACACGCACGTAAGCGTCCATGCACCCGCGACGCACACGCACGCTCCCGGCAGCAGCATCTCCAGTTTCAGCTAAAAGCTTCCAGGTGCTCCCATCCGCTAATTCCGCACATTCAAGACAACCAAGGGTCCAGGAGCATCCATCTGTGGAGGGCGGCCGCACTCAGGCACATCGTGGCGTGCCCGGGAGCAGCGCTTGTTCTGACCTTTCTATTCAGTCATTCCCTCTTCTTTCCTTCTTTTGGGTGGCGTAAAATATCCATTGTACAGCACGCCTGCAAACATGAGCGGGGGCGGGGGGGGGGGAGGGACAGTGTTGCCAGTCGGCGACGGCTTGAGGAGGGCCACATGCGGCAGAGAGCAGCGCACCGCAAGCACCAGCTGGGCCAGATCAGGCACCCACCACTGAAGCGCATTCCTCGACAAAACATACGGGTGCGCTTCCACTTCAAGCAAAGCAAAGCACATACAGGTGGCGCAAGAAGCTGCTTGACGCCTCACCCGGCACCACCAAGCTCCGCAAAGAGAGCTAGCCAGGGCCCAGCGCGCCACCAGCAGCGGAAGGGCAGCAGCAGCAGCAGGAGGAGAGAGAGAGAGGAGGGGCACCGCCCAACCTTGAGAGGGTAGCCGATGCAGACCACGGCTGCCGCCCCGCAGCTCTCGTCCGCAGCCACCATGCACCCGACTCTGCCAGGGGTACCCACCCGTTGCCGCCACCGGCCCACAGTCAACCCGCCCAAAGGGGCGGGGGGGGCAGGGAGTAAGCGTCAGGGATAGAGTCCAGAAGTGTCAACCCCGGGGTGACTGCTGCAGGATGGCCAGAGCCGTATAATGAACGCGCTTACATTTTAGTTCAAACCCTCTGCATGTATGCCTCCTTGGGACTGCTGCCACACAAACACACACACACACAGAGACACACACCCGCACACACACCTGGAGCCCATGGACTTGCCGCAGAGGATGAGCGGGTGCCCCGGGTACGAGTCCTGCGCGCGGAGCAGCTGCTGCGCGTGGAACTCCACCAGGTTCTCCGCCTTGGGCGGCCCCGCCTTCTTACCCGCCTTCAGATCTGCAGCAACCCCCCCCCCCCTCTATCGCACATCAGACGAGCCCCCCCATGCGGGCTGCAGTTTGGGGTGCAGGCCTCCAGGCTTTGGGCTTCAAGCTGGGGTGTGGGGTTTCGGATATAAGTCCTTCAGGTCGTGACGCATGGGCTCTGTGCCCCATGCGCGGAGAAATATGAGCGCGTCTCTGCCCTGCTCCTCTGGTCTCTGCTTTGTTCTGCTCTGCTTGCTGGTTTCTAAGGGTGGTCTGCACGCGCGGTTTTCCACACACATGCACCAGGGCGATCACAACGACACGCTGCCGGGACCAGCAAAGACCCCCACCCCCCCCGGCTTTCCCTCTTCTTACCCCTCCTTTCCAACTTACAGGGGTAGTCGAAGGTGATGACGTCCAGGGCCTGCGTGGCTTCCTTCAGCATCCCCTTCCACCTGCGGGGAGAGCGCTTGTTCCCAGCCCAGACAGAAGAGTGCACACCCACCCACAGCAGACGATCAGGTCCCAAGTCTCCCTCTCCCTCTCCCTCTCGCCCTCACTCTCAAGCACATGACATGCATGAGTAATGGCTGCTGTTAAGGGCAACAGGAGAGCCTTCGAGAGCTCCATCCAGCCAAGCTGGCATAAAAATATCCCGCGCCCCGCTCCCCCCGCCCGCCCTTCAAGAGAGACCGAGGAACCGTCTGTTCCAGCGCCAGCTTGCTTACAGACCTGACCTAGTCTTCCGACACGTGTGACAGCCGGAACACACACCCACTGAGCGACTGACACACCCTTCTGAGTGCTGAGACCAAACCCTAGGCCCTAAGCCCGAAGCCATGAGGTCAAAGCCCTGAGCCCTAAATCCTGAGCCGTGGCTCTTACAGCCTGAGCCTGGTTGCGCATGTTCAGCATAGAGTCCTGAACCCAGAACCCTAACGCTGCCCAGGCCTCAAAACGTAGGGCTAAGCTGTACGCCCTAGATGCCCAGCCCTGAATCCCTAAGCCTGGGCTTTTGAGACTCATCCCTCCTCTCTCCCTCTCTCACTCTCACCCCCCCCC
>WELA01007430.1:30012-92587 GCA_009602735.1 Mesotaenium endlicherianum
GGGGGGGGAGGGGGTGTGAGGGGCGGCGACCCGGCTTCACCTTTCGGTGGAGAGGAAGGCGAGAAGGAGCGCAGTGTACGCCTCCACCATCATGTCCTCCGCTTCCCTCTGGCCTGCCTGCAGCGCCTCCTCGTCTGCCTGTGAGGACGCAACCCCACTCCCGCTTTTTGTCAGCCCTCGGTGCGTGCCGTCAAGGGTTTTGTCGCTCGCGCAGCTGTTGTAAGAGCCCAGCGCCTCACGATCAACACGGGAATGCAGAAACGCACACGAATGTAGCATGCAGAAGTGCACACAGTTGACATAGCAAACGGCGCGTTGACGGGCGACGGACGGGGGCACGTGTGCACACATGCGTGCAAATGCACGCACAGCGGCTGCAGTGCAATCGGAAGATGCCAACTACAGCCAAGGTTCCAGCACCTGGACGCGATAGAGACTCGAGTAGCACGCGCTCCCGCTCCCTGCAGCATCTACCTCCCTCCCTCCCTCCCTCCCTCTCTCCCTGCTTGGCTCCCCCAGAGTGCACTAGAGCCTCTACAAAAGCCAGATCAGGTCCAAACATCTGGAGAAGTGCCAGCCGGCTGATCATATACCAGAAGGATATGAGGTTCTGGATGCATACTTGGTGCACTGTGTGAGGACGCCCCCGAATGTTACACGGCAGCCATTGGATGACAAGACCAGCCTGCGATTAGCGCAGAGGACATGCATGTCGCAAATTTGGAGTTCAAGGTTTCGGGCGGATAGTCAGAATTGACGTCAGAGTGAGCCATTGGAAATACCTCAGGCTCCAGTTGCTGCTCGGCAGCCATGACCACATCGCCGGCTCCTTGCTTTGCCAGGAAGAGCGCGCACAAGAAAGCCACCAGCCCCACCTCCTCAGCCGCAGGCTCTGCCTCCGCCCCCTGTCTCCCCTCTCCCTGAGCCTGCCCCGTCGCCCGCGCCTGTCGCCTGCCCTCCCTCTGGCGTGGCGCAGCTGGCCAAGGCACAGGGCACTTGTGCGTCGCCAGGCGTCGCCTGCAGGAGAACGAGAACAGCGCCACACACAGAGCCCATGGCACAACGCTTGATGTTGGTCCCGGCACGCTCTTCATGCTCGCCACCCGACGCACCTCCGCAACTAAGAGGCCACGGTGGCCATGGAGCTCAGTAGCATGCAGCATGCGGCAGCAGCCAGGGGGCCATGCGGGGGGCCACATCTGGAAGGGGGGGGAGGGGTGCAGGCAGGACCACAGGGAGGCACAACAAGCATTGCTTAGCCCATGATGGTGTTGAAAAGGGTGCCAGGCTGCACTGCTGCTGGCGAGAACGAGCTGGAGTAGGCAGTTGCTGCTGGAACCCGGCTAGGACACGTGTCGATGAGGAATGTGCGCGAGACCCCACCAGTGCGTGACAGCTCCACCAGAAGAGACTGTGGTTCTCAAGTGCGTCAGGGCCAGCCAGCGTGCCTCTGTGCGTGTCGTGCACATCAGCCGATGCAGCTGGCCGTGGCACGAGCATGCACAGGGTGCAGCCCCCCCCCTTAACACCCTTCCTGCATTTCCAGAGCCCCGCCATACCACCACGTGAACGGCGCCGCGCCTGTGAAAAGGCCACCGCGGGGCTCCTCAGAACTTGCCGGTGCATCTGCTGTTGCTGCAGGCGCGTGCCAGCACGGCCAAGGCAACCCAGCGCCGCCAAGGAGGGGTTGGAACACCTGATCCTCACGCTTCAAAGCCCATCTTTTGCAAATAAGAGGTTAGAGGGGCAAGGGGACAGGGGGACAAGGGCAGATGGGCAGCAGGGCTTTCAAGATGAGGGGCCAATGCCTCGAGCTGGCGAGCGCACATCCACACATATACACAGACTAGCACGCACCTGCTGGCGTCGTCACACTCCACCAGGTTGACGAGAACGCCCAGCACCACCACCAGCAGGTCAACATCCTCCGGTGCCATCTGTTGCGCTCGCGCCCTGTCTCTTTCCACCACCTGCTGCTGCTGGGCTCGAGCCTTCTCCCTCGCCTCCTTCCCGCCTCCTTCATGAGACGAAGAAGGGGGGGGGACTACCGCCAACTGCCATTTGGCTTCTGTCCGGCTCTCATCCCGGCTGTCAACTGCGCTGGTGCTCTGGCAGCCACCACCTGGCGCCGCTGCCTCTCTTTTTGCCCCTGACAGTGATTCTCTGCCGCTGTTTTTGTTCTCGCCCACCCCGCTCTCCTTGCCTGCCCCTCTCGGAGGGAGAATGGAACTGCACGTACTTGCGTCACCTGCGCGAGTGCGTGCATGGAGCGCATCATCACAAGCGTCATCATTCCCATTACCACGGGCACCTCCTGCAGAGTGCCCCGCTGCACCTTCGCTGCCTTCTTCCTTTACTGGGCGAGCAGCACCGGCACTCCCAACGCCCGTTGAGAAACTGCCGGAGGCATGATGAGGGGCCTGGAGGGACGGCAGGGGGCAGCGCGCCAGTGCCAGCGATGCAATTGTGCCCAGCCCGTCGCAGATTGCCACCTGGCGGCACCCGTCGGGGTTGTCATTGGTGAGGTTCATCAGCACCTGGAAATACGAATGCAGCAGCAGCCGAGGTACGACGGTCAGAGACTTGCAGCCAGAGACGGCACTGACAGACGGCCTGGGGGCCACCGGCGAGCCCTCGTGTATTTGCAAACGTGGACGCAAGCGAGAGGAGCTCAAGCCAAAGCTTGAGAAGGAAAAGTATCGACGGCAGCCACGGGCTTGGCTTGGGAGGTGGAATTGTTCTCTGCCCGTTGGGGTTGAGAAAGACCCCAAAGCGGCAACCTCGCTTCCGTTTCGTCTGAACCCACTTGCATTTGAAATCCCTCTGATGGACCCCTCCCCCTCCCAAAAAAAACCACCATCTGCTTACCCCCCCTGCCTGAGACAAGCAGTTGACCAGCCTCCGAGGTTGGCCTGCCGAGCAGCAGCACATGCAAGTCTGCCAGTGGCAGAGCATGCTATCTGCAAATCTATTGCAGTTTCAACTGTCTGACATCTTGCACGCAAGAGAAGCTGCAGGCGGCAAGAGCGCACCTCACACAGGAAAGGCCCTTTCCACGCCATTGCCAGCGGAGCTCTCCGTCCGTCAGCAGCCAGAAGACACGGGCCAAAATGCACAATCTCGCTAAGAAATGCAGCAGCAGCAGAAGCACAAGTAGCAGCAGCAGCCTCACCTTGACAGCAGACACGAGACAGTCCCCGATGAGAAGCCTTTTTTCTTGGATCTCCCTTGCCGCGTGGGCAGCCTCGACAGAAGCCTCCTCCTCTCCAGAGCCCAGCCTACCTCCTTGTTGCTTCACCGCAGCAGCACCCGAGGAGACGCCCCCCTTCTCCACCTTGAGCTTGCTCGCATGTGACTCCCTCTCCTTCCTCTCACTCCGCCCATCCGCAGCACCGCTGGCGTGAAATTCCAGCGGGGGCTCCGACATGACGTGAAGATCCTCGGGGGCCCCGCCGTCGCCGAAGGAGGGAAAGCCGCGTGCCGCTCTCCTGCTGCCGCCGGTGGGGGAGCACGGCGCGCTTGCTGACCTCCTCAGGAGCGGCGGGGGCCTACCGCGGCTCGAGAATCTCTGCGATGTCGAGGGCCCATGGCCGTTCGCCTCCTCCTTGTCCTCGTCATCCTCCTCTTCATCTTCCTCGCTATCTAAAGCAAACCTGTCGTCAAATGCAAACGGGTCCTTCGCCTTCTTCTTCTTCTTCTGCTGCGGCTCGCCGCCGCCGCTACCCCCCAGCCCATTCCCCTGGCTGAGGAGATAGGCGCGGGAGTCCGGCCTTGACACCCGGCGGTCTCCTCCCGCCTTTGCCCTCAGGCCAGGCCTGGCCCGAGGAGGCTTGGGGGCTCCCGTGGCCACCATCCCCTTCTCTGCTGCTGCGCCGCATGCGCTGCTTGTGGGCCCACCGTGCTGCAGTAGCGCCGCTGATTTGCCGCTGGCGTGGGCGTCTCTGGAAGCAGCTGCCTTCCCTGGCGGGCCCATGCGCATTTTTTCACTATAACTGAAGATGCCTCCACGGCCTCCTCCAGCAGCTGGGCCTCCGGGAGTCACCCCCTCAGCTTCCAGTGCGGGCTTGCCGTCCAGGTGGCGCACTGACGACTCCCCGGCTAGGGCACAGCTGGCATCCAGGGCTGCATCAGATTTTCGAAGAGCCCATCGTAAGCCCGCCAGGCGATGCAATTTATGCGTAAACGCGGACGAGCCAGAGAAGGAAGACGATGCAAAGGGCAAGAGGCAGTCGCGTCCGGCTGTATGAGACTCTAGCCATATGGGCCCACTAATTGAGGTCCTGCTGGGCCACATTTTATCCACGGAGTTTGAAGAACAAACGCAGCTTTCTGCACACTGCTGACCCCAGAATTTTCTGCATCTGGGAGAGGTCCAGAGCAGAGAGGCAACGCACCAGAGAGGGACCTGATGCTCTCCACGACCATGCCAATGAACGGTTTCGGCACGTCGCCGCCCGGCCCCTTGCTCCAGTGCCGCTCCATCAGGTGCTTCTGCGAGGGCCAGGAGAAACACCACAGAGACTGAGGTAGTGATCGAAAGAGTGAGTAAGTGACAGAAAAAGAAGGGAGCGGGAGGGACGGAGGGCTAGAGAGGGGGAGAGAGAGAAAGGAGAGGGGGTGGGTGGGGTGGGGTCCCAGCAACCCTTGGCATGACAGACTACCCTGGGAGCACACGAGAAGCTACGCCGAATACAGGACAGGAGACTGTCCTAATAGGCGGGCCCGCCTCTTAGAGAAGAGGCTCTGCGGAGGCTGCGGCCTCTGAGAAGAGTGGTACTGTTCAAGCAAAACGAGAATCTCCCTTTCCCCCACTCCTTGCTCCCTCTCTCTCTTGGTGACATCGTTCTGCAGACATCACGGAAGCTTTCACCATATGCCTGTGCTGGCGCTGTTGCTGATGCCGGTGCCAATGTACGTTTCTACGTAATAACAAGACGCTCCCACACTCCCCCCCTCCTCCCCCGCTAAAAAAAAAGAAAATCCGACAGCAGGAGAACAAGCAGGCATTGACGGCATAACAGGCGGGCAGTTCCCACACCCCTGTTACCCCGCGTGCTCGAGCATGGCCCTGGGTGCTTGGCGGCCCCCAATCTGGAGGAAGTGAAATTTGCACATCATAGGTTGCCAGGACGTCGCCAAAGATGACGAAGCTCTCGCTCACCTGGTTGGCGTCGCTGAGGAAGGTGACGTTCTCCATAACGCGCAGGCAGCGCAGCAGCATGCCCACGCCCGTGTACGCCTCCTGCTCCTCCTGCTCCGCCGCTAACTCATCCGCAGGCAGCCTCCTCTTACCGTATCCGTCGTCGCGTCCGCTGCAGGTGCACCGCTGCAGTGAGGACACGGGGAGGAAGGGGACAATGGAAACACGTGAGCGCTCCTCTCACTGCAAGTCAGATGAGAGTGGGCAAGGCTCCGAGCAGCAACCTCTCTTTTGCGAGTCCCAGGGCTGGAGGGGGGCCAAGACGGCCAGCGCAAGTCCTTGCAAGTTGCCAGCACCGCCATGGGTGCACAGAATCTAAGGGTCTCAAATGGTCCCGTGTAAGTCCTTGGTGCCGTGCAGCTCGTGTGGAAGGCAGGAGGAAGCGACCACAAAAGTCTGCAGTGATGGGGCGAGAGGGGAAAGGAGGAGAGTATGGCAGTGCCATCAGAGTTCAGAAGGGGATGTCCGCCGGACAGGTCAGCAGACCTGCAAGGTGGCGGAGCACGAGATTGCCAGGTTGCACACGGTGTCGAGGCCTCCGAGCTGCCTGAGCTTCTCCTTGAAGTGGAGGCCGGCCTTCTCGCGTCCTCCCCCCCCGCCTCCCAGGGGCCCGTCTGCAAAATGCATGGGGAATAGATCCTAATACAGTGAGAAATGCCCTAGAGCAGAGGGCATGCACGGCCCCCCCTGTGTCCCCCTCTCACCTCCTCCAATGTGGGCATGCAAGAACAACTTCAGTCCTTGCAAGAGATACACCGGGCGGCCTCGTGAACCGCCGGCTCTTATGATTTTTGTTTCCACGAGAGGGCCAAAGGAGAGTGGGCCAGCCAGCCAGCCAGCCAGCCAGCCAGGCATAGCGTGCGGGAAATTTCTGGTAGATGTTTTTTTCTCTTACGAAGTTTCTTCCTGCCGGCTCAAGGAGGATGTTACAAGTCATGCAGGTGCACGGCACTCGCCTCGGCAGAAAACCCCCAGTTGCCCACACAAAGCCGTGTTTTTACCCATTTTTCTTGTGTCACGTGCGAGCCGGGCCATGCAAGAAGAGCAAGTGAGGGCCTCAAGAACGGCGCTGTCGGGTTTCTCGTATCATGTGAGGGGCAGCAGCAAGAGGGAGAACGAGGATCTCCGTGGTCCGCGGTCAGGCAAGCACCCACCTTGCAGGAACACGGCGGAGGCGCAGGCCTTCTCAAACGTGAGGAGGGCGAGCCACGTGGCGGTCACGTCCTGCCCCGCAATCACGACCTCGCCCACCCCGTGCCCGTAGCCGCTGGAGGTGCCGGCGCTGCCCCCCTCAGGCTGGCGGGCGCTTGAAAAGAGGGCGCGTATTCTGGCAGCCACGAGCTCGCCAGGCTTGTCTGCGCGCGCCAGGCCGCCGCCAGGCCTGGAGGCTTTGTCCAGGGCAGGCTGCCGCCGCTGCTGCTGCTGCAGCTGGGGCTGGGGCTGGAGGGTGGGGCCGAGCAGCTTGAGGAGGAACTGGATGCATGGGGTGGACTCCAACAGCTCCTGCTCCTGGCCCTGTTCGCATTGGAGGAAGTAAAGAGCAGCAAAAGTAGGCAGAGACGAAGAGACCAGAGATGTGTCTTTGAGAGCGACGCATCGATTAAGGAAACATACTCCCATCCTCTCTTTCTCCATCCATCGCTCTGCTGTGGGTGAGGACATGTGGCCTGAGACAATGCTTGACAAGGAAGCCACACGGTTTGCTGCAGCAACAACTGGCTTATGAATGACATGCGTCACAGAGCACAAGTGTGTTAAGCGAGGTTAAGCAAGCTCAAAAAAGGGCTTAGCAAATCCATTTTCTTGCACAACCCTTGTCTCTGATTGGTGCCAATACACGTTCCCACGCGTACAAATTGCGCTCAAATTTGTGCATATACATGGCACACATCCAGTCATAATCCAGTCCGGAGAGCACATTTGCCTGCGCACTCGTTTCATTTATTCAAGCCCCTTGTGCTTTGAGGTCAATTGTGCAGTTACTGACACAAACACTCCTCAGGAAACACTCCTCAGTAATGAGTGCCACAGTCTTCGTCTTTGGCAAAGCAGCAAGTGCACAGAGCCCTCAATAGAATGACTAAAGCTGCCTTTCTCCACACAGCGCCGCGTAGGAATGCTGCCCAATTTTTCAGAACTCTCACGCAGAAAGCTATTGGCCTCTGCTAACAATACAATAACGTAATAGGGTCCTCGTGAGCCACAGAATATAGCCACGGCAAATTGCAACTTCAAGACCAGGAGTCAAAGTCGGCTAACGCTGTCCTTGAAACATGATAGCAAGCAGCAGATGAGCTGCGGGATGGCTCAAGAGTAGGAAAGTCCAAACGTTTGTATGTCACCCTGACTGGGCGCAACATGCGAGCGCTGTAGGCGTGCTGCGGGCTTGTTCAGAACAGGCAAAAGTGGCAAAAGTGGCAAAAGTGGCAAAATTTGACTGGGTGTCCAGGGGAACCTTACATCGCTGGAGAGGAAGAAGAGGACGGCAGCGGCAGCAAGCGCCAGCGGGGGGTCTTCAGTGGGGAGGCCCACCAGTGCCTCTACCAGGGGCTTTGCCAACCTGCAGATTTTGGTGCCAACCCCTAGTAGTGTCACGCATCCGGTTGTTGGGATTGAGACATGCTGACTCTGTTACTCCGTGCTGGTGCGAGAAGAACATTGCCTGCAATTTCCAAAATGCTCATGCTCCTCCTCTTGGCATGGATGTTGCAATCTGATACCATGCCGTGGGGCTGTGCAGGATCTTTCGGCAGAATCTTAGGGCGATATATGCATGCAGGCTGGTCTC
Source organism: Mesotaenium endlicherianum (assembly GCA_009602735.1). Taxonomy (NCBI): domain Eukaryota; kingdom Viridiplantae; phylum Streptophyta; class Zygnematophyceae; order Zygnematales; family Mesotaeniaceae; genus Mesotaenium; species Mesotaenium endlicherianum. The sequence continues at coordinate 38,001 of WELA01007430.1, forward strand.
GAGTCTGTGCAGAAATGCACGATGGGCGCTGGCATGCCACACTCGCGGGGGAACATATGCATGCAGATAGCAATAGCTGACCGGTGACAGGTGAGTTTATGAGTGAAGCATGCAGAATCTGACAGGTGACCGGGCAAGTTAGGAGCTTGGGGGGAGAAGAGGTGGGGAGCTGCGCAGAGTTGCACATGGAGTTATATGCGTCTCAGTATTCTTCCATGTCAAATGTTGAGCTTAGCAGGAAATCATTTGACGATGAAGATCAACAGAATGTGACCACAGCTGCTCACCCCTGCGTGCGCAAGAGTCGACGACGCTCCGTGGAGCTGCAGAGTTGGGCCATGGTGGCCAAGCTTGCCCTCTGAACACGCAGAGGTTGCCCTTTTCTCAACCCATCCATGGCAAAGTGCGCTTCATCCACGTGCTCACTCATCTCCCCCGACTCCTGAGCTTCCATGAGTGTTGACGAAGGAGGAGGTGCCAAGCTTTGCATTCCTAACCACCCAGCAGAAGGTGCTGCTGAAGTTAAGCCTGAGCTTGGGCCTCGAAGAGACCCTGTCACATCACGAGCAGAACCTCCTCGTCCATTCAATTCTAAATTTTCCGTCACCTTGCCATTGACCTTCACTAGGGCATCTCTGGAGACGCCCTCTAAGCTCTTCCCCCTGGAAGCGCTTGCGGGATCTGCAGGCAGTGATAGCTGGTGCCTGAGGAGCTTTCTGGAGGGTGCTGCCACATCAGGCACCTGCTTTCTCTTAAGACCTGCTGAATCTTCCGGTTGCAACCTCTCAGGTGAAGGAGGGGCTGATTTGGGTTGCCCAGGAACTTTTCTCTTGAAGGTTGTTGTCCTGGCAGAGGGGGGGGGCATGAGAAACGCTGCAGCATTGGCCTTGCTCGAAAAGAGGTCTCCTCCATCGTCCTCCTCATCATCCTTGAAACAGTACTCTGTCTCCTGGCTATCTTTCCAGCTTCCTGTGCCTGCGCCGTCTATCCCCTGACTCGACCTCAAGGTTCCCACAGCCTCCTCCGTTTGTGACCAAGGAGATTCCTGCCAAAGAGTTGGAAGTTGCACGTCATTTACTTATCACTCTGATTGCAATTGATATCGGCATCCTAATGGCAACAATGCACTTAAGTGCTTATTCTAGAAGCTAGTTTTCAGGCTGCAGTGTGACAAACCAAAAGGCAGAGAGGAAAGGTCAGTTGTACCACATGCACTTCATACCTGCGAATGAAACGGGTATGCAGAAAGCTCCTGCGAGTCGAACGCTGATTCCTGAGAGGAGCCATCAACCGATTGGCTTCTTGACCCTCGGTTCCTCCGACTATATGTGCGTATCAGCATGGAAGCAGCCTGCTATCGTGCTCCTTCCAGCTCTTCATTCACGACAAAGAATATACACCACCTCAACATTTACCAGCACCACCAGCACTCACTGTTCCATCACTAACTCGCTCTATGAAACAAACTCAGCGCAGTTCACGCCCCATTCGGTCCAAATATTAGCATGGATGCATAAGGAACTTCAATCACTGTTGTGAGTGCATGAGATTTCAAGAACAAACTGTAGAAGCGCATTCATTGAAATATATTCACGGGAAATGCTGCAGTCATCATCACCGCGACATAATTATAGTTAAGTGATGAACGAAGCTATAAAGCAAACCTACATTCAGAGGGAAATTCAAACTCAAATGAAAAACATTCAAAAATCGCCAAAGATCTAGTAATTTGATATAGATAAACTTGCATCTGATGTAGGCATCAATGATTGGATGGCCGAGTTGGTCTAAGGCGCCAGATTAAGGTTCTGGTCCGAAAGGGCATGGGTTCAAATCCCATTCCAGTCATATACAGCTGCGCACGCTGCAGGGTTTTCCGTTTTGCCATGGTGGTTCTCATCCTTGACACGTCAACAGGAATCATGCACCAACTTATCTTATTAGCTAGCCAGTTATGCAAGCTCCTCACTACTCATTGTCCACCATGCGTAGAAGATGGTCACTTCGAGTCACTCTCTGTTTCTTCTTGCGAGGGATTCTATCTTTTCCCTTCAATCCTCGTCCCCAATTTTATCAATAACTTTTGGTGCAATGAATCAGTATACTACTAGATATAAAAATTTAGTACAATGCAATATTCATTCAGTTTAGCCTGCTAGACTGGTTGATATTCAATATAATGACCTAGCCAAGAGTAGCAGGCTGAAGTCCACTGAAGTCAGCTTGCTGATACTGTTATGAATCAGTGCATTGGTATATATATTCAATCAAATAGTTGTCATAGTTAACTAAGTTCAGCAGACTTAGTTAATATTCAGTGTGTAAGGTTATGAAAGTGTAGTTTGATTCTTTCTAGTATTTTCTATGCATAGAGTGTAATTTTAGAAGAACTTTGGCCTTTACTTCAAGTCATTTGGACAAGTATTGAGATAGTTATGAATTTTGGAAGTTTTTAGTGAGTTTTTAATGTCACATATTCTATTCAGTGACAAGGACAGGTCCAGTGACGAAAATTTCGGTTGGAGCCCAGGAAGTAGGACATTGAAACATGAGGGTTCCAGAAAGCACGTACAATTACGTAGAGTGCCAAAGCGATCGTGGAATTTCTAGAAAGTCCGTGAGGAGTTAGTGGATTGTGTAGTAGAATATTCTAGAGTGTGATTGTGTGCGTGTGAGTGTGCTAGCTTGTCCAACTAGGCAAGGTCACCTACATGGAAGGAGCCATAGGAGAAGGTTCTGGAGGTACTTTGCTAGAGAGGACACTTAGAGTTAAAGGATAAATGGGAAGCACAAGGAAGTAGAGGGGGCTTATTCTAGTCTAACCTTCGTATCTTGTACACGACTTTTCTTAATAAAGTGAGTTCTTTTCCACTCCTCTCTCATGTAGCCCTCTAACTCTTGCAAGGGTGGCATACCACCAGGCCACTCCACCTTGTGTATGCAACTAGGAAAGGTCCTCGTGCACGCTTCCACTCGCGGGTGAGGGTGCGTGAGTGTGTATGGGCGCACTCCCCGCACCCTTCCCCCTTTCACAGTGCGCTGGACTTTTAGTAATATTATGTATAAAGACTCAGCCGGGAGCAGCAGGCTGAAATCAACTAAAGTCAGCTTGTTGACACATTCTCGAAATATGGAGGGTCCGAATAATGATAACATGGAAAGTCAGTCAGAGAACTGGGAAAAGGAATCTCGCACTTATGCTGAGGCTGTGGTAGCTAGAGAAGTTAGAGAAGCCATGGAAGCGACGGCAGCTATTGTTGCAGTTGCAGCCAACTGTAGTGATGTGATTTATAACATATTAGTTTGTTTTTATTTTAATGCTTTGAATCTTTGTAGAGTAATTTTGTCTGGATTCAGGTGTGAATAGATACTCTAGTGACTTGGTTCATGTCCTTTGAACCTTCTAAGGCATTTTCAAAGTTAGAGGAAGGACCTAGAATAACTCCATGTGGCAAAAGTCAAATATGCCATTTTTAGGTCAAAAGGACATGTGTACATTATTCTAGAAAGAGGTGGCAAATTTTGGGATGTGTTGGGTGCCAACACATCAAAATGCAGCTTCCTAGAACTACTTACATAGCAAGTATACAAACAAGAGCTAGAGCATAGAAAGGCATTTGAGAATCACTCTTGTACTTGCCAAGTTTGATAAAAAATATTAACTTTCTGGAAACCATCTCTCTTTCAAGAAGCTACCACTTGTGTTCAAAGATCCTAGTCTTGAATAGAGAAGTATTTTACTTCATTAAGTACTTTATCTATCTGTTTCACTACAGTGGTATTGAAGTTCACTACAGTGGTATTGAAGCCAGGCACTTTGGTAGCACAAGAAGATGGCCGATCCTCTAGATCAACAACAAGCTTTTGAAGGAGGCAATACACCTCCAAGAGACCCTCCTCCAGCGCCGACGGGAGAGCCGACTGAAGAAAATCTGCCACCACAAGGAGCACCACAAGGAGGAGCACCATCAAATCCCGTGGCAGCAGCTGTGGCAAGGTTGACCCCACCGCAAGGGATTCCCCAAAATGAGTGGGCAGCCTTCCTAATGGCAATCCACAACCAAGTGGGCTTGGCCACCTATGAAGCAACCGTACAAGCATCAAGAGAAGCTATGGCTGCCATGGCTGCTCCTATTGCAAGCAACGCTCCAAATCCAACCACGGCTCAAGCGCCTCCACAAGAGCCTACCAGAGCAAGGAAACTCATCAAGCCCGGCAGACCCGACACTTTCAACCCCGGGAAAGGAGTCAGCCTGAACTTAAGGCTCTACCAAGTGGAGACGTACCTCGCATTCCTTGAAGTACCCGAGGAGGACTACGTTCCCTTTGCCGTTACCTTACTTAGAGGAGCGGCAACATCGTGGTGGCGTAACTATCAAGCGGCTATATATCAAGCTACGGCGCACCCCGTGCTCGGTCAAGAGCCCCCACCATCATATGCAAGATGGGCAGATTTTCGTGAGGCCCTCAAGAAGCAATTCATGCCCATCAATGCAAAGTAGATTGCCCGAGGAAAGCTCCACCATCTTAAGCAAACGACGTCCAATCAAGACTATACATCCAGATTTCACGCCCTCACTCTTGAGATTCTCAACATGTCTCTCGAGGAGAAGATTGATCGCTACATCTTTGGCCTCAAGCCCAAAGTGTCAAATGAAGTGGAATTACGCGACTTGACGGACTTCTCTAAGATCATTGAAGTGGCCCAAAAGGTGGATACGTTGGATTTCAAGCATTCATTGCCTTCATCTTCACGGGCACCGACAGCACGGGTGTACGCAGCCCCTTCTACATCTGAATCTGGACTCGGACCCACGGAAATTGGAGTTATTAAAAGGGACCCCGCGGCTGCTCGGAAGAGTGGAAGACCCTCTAATGACACTTATGATGCAAGAAACCAGCAAGGAGTGAAAGCAAGACTCTCCCTGGCTGAAAAAGAAGCCCTCATGACGGCTGGACTATGCTTTCATTGTAAGGAGAAGGGCCGTCGTGCACGCTTGTGCCCCAAAAAGTTGTCAAAAAATGGACAGCGCTGGTATGCCAGGAGCCTACCACCCCAAGACCCGCTTCACGAGAAGACAACCAGCCAAGTGAGGTGGAGACCTCCGTTGAAGACGACATTCTAGCCCCAATGAGTTTGAGAGGCTACCTTGGAGGAGAGAAGGTCCACATCTTGGTGGATAGCGGAGCCTAAGGCAATTTCATCGCTGCAGATTTTGGCACTAAGCATGGAATTACTATGCGCACTCTTGACCACGACGAGGAGATTATGACGCCCGATGGATTCTCCTATACTACCCCTTCCAAGAAAACGTACCCCTTGGCACTCTCTATCAAGTCCTTCAAAGATAGAGTAATGTTTTCCCTCATGCAATTGGGCAAGTACGACATCATCCTAGGGACGCCTTGGTTGACCAAGCACAATCCCCAAGTGGATTGGAGAGACGATACCATCAAGATCAAGAACGACATCACTTCAAGAATTTGTATTTTGCGCGCAATCCAGAATATCTAGACCCAAGATATCAAGAAGCCGGCACACGAGATACTATTGTCCGCCCTCCAACTCAAGAGACTTGTGAGGAAGGGACACGAGCTTCTTTTGGCCTTGATCACGCCAAAAGACATCAAGGAAGACATCAAGAGTCAAGAAGGCAGCCCCATTCCCAAGGAGATACAAAAAGTCCTAGAGGACTACAAAGAAGTATTCTCCTCGCAATTGCCCAAGGGGCCTACCCCCCAAGAGATTGATACACCACAAGATAGAGTTGGAGCTTGGAAGCAAGCCCATTCTCGGCCTACGTTCAAGATGTCATATACGGAGCTAGACGAAGTCAGGAAGCAAATCAAAGAGCTACTGGACCACGGCTTCATTAGACCTAGCAAGACGCCATTTGGAGCCCCGATGCTATTCGTGAAGAAGAAGGACGGTACTTTGAGGATGTGTGTGGACTATCGCGCCCTCAACAAAGTCACCATCAAGAATTGATACCTGCTGCCGCGCATGGATGAGCTTATGGACCGGCTGGTTGGAGCCAAGTACTTCACGTAGATTGACTTCCGGAGCGGCTACCACCAGATTTGCATTGCAGAATCGGACATAGAGAAGACGGCATTCAAAACAAGATTTGGACATTTTGAGTTCATGGATCTGCCATGGTGCCTCACCAACGCACCAGCAACTTTCATGACTATGATGAACACCATATTTCAGCCCCTGCTGGACAGACTTCTGGTGGTATTTATTGACGACATTCTCATCTACAAAAAGACCTTTGAAGTGCATGGAAGACACGTGAAAGAAGTCCTCAAAATCCTGAAGCAAAACAAGCTATTTGCAAAAGAGTCAAAGTGCTTGTTTGCCAAATAAGAAGTGGAGTTTCTAGGTCTCCACGTGACTGCTGATGGCATCAAGATGGACCCCAAGAAGACCACGGTGGTGGAGGAATGGCCAAACCCCACTACCAAGAAAGAACTCCAATCATTCTTGGGATTTGCCAATTGGTATAGGAGATTCATCCAGAGCTTCTCGCATATAGCAGCCCCCCTGACTAATCTACTCAAGAAGGACCGGCCATATACGTGGACCAAGAAAGAGGAGGAAGCATTCCAACAACTGAAGCGAAGACTGACGACATCCCCGATGCTCATGCTCCCAAGTCCAAACCCAAATTGACCCTTCCACGTCATCACCGATGCATCTTCCTATGCAATAGGAGCAATCCTGCTCCAAGGCCAAGGCAAAGGACTGCAGCCCATCGCCTACGAGTCAAGGAAGTTAAATTCAGCCGAGCAAAATTCTACAACCACGTAACGAGTGCCGTTGGCGATTATACATGCCCTGAAGGTTTGGCGCTGCTACGTTGAAGGCCGCAAGGTGCTCGTCACTACGGACCACGAAGGTCCGAAGCACATCCAGACACAACCCCATCTCTCTAGAAGACAAGCAAGATGGAGTAGGTACTTGCAACAATACAATATCACGATTCAGTACCAGCCCGGCAAGACAAATCCGGCTGACCCCCTCTCAAGGCTGCAACTAAATGCAGTGATGACATCCCTGAGTACTGACCTGGAAGCTCAATTTTCTGCCGTCCATGACACGGACCCTTATTACACGAATGGCGAGGCAACCCTTGACCCACACAAGAAGCAAGAAGGAAATTATTGGGTAGACAAGACACGGGAGGGAGATGCGTGCCTAATAATCAAGAGCTACGACTCTTGTTACTTCAAGAAGCACACGCCAACCCACTTGCAGGACACTTTGGAATATTAGGGACCACGGGCGTGCTCGCAAGGACTTATTGCTGGCCAGGAATGTCTAAGCAAGTCAAGGAGAACTCCAAGAGCTGCGACACATGCCAAAGAATCAAATCATTATCACAAAGGGCGGGAGGACTTCTTCAACCACTACCAAGAGACAATGGACAGACATCTCCATGGACCTCATTGTGGACTTGCCAGTGACACCACGCGGCCATAATGCAATATTAACAGTGGTCGACAGACTTACAAAGATGGCTCATTTCATCCCAACAAAGACCAAGGTTACAGCACCCCAGTTAGCAAGACTCATCTTTGACAACATATTTCGATTACATGGCTTGCCATCAAGAATAGTGTCTGATCGCGACCCGAGATTCACAAGCCATTTGAAATGAACCTTGGTGTTTCAAGATGAAAATATTTCTTTTAAACACATAAGATCAGAGATAGGTGGAAGCATGTAAAATCAGGGAGCAATCTTCGCCCTTAGAATGAATTCCGCTTACTCATCTATACCCCTTGGCTCACTTATCGTAGTGTGCGATAGTTGCACACTAACACAAAGTACAAGAAAGAGGCGAGCTTGAGGACTAGAGCTTCTCCTTCAGAAACTCATGGCCTCTTGCCTACCAAGCATACAAGCATGTATAAGCACATACACAACATCAGGGGACTGAATAGCAAAGGCGCTCTCGTCCAGATGACCATGATGTAGCTAAAACACATCCCACTGACTTAGGTGCAAAACCATGGAATCTGTCCGCTATGTGACCTCAAAATGTCAGAGGGCGTAACTCTGTCAATACTACTCCAAATTGAGCAAACTTAACGGAAACGGACGCATCTTGACAAGAACTTTCCGAAAAGTTCTAGTTCTGTAGTGATTTGAGTTATTATATATTAGTTTGCATACATTTCAATGTTTTCAAATATATGTGGAGTAGTATTGGGTGGATTCAAGTGTGAATAGGTACTCTAGTGACTTGGTTCATGTCCTTTGAACCTTCCAAGGCATTTTCGAAGTTAGAGGAAAGACCTAGAAAAACTCCACGTGGCAAAAGTCAAATGTGCCATTTTTAGGTCAAAAGGACATGTGTACATTATTCTAGAAAGAGGTGGCAAGTTTTGGGATGTGTTGGGTGCCAACACATCAACATACACCTTCCTAGAAATTACTCATTTAGCAAGTATATAAACAAGAGCTAGAACATAGAAAGACATTCCAGAATCACTCTTGTACTTGCCAAAATCCAGAAATATATTAACTTTCAAGAAGCCATCTCTCTTTCAAGAAGCTACCACTTGTGTTCAAAGATCCTTGTCTTGAATAGATAAAGTATTCTGTTTTACTAAGTACTTTATCTATCTGTTTCACTACAGTGGTATCGGAGCTAGGCACTTTGGTAGCACAAGAAGATGGCCGATCCTCAAGACCAACAGCAAGCTTTCGAAGGAAGCCCTTCCTCTCCAAGACACCCTCCTCCAGCGCCGATGGGAGAGCCCACTCAAGAAAATCTGCAACAACAAGAAGCACCACAAGGAGGAGCACACCCTCCTCCAGCGTCGATGGGAGAGCCTACTCAAGGAAATCTCCAACAACAAGAAGCACCACAAGGAGGAGCACCGTCACATCCCGTGGCAGCCGCTATAGCAAAGTTGACCCCACCACAAGGAGTTCCCGCAAATGAGTGGGCAGCCTTCCTAATGACCGTCCACAACCAAGTGGGCTTGGCCACCTATGAAGCAACCGTGCAAGCGTCAAGAGAAGCTATGGCTGCCATAGTTGCCCCTATCGCGAGCAATGCTCAAAATCCAGCCCCGGCTCAAGCGCCTCCACAAGAGCCAACGAGAGCAAGGAAACTCATCAAGCCCGGCAAACCCGACACTTTCAACCCCGGGAAAGGTGCCAACCTGAATTTATGGCTCTACCAAGTGGAGACGTACATTGCGTTCCTTGAAGTACCCGAGGAGGACTACATTCCCTTTGCCGTTACCTTACTTAGAGGAGCAGCAACATCATGGTGGCGTAACTATCAAGCGGCTATATATCAAGCTATGGCGCACCCCATGCTCGGCCAAGAGCCCCCACCATCATATGCAAGATGGGCAGATTTTCGTGAGGCCCTCAAGAAGCAATTCATGCCCATCAATGCGGAGAAGATTGCCCGAGGAAAGCTCCACCATCTCAAGCAAACGACGTCCGTTCAAGAGTATACATCCAGATTTCACGCCCTCACTCTTGAGATCCCCAACATGTCTCTCGAGGAGAAGATTGACCGTTACATCTTTGGCCTCAAACCCAAGGTGGCAAAGGAAGTGGAGTTACGCGACTTGACGGACTTCTCAAAGATCATTGAAGTGGCCCAAAAGGTGGATACCTTGGATTTCAAGCACTCCGTGCCTTCATCTTCACGGGTACCGACGACGCGGGTGTACGCAGCCCCTTCCACATCCGAATCTGGACCCACACCCATGGAAATCGGAGTTATTAAAAGGGACCCCGCGGCTGCCCGGAAGAGTGGAAGACCCTCCAATGACACTTATGATGCAAGAAACCAGCAAGGAGTGAAAGCAAGACTCTCCCCGGCTGAAAAAGAAGCTCTCATGACGGCTGGACTATGCTTCTATTGCAAGGAAAAGGGCCATCGTGCACTTTCATGCCCCAAAAAGTTGTCAAAAAACGGACAGCGCCGGTAGGCCAGGAGCCTACCACCCCAAGACCCACTTCACGAGAAGGCAACACGCCAAGTGAGGTGGAGACCCCCGTTGAAGACGACGTTCCAGCCCCAATGAGTTTGAGAGGTTACCTTGGAGGAGAGAAGGTCCACATCTTGGTGGATAGCGGAGCTCAAGGCAACTTCATTGCTGCAGATTTTGCCACCAAGCACGGTATTACTATGCGAACTCTTGACCACGACGAGGAGATTATGATGCCCGATGGATTCTCCTATACTACCCCTTCCAAGAAGACGTACCCCTTGGCACTCTCTATCAAGTCCTTCAAGGATAGAGTAGTGTTCTCCCCCATGCAATTGGGCAAGTACGACGTCATCCTAGGGACGCCTTGGTTGACCAAGCACAACCCCCAAGTTGATTGGAGGACCGGTACTATCAAGATCAAGAATGACATCACTTCAAGAATCTGTATTTTGCGCGCAATCCAGAATATCCAGACCCAAGACATCCAGAAGCCGGCACACGAGATACTATTGTCCGCCCTCCAACTCAAGAGACTTGTGAGGAAGGGACACGAGCTTCTTTTGGCCTTGATCACGCCAAAAGACATCAAGAAAGACATCGAGAGTCAAGAAGGCAGCCCCGTTCCCAAGGAGATACAAGAAGTCTTTGAGGACTACAAAGAAGTGTTCTCCCCGGAATTGCCCAAGGGCCTACCCCCCAAAAGATTCGTAGACCACAAGATAGAGTTGGAGCCCGGAAGCAAGCCCATCTCTCGGCCTACGTTCAAAATGTCATACACGGAGCTAGACGAAGTCAAGAAGCAAATCAAGGAGCTACTGGAGCATGGCTTCATTCGACCTAGCAAGTCGCCATTTGGAGCCCCGGTGCTATTTGTCAAGAAGAAAGATGGTACCTTGAGGATGTGTGTGGACTATCGCGCCCTCAACAAGATCACCATCAAGAATCGATACCCGCTGCCGCGCATGGATGAGCTCATGGACCGGCTGGTTGGAGCCAAGTACTTCACGAAGATTGACTTACGGAGCGGCTACCACCAGATTCGCATCGCAGAACCGGACATAGAGAAGACGGCATTCAGGACAAGATATGGACATTTTGAGTTCATGGTCCTGCCATTTGGACTCACCAACGCGCCAGCAACTTTCATGACTATGATGAACACCATATTTCAGCCCATGTTGGACAGATTTGTGGTGGTATTCATCGATGACATCCTTATCTACAGCAAGACCCTTGAAGAGCATGCGAGACACTTGAAAGAAGTCCTTGAAGTATTGAAGCAAAACAAGCTGTTTGCGAAGGAGTCAAAATGCGAGTTTGCCAAACAAGAAGTGGAGTTCCTAGGTCTCCACGTGACTGCTGATGGCATCAAGATAGACCCCAAGAAGACCACGGTGGTGGAGGAATGGCCAACCCCCACGACCAAGAAAGAACTCCAGTCATTCTTGGGATTTGCCAATTGGTACAGAAAATTCATCCAAGGCTTCTCGCACATAGCAGCCCCCCTGACAGATCTACTCAAGAAGGACAGGCTATATACATGGACCGAGAAAGAGGAAGAGGCATTTCAAGAGTTAAAGCGAAGATTGACCACATCCCCGGTGCTCACACTCCCAAGTCCAAACCCAGATTGGCCCTTCCACGTCATCACCGATGCATCTTCCTATGCAATAGGAGCAATCCTGCTTCAAGACCAAGGCAAGGGACTGCAGCCCATCGCCTACGAGTCAAGGAAGCTAAATCCAGCCGAGCAAAATTATACAACCACGGAGCGAGAGGCATTGGCGATTGTACATGCCTTGAAGGTTTGGCGCTGCTACGTTGAAGGACGCAAAGTACTGGTCACCACGGACCACGAGGCGTTAAAGCACCTCCAAACGCAGCCGTATCTCTCAAGGAGACAAGCAAGATGGAGCGGATACTTGCAACAATACAACATCACGATTCAGTACCAGCCCGGCAAGACAAACCCGGCTGACCCCCTCTCAAGACTGCAATTAAATGCAGTGATGGTATCCCTGAAGACAGATCTGGAAGCTCGATTTTCAGCCGCCTATGAAAGAGACCCTTACTACAAGAACGGAGAAGCAGCCTTGGACCCATGCAAGAAGCAAGAAGGCAATTATTGGGTGAGGCAAGATACGGGCCAGAGATGTGTTCCTAATGACTTAGACCTCCGGCTCTTGCTTCTACGAGAAGCACACGACAACCCTCTTGGAGGACACTTTGGAATCCTAAGGACCACGGGCGTTCTAGCTAGGACTTATTGTTGGCCAGGCATGTCTAAGCAAGTCAAGGAGTACTGCAGGAGCTGTGACACATGCCAAAGAATCAAGCCATCATCGCAAAAGGCGGGAGGACTCCTCCAACCACTACCAATCCCCGAAAGACAATGGACGGACATCTCAATGGACCTTATCGTGGACTTGCCCGTGACACCTCGAGGCCATAATGCAATACTCACGGTGGTGGACAGACTTACCAAGATGGCTCATTTTATTCCCACGACGACTAAGGCTACAGCACCACAACTTGCAAGACTCATCTTTGACAACATCTTCCGACTCCATGGACTACCATCAAGAATTGTGTCAGATAGAGATCCAAGATTCACAAGCCATTTCTGGAAAAATCTCTTCAAGAACTTGGGTACATCGCTGGATATGTCTACTGCCTACCACCCACAATCAGATGGGCAAACCGAGCGTATGAATCGTACCCTAAAGACCTCTCTAAAGGCCTACGTGTCTACCCTCGAGCAAGACTGGGACATGTACTTGACCCCCCTCGAATTTGCCTACAACAACACTACGCAGGCCTCTACCCAAGAGTCCCCATTCTTCCTCAACTATGGCTTCCATCCGACCATGCCACTGAGCTTCACGGCTGGCCTTGATGAAGTACCTGCAGCCACAGAATTTATGGAGACATTAGAAGGAGCCCTTACAGCAGCGAAGAAAGCTCTATAACACGCGCAAGATGCTCAAGCAAGAGTGGCGAACAGATCCAGAAGAGAAATTACGTACAGAGTGGGTGACAACGTGTTACTATCATCCAAGAATATTTCCCTGAACAACAGGCCTGCCGGCGGCAAGTTCTCTCCCAAGTATTTGGGACCCTTCAAGATTATCCAGCAAGTCAACCCCGTTGCTTTCAAGCGAGAACATCCCCAGACTATGCACATCGACCCCGTATTCTACGCTTCCCTCTTCAAGCCATATGTGCAACTCGACAACAAGTTCTCAGGACGTGTGACAACCCCACCAGGCCCAACAATAGTGGATGATCATTTGGAGTACGAAGTGGAAGACATAGTGGCTATGAGAAATTTCAGGAGACAGCAGCAATACTTGATCAAGAGGAAAGGATATCCAGATTCGGAGAATAGTTGGGTGGCGGCGCACTACCTTGACAAAGTTCAGAGAAAGTTGAAGCGCTTCCATGCCGCCAACCCCCATCTTGGACCAGCCCCAAGTCTCTCTACTAGAAGCCCAAAGACTTCAGGGAGGCAGCCTGCCACCATCAAGAAGCAGCAGAAGACCCCTTGGAGGCAGCCTGCAAGAACAAGAAAGAGGAAAAATTGACATTAGACACTCTTCTCTTCTCGCAATTTTTGTCCAGAAAACTAAAACTGCTACTGGTGATATTTCTCTACATAATAAATTCTGGAAATTTACCTGGCTGTAGTCCATAAGTAGCCGGTCATTTAAAGTCCAATTTTGCTCAGTTTGGAGCACTGGTGAGAGAGATATGATGCTCTAAGTAGAAGGGGGTCAAGCTGTTGGCATTGTTAGGGCAGAATATGCCTTCTAACATTGTGCCCTCCCCTGAACTTGGAATGCTCTGAAACTCAAGACTCTGGTAGAACATTTTACAACGCCCAGTTTGAGACTTAGTTTGTAGAATTTAGAGAAGTATAGAAGGACTTATAATTCTCAGAAGTTTCTGCACAAATTTGGAGGAGTGCCTACTCTCTCAGCTCTCAACGACACTCCAGAAATTAGAATGCTCTCGAATTGGTGACCCGGTAGAGTTCTCCGACGCGGTCCGTCTGGCACTCAAATGTTTAGATTTGGAGCAGTTCTGTGGACGCTATGACTTTTGAATTCGTGGCAGATCCTGGGCCAACTTGTACAATTTTCTTTATCATCAAGGAGTAGGCTAGCCAATAAGGTCACACCACCCACGACCTTGCCTAGTCTACCTTACATGTGTAGCACCTGACTTGGCGCCTTGGACTGATCCTCTTCACATGTGTGGCATCTGAATTGAAGCTGTTAACTAGTCTGCTCCACATGTGTAAGACCTGACTTGACGCGCCGAGACGTCGCTTTTTCTGGCGGGGGGGTGATGTAGTGATTTGAGTTATTATATATTAGTTTGCATATATTTCAATGTTTTCAAATATATTTGGAGTAGTATTGTGTGGAGTCAAGTGTGAATAGGTACTCTAGTAACTTAGTTCATGTCCTTTGAACCTTCCAAGGCATTTTCGAAGTTAGAGGAAAGACCTAGAAGAACTCCATGTGGCAAAAGTCAAATGTGCCATTTTTAGGTCAAAAGGACATGTGTACATTATTCTAGAAAGAGGTGGCAAGTTTTGGGATGTGTTGGGTGCCAACACATCAANGTGGCAAGTTTTGGGATGTGTTGGGTGCCAACAAATCAACATACACCTTCCTAGGAATTACTTATTTAGCAAGTATATAAACAAGAGCTAGAACATAGAAAAACATTCCAGAATCACTCTTGTACTTGCCAAAATCCAGAAATATATTAACTTTCAAGAAGCCATCTCTCTTTCAAGAAGCTACCACTTGTGTAAAAAGATCCTTGTCTTGAATAGATAAGTATTATATTTCACTAAGTACTTCATCTATCTGTTTCACTACAAGAGGGGTGCTGTATGACATGGGCTAAGAGCACATGCCCTTTATGAGAGGGGGATGCTGGCTGCCCTCTGGTTGCCTCCTTGGCAGCCCTTTTGTCTGCTCTGTCTGACTGAGTCTCACCTCCTGGAGTGGGACTCCTCTTGCAGAAACTCCCCAGCCACTGGAGATCTGAATCTGTGGGTGGGCTGGTATCCCCAAGCTGCTGCAGGGCTGCCTGTGCAAAGGCCCTTCTAGTCTGCTGTAAAGTGGGGAATGTAGCGGGGGTCTGTGCCTCAGCAGGATTAGACTCCTCTCCGGCGCCTTCCTCCTCTCCGTCCTCGTGTTCCTCTGAGACTTCTGGAGTCTCTCGTGTCATCTTCTCCAGCCGTTCCTGAGAAAAAGAGTATCCCACTGACCTCCCCCTTTTAGGTGCAGGTGGGGGTTGCTAGGACTTGATCGCATACGGGTCTTTCTCCCCTTGCTTACTTGCCCATTTGGCATAAGCATGTTTCCCCTTAGAGAAAAAATCTCTAGCCCTGGTCTTATCCTCCTGTGTCTCCTGACTCATGCAGTCCCTGATTTCATCCAATCTTGGGTTCCATGCTGCAATGTGAGGTGGCAGCACTATCTTCCCCTGCAAATTTGCCAGGAAATCGTCTTCCTCAGCTCTGTCATTTTGCTGGTCCTTCATGGTGATGGTCATCCAGCGCCTGGCAGTGGGCTGTAACAAGAAAGCAGGATCTGTCCTCTTCAAAGTATAGGAATACCAGTGACCTGAGAAATCCAACTGGCTGGTCTCCCTTGCCAAGAACTCCCAGCTTCTTCTCTCCACCTCGTTATACATGGCCTTGAACCGGTTGTGGGAAGTGGCATCCTTGAAGCTGTCTGTATGCATAAGGATCAACCTGATGATCCTGTCTGTGCCCCAGATCCCAGATATTGGCACCGTTTCAGATTCACCTATCTGGGCCAATGCTTTTGCCTCCCGTATCGTATATCCTACCATCCTGGCATAGTCATGGTATAGTAGAAGTCCTGTGCTGACCTCTATGTACTTGTCAAAAGTTTGGGACGTCTCCCCTTCCCGTTGCAGTATGTCCTTTTGTGACTCACTTCGGCTTCTCTGGGCGTACTTGAAGGCTTCCTCCAAAAGGTCAAAGCCCTTGCCCATCACCGTGTAGCGGTAGCTTTTGATTCTCCTCTGTTCCTCCTCAGCTTCCTGCTTCCGCCTCTCCTCAACCAACCTTTGTACGTTCGCCTTCTTGACTTCCTCTGCAGCTTTTTTGTCCTGCTCCTCCTGTCTCAACTTGGCCTGTTCTTTCTCCTCCTTCCTCTTTTGAGCCTCCCGCTGCAGTCGAAGTCGCTCTGATTCTCAAGAAAAGATGGAGGATGATTTGATGCCGCCATGGAACTCCTTGTACTCCGCCTGCGCCTCGTCCGCCCTTCTTTTTCTCTTGAGTTCTGACTTTTGAGTCATCGTGCTCATTCATACCGCAATGAAGTTAATGTAGTCATGATATCATGCATAGGATTGAGTACCTTGACAGGTAAGAACGTAGTAGTGGGAGTTGTAGCATGCAATACCTGATGTGAGGAAATTGAAAGTGTGAGTGCTTGAGAGAGAAGTCAGTGTGAGCGTTGTTGAGTATAGAGGATGGATATGCAACGGCAATCGGCTAGTTTTTGAGAAGGTTATCCCACTCCCTCCAACTTAGTGGTTAAGATAAGGGCTGTAACATACTCCCTCCATCATCTCCACATACTCCAAAGCTGGATCCAAGGCATAATAGTCCGCCAATTTGCCAAAATACTCATTCTTCGCCCTCTTGGACAAGTGGCAACTCCTCGTCGCGCCATGTGGCTTACTCGTGGTGCTCTTATAATTTTGACCAGATTACATCATGAACCTAAGTCCACTACGTTCCTGAACCTTCTGGTACCCTTAGCTACCTCTAGCTCTAAGGCATACTCCTTGTAGAGGTATTGCACTCTCTCACTCGTATGCGTGACTCGTGGTGACCTCTCAAGACGCCAAGTGTCACCCCCTGACTTTTACTGATATTTTTAGCCTGAAAGTTGAGCAATCTACATAGTATCACCCCTCTGAACTCATCGATATGCTCTGTTTCCCTTGATTTTTAGTCTAAGAACATGAAATCAGATTGCTCCTTGCCTCACACATGTGGCTCGCACGGCAGTCCAGCAGATCGCCATGTGGCACTGTCAGGACTTAAATTAATATTTTTATAAAAAAATTTACTTTTTCTAAATCTGAATCCATAGGACTATTTTTCCACAAAACTTCAGAATCTGAATTTAAGTCTAACACTCAAACGAGATCGTCACTTTGTGCCTCACGCTCGTAGGACGCACACGCGCGCAACACGTATCAAGCTCCCGCGCCTACAAATGGCACATGCTTAAACCCCTGATTCTGAAACTTGACTATGACTCAAGGCAGGCCTCATACTAGGCCTCTCACATCATATAGGACTTCTAGTGAAAATATTACCCACTCTTTACTAAGTAGGCAAAAAGTAGCCAAAATTTGCCAACTTTAACCCTCGCGCTCGCCTACCCGTAAAACCCTCAAACATGGACAGATTTGAGTATCTTCCAAGCACTTGCTCTCAAACTTCTTTCCACTTCACATCTCTTAGTTACAAATGAACTCATGGGACTGGCTTGATCTTGCTTACAAGCACTATAAACAACTATAACACTCCCCCCCCTCATCATGAAGGTAAGGCGCTTACCACTCAAGTGTCCAAGTCCAGATTTTACGCCTCCCTCTTGCTTGCTTGTATAGGCGCTGATTCTCCTAGCTTCATGCACAGGTCTTTGTCATATATCTCCATCTTAGACAGGACATATCAGCCCCATAACACTTGGTCTCCTCCTCATAGGTCCATATCCATACAGTTGTAGTCTCCATCAAGCGACGATAATAATCTTCACAAGGCATGAGCGCGTAGTCTCGCTCGTGGTGCACCAAACTCCATCATAGTCTTCTTCTTGGCTAGATGCTCACTCCCACATACTCCTGGCTCTTCTTGAAGGTCAGCCTCCACACAAGGCTCCAAGAAACACATCTAGAACGCCTCCATGAGCTCCATAACTTGGGCAAACGCACATAGTCTTAGTGCTTGCACTGCATCTTGTGCTCGCACACACTTTGTCTTGCAAGCGGGCTTCTCTTGAGCTCACTTTCTCGGAGCTCCTCCACTTGAGCAGTTGGGGTCTGCTCTATATATGAGCAAGGGGATTATACACCTCTACTTGCTCCACCAGCGATGCGCGCTCGCCAAGGTTGTTAGGAGGCACGCTTGCTACATGCGATGACCGGGCCAAGGTCACCAACACAAGCGCTTCTCCTTCACCTTCACCTTCCCGCGTTGCTTCTTTGCTAGCGGGCTGAAGATAGCTACTTGAGATCTTATCTACCTCCACCTATTTCACTATCTTCACTTGACCATACTCCTCCTTGATCATCACTTTACCCGTGCACTAAAGCACTAGAGGATAGGCTACTCTCTTTGTGCAACTCCTTCCACATGCTTAGCTTCTTGAGTGCACTCTAGCCTTGGTCACCCCAATGACACTTCTTACTTCCAAACCCAGCTTGCCTTGGTGCTCTACTTTCACATGAAAAGCTTCCATAGATGCACCAAAATCTGCCCATTAACTATGCCATCACACAACTAGTTACACACGCACTTCAAGTGGGAGACATCTCTTGGACTAGCCCTCTTGCACCAACTTCATACCTTGTTTCTTCTTCCACACCATGGCTTGTCTTCATCATAGTTTTCAACTCCATATACTCCGTAGTACTCTCCTCCTTAAGAAAAAAGGAATCTGAATGGCTCCATCTCCATCTCTCCTCTTTGAAGAAAAATCTGGAATACTTCTTCTTGCTCCAAGCCTTCTCCACGGTGCTTCTCTTCGCTTGAGGCTCATACAATCTCCATACAAAGTGCCAAGCTCCATCATGGCTGGCCAATAATATCCAGTGGCTATGTAGGAGCGATGCAAGGCAACCCAAATGTGGCCACATACTTGGCCAACTTGGTGCAACACTCTGGTGCACCCTCTCTTGAGCTTCGCATGAGCTCCTCTTGAGCTTGCGAGTGCTATGCCCGCCAAAGCTTCTAGACTGGCAAGTACACATGCTTGCTAAGTTCTCGGTTGCCTACTCTTACTATCCTCTCCACCTTCATTGACAACTTGAAATAAAGATGGGCACATACTCCTTCTAGCCACCAACACCTCTATGCTAAGCCCCCCCCTCAAAGAAAGAGCTAAACACTAAAGAGCTTGCATCTTTAAGGAAAAATCCAGCCGTGTGAACACCAGATTTTCTTCATGCTCATATGTCTCCATACTTGAGCAAAGGTTGCTCTATATTACTCACATCACTTCCATGCTTGGGCAACCTCCTCACACTACAAAGAAGACGTACAAAAATCTGGTTGCATCCAAGTTAAAGTTTCTTGGAGCACCTCTCTCTTCCCATCTCCTCCCTCTTTCAAGAGAGTGAGATGCTAGCTTGCATCAACATCTTCATGGCTGCCCATAGCAACTTTTCTTGCTTCTCCTCTCTACCCTCTCTACACTCCTAGAAGCATCACCAACAAAGCTCCTCCTCCAAATGAAGCAACTAGGTAGCTCCGATACCATATGAAAGGGGGAAGGGTGCGGGGAGTGCGCCATACACACTCACGCACCCTCACCCACGAGTGGAAGCGTGCACGAGGACCTTTCCTAGTTGCATACACAAGGTGGAGTGGCCTGGTGGTGTGCCACCTTGAGAGAGAGAGAGGGCTACATGAGAGAGAAGGGGAAAAGAACTCACTTTATTAAGAAAAGTCGTGTACAAGATAAGAAGGTTAGACTAGACCAGACTAGACTCCCTCTACTTCTTAGTGCTTCCCATTTATGCTTTAACTCTAAGTGTCCTCTCTAGCAAAGTACCCTCCAGAACCTTCTCCTATGGCTCCTTCTATGTAGGTGACCTTGCCTAGTTGGACAAGCTAGCACACTTACACGCACACAATTACGCTCTAGAATATTCTATTACACAATCCACTAACTCTCACGGAGTTTCTAGAAATTCCACAATCACTTTGGCACTCTACGTAATCGTACGTAGTTTCTGGAACCCTCATGATTCAATGTCCTACTTTCTGGAATCCAACCAGAATTTTCGTCATTGGACTTGTCCTTGTCACTAAATTGAATCTGTGACACTAAAAACTCACTAACTTTCTCAATACTTGTCCAAATGACTTCAAATAAAAGCCAAAGTTCTTCTAGAATCACACTCTACGCATATAAAATGCTAGGAAAGTACAAACTACACTTTCATAACCTTACATACTTTTTCACTCTTAGTGAAGTGAGTGCACAAAGGACCTTCTCTACAGCATGCTGACTAAAGTTCCTTATTTGCAATTCAGGTCTTCTAGTGAGTGCATCAGCCGTATTCAACTTCCCTGGTTTGTGGTCAATCTAGACTTGGAACTGCTGCAGCATCTGGCTCCAGCGGTTCTCCCAGATTTCTCCCCCGAGGGGCATCCTATCATCTACATTTGGTTCCCACTTTTTCATGACGAGTTTAGGCTAATATGCCAAATCGAAGCGTCTTTCTGAGTCATCACTCACAAATGCAGCGCAACTTTGTACAGGAAGGCTAGCCGGAGATTAGAGAAGGTGAACACCAAGCGACGGGAAGCTGTTGGGCTCTCTGCCAGGCATGGGAGTTTGTTGACCTGGCCCCCTTAACTCACGGATAGCTACCGTAAGAGAGTCGATTACCCATATATATGGGGACAAAGAGCAAAACAAGAACTCGGCCAGAAAATAGAGCCTACATACACAATAAACATGAAAAATGCAGAAATGGATCTATCTTGCTAAATACTTTAGCACCAGACAGGGTATCAAGCAAGTCCTTGATTTTGGGTAAAGTATACTTGTTCTTTACTGTAATTTTGTTAAGAGCTCTATAATCCACATACATTCGCATGCTACCAAAATTCTTCTTAACAAATAGGATGGGTGCGCCATAAGGTGACGTACTGGGGGAAATATAAACATTTACCTCCAGCTCTGCAATCTGTGTTTTCAACTCTTCGCTCTCCACATAAGACGAGCCATAGGTACGCTGCTAAGGTGGCTGACTCCCAGGTAATAAATCAATCCTATGATCTACTTCCCTCTTAGTAGGCAGTCCTGGAGGCATATTAAAAACATCAGTATATTGAGCAACAATGTTTGTAGCAGTAGGGTGCTCTGGAGGGCTCATCTTTTTCTCAACCAGTTCTTCAGATTGAGAAGGTACCTCTTTTAGCAGCACACGTGTCATTCTGTCTTCCTTCTCGTTCCAGCTTTTTATGAACTCCATTGCATTTATGTAATGGATCAGTTCATTATGTATTTGACTTTTTGCATATATAAATACAACTCTAAATAAGTTTTATGTCAATATACTCACATGTGCGAATTTATCTCAATGAAAGTATGTCGATATAATGCGAGTTTACTTACTTTGTCAAAAAGGTCAGCAGGATGACTTTTATATCATAGTATAGTTGGTTGAAATCCATGTACCAGCTATATATAGGACATAATATCAGTTAATTGATACATGGCAAGCTCGTATAATAATAGTTAGTATACTTGGACTCAGTTTGCTGAGGATAAATATATTCATTTAGATGATTATTTATAGATTGGCACATGTGACCGTAGTGTACTGAAAGTCGGAAGGTCGACTGAGACTCGATAAACCAACGTCCTACCAGTGTGGTTAAATCCTGGGTAGGCGGAGCCGTCGTCAGTCAACTGAACAGCGAGGACTTCAGTCAACTGACCAATTTATATGGACGTTATACCTAGATCCGTGGGTCCCAACTTTACGGCTTTCTCACAAAACGGCGCATCTTGCGTCATGGTCAACCAGGTGGTCACTAGGTACATAGCAGGCTGGGATCTCGTGGTCCCTTATTATGGACAGTAGGTTTTAGAGTCGGTTTTCTACTTGCAAGTCATGTGTGCACTTTTGGGTTGGTTATTATGAACAGCCTTCACGTAAATTGATATGGCGTCTTCGTCTGTGCTCCAAATGAGAGCACCTTTGCTATTTTGTTCTGGTGTTGTGTATATGCTTATACATGCTTGTATGCCTGGTGAGTCAAGGAGTATAGAGGAGTAAGCGGAATTCATTATAAGGGCAAAGACGCTCCCTGATTTTACACGCTTCCACCTATCTCTGATCTTATACATTTAAATGAAACATTTTTATCTTGAATAAGCAAGATTCAGTGGTTTCAGAGCTAAATCCTTTTTTGAATGTCCGTGCTTGTCCTCTTTGTCTCATGAGGTAATTGTGTGAGGCTTACTTGTGTGGTATGTTGAGTTTAGGTGGAGCTTGGGAAGCGTATGACGTAGAGCATTGCACATCTTGTCCAAGATCCTTCCACTTGCTCACCTAGTGTGTCTCTTGGCTCAATGTATCATGCAACATACTAACTTGACTTTCCTAGCCTCTTGTGTAGAGATCCACGCAATGAGAAGCCTAAAGTGGAAGCTTGATGAACGAGGTGTCTGCAAGGATCAAGGGCAGCCTCAAGGGAGTTGCATCGTAGCAAGCTGGATATGACTCATTTACCTCACTTGATCGTAGTCATTGTGTGTTGTTATATGCAGTCCACGGCTAGTATAGAGAGGTGTGTGCACTCCAGCGGTGCTAGAGGACTTGTTAGTCAATTGTGCTATCCCTTAGGGTTTAATCTTATTGCTTTGTTAAAGACGTTCCCCTCTCACTATATGTGTAGTAGTTAGGCTGAGGGAGCTTGAGTATGGCTGCATGTGTTGAGCAATTGAGACAGTACGTGCACACATAATTTACTAACTTGAGTTTCCAAGTATGAATTAACAACAGGTTATCCTTGCCACGGTCCAAGTGCACTACATCGTCCACAAGCTTCAGCATGCTGCAACTTCTATGTGAAGAGGCTTCGGCGACAACAATGGCATCCTACAGATACCCCCTACTCCCAACCGTGACTGTGACATTGTGTGCTTTTCTCGTTTGCCACATTGATTTGTGCTTGGAGGATTTAGGGTATGTGCCTTGTGCCTGAATGCTATTTGTGAGACGGTGCTTTTGTGGTACTTGATGGTATCGTAGGAGCTTGGGATAAAAGCTTAAGATGGGTTTAGTCAGTGTGCTGAGGTTTATAGATGCGGGTCTTATGTGATTGCTGACTTGGGTTAAGGCAGTCTGTTGGATTATTTGACCTAATGCGGTTGAAGGGGTTAAGGGCTTAAGTTCATGGACGCAAGGACTTTCCATTGACTCGCTTTTGCATGGTTTATTAAGGACTAAGTGTCCGAGAGCAGCCGCGGTCAATGAATACTTTGAGTGCTTGAGTTGAATGAGCTCTAGATGTTGCCATGCTTGGTGCTTGGCATGTCTTACTATGGGATTTTGGCTTGTTGGAGCAAGCGTGGGCTTCAGATAGATCAGCATATCGAGACTTGGGTCTGTACGGTGATTGCTGTATGTGAAGTCAACGTGGATACTAGAGGGGGTTTGAGTACTTGCCTTAGGTCCAATTGGCTACATGTTTTTGGATGCCACCTGTACACTTGGTCAAGTGTAAGGAGGTATGTGTCTTCGTCATAGGGACGATCTGGGCATATTAGCAGTGTGCTAAGTTTCTGCCGGCCTCGCAGCCAACTGAGCTTGCTAGAGGCGCATGCTAGGTAGCATGCAAGGTGCATGGGTATATGCGTCAGGTGCATGGAATTTGCATCCCGGGTGCTAGAGGTAGTGGATCGCCGTTAGCATACCGTAGAGGAGGTGTAAAATGGGCCCTGCTGTAATAGGTTCACTATGCACACCTAAGTACAGACAAAAGAGACCATCGACATTATAGGCGTTCTCGCAATGCATGGCTTGAATGATCTTGTTCAGTCTGAAGCACAAATATTCTTCCTGCTAGCTTGGGGTTACAGTGCAAAAGTCTTACCTATGATTTATGCACGCTGTTGTTATTGGCTTGCTAAGTGCTTGCTGCAATTGCAATAGGTGCCATGTATGTGCCTCCAGAGAGGAACTTGGTTTTGAGCTATACTGAGTTTGCCCATTGTCATTGGTCGAGTCTATCCGATCCCAATGTTTGCCTCGTCCTCCCGGGAACTATGTAAGATTGAATCATTAGATCTTGAGTAAACTGATGCAGCTAGGGTGTGGTGTTTACCACGCGTAGCTAAGCTCATGGAAGGCAACTTACACACTTATTTGTTGTCTGTTTGACAGATTGAGACCAGCAAGCAGAGTGTGAAGCAATGGTGACATATAGGTCAAGAGAGGCCGAGGAGTTGGCATGCTGGACGTTGCCACGTGACGCTTCCCCACCTGTCCTCTGGGCAACTTCAGGCAGTAAGGCCTGAAGGAGGGAGTATCCTGAAACATCAGAATTATGATACAGTCGGTTGTTTCTGTTCCCTTTTCACTTGGATTGTTGACTCTCACTATTTGGTGGTTGTCATTTTTGTGTACGTCTTGCTAAGAATGACTAGTATAAGTCCTTGTATGCATGCGTTGGTAGAGTCAGCTAACTGAGCTACTCTTTGGTATTGGAGGAACTTGCTAATGGGGCCGATTGTCTTTATCTCATAGCAAGCTATCAACACTTCCAAATGGAGGGGTGTAATACGTTGGCTTGAGTTTGTATTATTCATGGATAGAGCTTTATGATGAGAGGGTCTTAATGATAGTACACTCTTCTCTATACCACTCCAGGCATTGCTGGACTTTTTTTTTGGGGGAGGGTGGGGCCTTTCTCTCTTGCTTACTTGGGTGTTTGCACTCTGTGTCCTCTTTTGGTTTTCCTTTGTTGATTCTTCTTCACCCACTCGTACCGTTGCAATCCTGTGTGAGTGTCACTGTGTGTGGTTCTTATGATGCGAAGTTGTAGGCACTTCTTGGTGTGCTTATGTGGTTAGAGCTGTCGGATCGACAGTTATTTAAGGTGGGGAGAGGGAGATGGGTTGTGTATTAGGAGTATTCAGTAAGCTGTGCTTACCTGCATACTCAGCAGCAAGTGTATGTACTAATTGAGTCATACACTGCCACATCTTATGTATGTACTGCATTAATATCAGGAGCATCAGTGACTGACTGGTGTAAATTGTGAGTTGCAGTACACTGTTGGAGGAAGTGTACGTACTAACTGAGTAAGTACATTGCCATAAGTTGGGATTGAGTAGCGATGATGCATGGCACATCAGGAAATCGCTTGAGGTGACCAGCATATTGCTTACAACCATATGTTTCTTTGAACTCAGTGTTCTCTCAAAATGGGTAAAAATTTATGATTTTCTTGGGCTCAATAACCTGATGCTACTCATCTTGTAAGGGCATTCAATGCCATCAAACCAGTTGGTCTTCCTTTCCTTCAGTACATTGAATTTTGAGCAGGTACCTAAGTCACAAGAAATTGCTTGTGAGGAGCTTTCAAGGTGTGAGCACGGCAGGAGTTAAAGACCAAGAGAAGGATAAAAAGATTAGTTCAGTGGGCTGAGCTGTAATAACATTCTTTCATTGTTTGACCTCGAAAGGAGGCTGTTCGATTTCGGTGTGATTTGCATGGTGTGAGGTGCTCTAATGTGTCATTCCATTAGAAGGACTACTGTGAGTAGAGGTAAGTCCATGCATGTCTTTAGTAATTGATTGTGAAGTCAGATGGTTGCTTGCATGACAGTTTGCTGTGATTGATTTTTACTTGCATTGGGTAGGTGAATATATCACGCTCATGTTTTGTTTGCTTGCTTTGCTTCACCTAATTGACTGAAGAGTAATATTAAATAAATGCAATCGTATTCGGAGTGTTGTCGAGGCGGCGACAATTTAAGGTGGGGAGATTGTAATGAATCAATTCATCACTTTTATTAATTAATTGGATACATAATACAACCCTAAATAAGTATTATGTCAACATACTCACATGTGCGAGTTCATCTAAATGAATGTATGTCGATATAATGCGAGTTTACTTACGTTGTCAAAAAGGTCAGCAGGATGACTTTTGTATCATTGTGTAGTTTGCTCACTTTGTTGAAAAGGTCAACAGGATGACTTTTGTATCATAATATAGTTGGTTGAGATTTATATACCAGTCATGAGTGGGACATAATATAAGTAGATTGATATATAGTAAGCTCGTATTATAATAGTTAGTATACTTGGACTCAGTATGCTAAGGATATATATATTCATTTAGATAATTATTTGCAGACTGGCACAAGTGATTGTAGTATACTTAAAGTCGGGAGATCGACTGAGATTTGGTATACCGATGTCCTACCAGTGTGGTGAAATCCTGGGTAGGCGGAGCCGTCGTCAGTCAACTGAACAGTTAGGACTTCAGTCAACCGACCAATTAATATGGTCGTTATACCTAGATCCGTGGGTCCCAACTTACTGGGTTTCTCACAAAACGGCGCACCTTGCGGCGTAGTCAACGAGGTGGTCACTAGGTACATAGCAGGTTGAGATCTCGTGGTTTCTCATTCTGGACAGTAGGCTTTAGAGTCGGATTTCTATTTGAAAGTGATGTGTGCACTTTTGGGGTTCGTTATTATGACCATCTTTCACAGAAATTGACATGGCTTCCTCGTCCGTGCTACAAATGGAGCAAACTAGGATTTTCGAAAAGGTCTCGTCAAGATGCGTCTGTTGGCGTTAAGTTTGCTCAATTTGGAGTAGTATTGACAAAATTATGCCCTCTGACATTTCGGGTGAAATGAATCTTGCTTATTCAAGATTAATATATTTTATTTAAACATATAAGATCAGAGATAGGTGGAAGCGTGTGAAATCAGGGAGCAATCTTTGCCCTTACAATGAATTCCGTTTACTCATCTATAACCCTTGACTCACTTACCGTAGTGTGCCATGGTTGCACACTAATACAAGGCACAAGAAAGAGGCGAGCTTGAGGACTAGAGCTTCTCCTTTAGAAACTCATGGCCTCTTGCCTACCAGGCATACAAGCATGTATAAGCACATACACAACATCAGGAGACTGAATAGCAAAGGTGCTCTCATTCAGTTGACCATAAAGTAGCTAAAACACATCCCACTGATTTAGGTGCAAAACCATGGAATCTGGTGTCCATTGTGTCTCAACCATGTCCGCTGTGTGACCCCAAAGTATCAGAGGGCATAACTCTGTCAAAACTACTCCAAAGTGAGCAAACTTAACGGCAACGGATGCATCTTGACGAGACCTTTCCAAACAGTCCTAGTTCGCTCCATTTGAAGCGCAGAAAAAGCATCCATGTCAATTTCCGTGAAGGCTGGTCATTAGAACGAATCCAAAAGTGCACACATGACTTGCAAGTAGAAATCCGACTGTAAAGCCTACTGTCCAGAATGAGGGACCACAAGATCCCAGCCTGCTATGTACCTAGTGACCACCTGGTTGACCACGGCGCAAGATGCGCCGTTTCGTGGGAAACCCGTTAAGTTGGGACCCACGGATCTAGGTACAACGACCATATTAATTGGTCAATTGACTAAAGTCCTAACTGTTCAGTTGACTGACGACGGCTCCGCCTACCTAGGAGTTAACCACACTGGTAGGATATCGGTTTACCAAATCTCAGTCGACCTCTGGACTTTCAATATACAACGGTCACATGTGCCCATCTACAAATACTAATCTAAATGAATATATCTATCCTCAGCGTACTGAAGCTAAGTATACTGACTCATATCAAGTGAGCTTACTATATGTCAACCTACTGACATTACATCCTATATATAATTGATATATAAATCTCAGCAAACTATACTATGATACAAAAGTCATCCTGCTGACCTTTTCAACGAAGTCAGCAAACTACACTATGATACAAAAGTCATCCTGCTGACCTTTTTGACAAAGTAAGTAAACTCGCATTACATTGACATACATTCATTTAGATGATCTTACACATGTGAGTCTATTGACATAATACTTCTTTAGTGTTGTATTTATACATGCAATTAGTTAAAAAAATAATGAACTGGTTCATTACATCGGGGTCATATAGCGGACAGATTTCATGGTTTCGCACCTAAGTCAGTGGGATGTGTTTTAGCTACTTTATGGTCATTTAAATGAGAGCGTCTTTGCTATTTAGTCCCTTGATGTTGTGTATGTGCTTACACATGTTTGTATGCCTGGTAGGCAAGAGGCCATGAATTTCTAAAGGAGAAGCTCTAGTCTTCAAGCTCGCCCTTTCTTGTACCTTGTATTAATGTGCAACTATGGCACACTACGGTAACACGCTTCATCTGTCTCTGATCTTATATATTTAATTATAATATAGTTATCTTGAATAAGCAAGATTCATTTCACTTCCTCTTCTCAACTACTGTAAGAATGTGACTTCCAGTGAACCTGCCTTCTGTAGGTTGTGTTGCTGCTACCGTGGTTGCCACTCCACTAGGTCCTGCTTCATTAGGGTGCTAGAAAGAGCACATGTCATCCATGATGTCCATGCATGTGTCGAACCTGTCTGCCTTCGGTTGCACCATCTTGTACATGATGAAGACGTTGGCAAGAAGGCCATCCCAAATGCCCCAACATGCCTTGTGCCATTACTTCCTATTCACTAAAACTGTCTCAACACTTAACTCTTTTCAATCGATAGGCATCAAATTGATCAACAGCATATTTGTACATATTGTAATGCTCTACCATCTCAGGGGTTGGAATTCTAAGTGTTTCTTTTTTGTTGCGCCTACTTTGTATACTTAGGGCTAGCCCTTTGGTTGTTGACAAAAAGTCACAAGGAGCTTGATCATTCCACACAATAGCTACCATAGGGGGCTGCTCATTGTAAGCTGCAAGAGTGTAGCCTTTAGAGTGGGTGTCAGGCTTCATGTACAACAATTATTTTGGATACTTCTTTCTAGTGGAAACTACAGTACTTGTGGCTCCGTGTCCTAGCTGTGCAGATTTAGAAAAGAGGTGAGGAGATGTGAAGCCTCTGTCAATTATGAGAGGGAAGCATCAACCTACAGGAAACATAGCGGGTCTATCACTCTCCCTAGCTTTGGCAGGTTCATGCGTAGGAATAGATTCAAACAAATAAGAAGATTTGTTTCATGTCAAGAACAATAGACAAAGAGCTTGTTTTTTCCTATAGACTCTAGAGCATACAAGCTTTGGCAAATTCAACGTTTCACAAAATTGTGCTGAGAGAACTTTGCCGATGAAAGGGACAGAGTGCCCTAGTGGAAGCGTAGTAACTCGCGAGGAAAGGAACTAGTTGCTATCACACTAAAGAGTGCAACGACATTCACTAAGAAAGCTTATGAAAATTACTCAACATTTTGAGTAGCAAGACACTGCTTACAAATTGACTGGGATGAAAGGCCTTGTCATTACCAACTCGTAGAAATTTACAAAAGTGAAAATTGATAAGAAATGAAGTAGTTATGCCTATTTATAGTTTTCTGACCTAAGTCCTCTCTTGACGGGAGGGCCGCTTAGCAACGGATTTTCCTAAGTGTTTGTCAAATTTTCCCTTCCAGAATATTCGTTAGTAAGCCAGATCAGTCTCATCTGACGTGTTGGGCCAAATTGACGTTCACATACATACATTGACATTACTAGAATATTCTATCTTAGGCGCGCTAAGCTAAACCGAAACTTCTAGGTAAATCGACCTAGTTGGCACTCCGCGTCAGCCGAACTTACGTGAAGGTTCGAGTTCACTCTAACGGGCCAGATTGCTCGACGCTGTCGGTCAATCCGACGGTCGCGCTCACTGCGAATTAAGGACAGTCGTCAACCGACCTCAAAACTATTTAAAGTTTGGAAATCCATAACTCTCTCAATACTTGACCAACATCGATGAATTTTATATCAAAATGACCACAAAAATGCACTCTACACTAATATGCAATCAAAATATACTTTCAAGGAACTCATAAATGCACTTTATAAATCTATGACCTTACAGCCAAGTACTACAGTTCTGGTAATATTCTCACAATTGATGAGAGAACCATTCCTATCCGGAACAGACTATGTCCTATTAGAGTTTACAATGAATCTAAGCCTTTCATCGTCTTTTGCCAGCTACTCTTTAGCCTAGAAAGAGCATGTAATCTCATAGCCAAGCACAATTTATGGAAGACAACTATCTCTGTGCATGTCACAAGAATCCAGCCCCTCACAGTGTGTTGTGATGCATAATTGTTTGTCTCCACAACCAATGGCTGGAAAAAAGCAATAGGCATAAAGAGACAGATGATGCCAAAGGGACTCAAACCTTTGAATCTCTTGTCTCGAATGTCTTGGAGGCCATGGTGGTGTTCTTTACTTGGTTGCAACAGGTTTTTTTGACAAGTCTCTCCAAGAGCAGGCACATTCTAGTCCCATATCTCTGCATACTCCTCCTCCTCCTTCTCCTCTATCATGGATGCTGCAGGAGGAACCTCTTTAAGTTCTTCAGAGATGTTGCTGTCAGACCTAGACTCAGAGTCCAAAAAAATCTTCCTTGCCTTTCTTACTAGACATAAGCTTGCCTTGAAACGTGAATTTGCTTCTTATTGCTGAGGCTGCTACTTTATTTGAGCCTATAGATCTGCCCCTCTTCTTGCTAGGTTGACCCTCAGTATGGCTAGTTCCAACCCCCCGCAACTGTGTACTAACTTGTGTGTCCAAAATGGCTGCTTGAGACAGTCTAAAAGATGTATGAGGATCATCTTGACTCTTTGGTGCTTTTTCGACCTCTGGTTGCTCTTGCTGCTTACTTTCCCGCTGGTATACTGCCTCAAAAATTCATAGAATCTCTCGGAGTCTTTCTTAATGCTCCCTTCAACAAACTCTTGCGTAAATTTTTGTCTAGACCTATCATGCACGAAAAACACTTGATAAACGACGCCATGGCTCTTTTAGGCCTCAATTTGCTTCTTCACCACTCCCTCTAACAACACTTCATCCCGACATGTCTCAATTTTCTCTTGTGCCTGCGGACGACCAAAGTGTGCAGCTGGTATGAGTATTTCAGTTCCCAAAAGAGCGTCGAGAGAGCAACCAGCAACAGCGATGGCTGAAGAGGTCTCGTAGAAAAAGAAGGGCTTTCGCGTTCATTTTTGATAACTTTCTTCATCAAAATCGATTTTAGCATCGTACACATTTTGATGAAACTTGTACATAAGAAGTCAGTTTGACCTGTCAATTTAATTCTGGACACATTGCAATGTAGCCCACCATTTAAGACTAATTCTACTTAAAATGATTAAGTATACCTAGAAATATGGTAGAGGCAAAGGGGGCAAGTAGTTGCTTCAAAATGTGTAAGTTGCATCATATATGGTGGTCCGGGCTATCTATTATTTACACGTGAAATGAATCGACTTACTTGTAAGCGATTAACTACTTAATAAAAATGTTTCATATCAACAAGCAATCCATATGTCATTTTTGGTTTGACTTACTAACAGCAAAATATCCCACCACGTTAGCGTCAGCAATACTCACAAGTCAAATGCAAGTATCGAGCATTAATCATGGAATCAACAAACTCAAACATAACCAAAATTGGTAAGCAGTTTGTGTAATGGCTTGCAGCCTTAAATAATGGTTTCATATATTCTTTCAGTAGTCTGCACATATAGTTAGCCTTGTTTTTGAATACCAAACTCGATAGCAATTCTAGCATATTGTAATGAATCAGTATTATTGGTAGACATGATATTTATTTTAATATATTAGTTCAGTCTGCTGAACTTGTAATATTCCGTTAAATGACTCAGCCGGGAGCAACAGGCTGAAGTCCACTTTAGGTCAGCCTGCTTATACATTCTTTGACAAACTGACAGTCATACACAGTATCAGTGAAGTGCCTAGTTATGCATCTAAGTGTGATATGCTAGATGAATGGCCAAATGACACCCTCGGGTGGATAGCGATTTGTGATAATGGGAATAGCTGTGAATTTGGTTTGCCGCGATCCTATGGACGTGGTTAAGTCCCGAGTAGACGGCGCCATCGCACTTGCCGTTGAACAGTACACTCATTCCATATACATAGGTTAGGTAATGCCCTCAAGTTCGGCATTTGGAAACGAGGCCAACTCTCTGTACAGCTTACTAAGAGAACATCTCAATCCAAGGCTGCAAGCCGTTACACAAACTGCTTACTAACCTTGATCTGCATGAGTTTACTGATTGCATGATTGATGCTCGTAGCTTGCATTTGACTTGTGAGTATTGCTCTTGCTAGTTGTGTCATCTTTGTTGATTAAGAAGTTCACCAGAAACACCATGAAGATTACTTGCTGATGTAGAGATCCTTTATTCATTGTCAATTGCCTACTGGTAAGTCAAATCATTTCACATATGTACATGAAATGAATGTATCGTTTAACGGCACGTGCAAAGGGAGCACCTACCCGGGAGTTAACCTTGTTGGTAGAACATCGGCTAACCAAATCCACAGCCATCTCCCATCGTCCCGATTCACGTATGTACATGAAATGGATGTATTGTTCACCGGCACGCGCGATGGCAACGCCTACCCGGATTTTAATCTCGTTGGTAGGACATCGGTTAGTCAAACTGTAATGAATCAATATATTACTAGATATAATACTATATTCATTTAAATGTAATTGTTATCCGAGTTCAACCTGCTGAACTTTAGTTAATATTTAGTTATATTCAGTATAATCACTCAGCCGAGGGCAGCAGGGTGAAGTTGACTCAGGTCAGCTTGTTGACACATTCTTTGACAGCGAGCTGATTGCCGTACTCGGTAGCAGTAAATTGCCTAGATATGCATGTAAGTGTGATAATAGATATGCTAGAAGAATGGCCAGAGGACATTTTTGTCTCCTGTGTACGCATATGCCAATAATAATTAATTCTTGCAACAAATCAATTTAAATAATTCAATTGTTTTTATTGATTGTAGGAACGGCATCTAAAGATGTTTGACTATATGCCAACAAAATTTGATGTATTGGGTGGTTGGCGATTCGGGATGATGGGAGAAGGCTGTGGATTTGGTTAGCCGAGGTCCTACCGGCGTGGTTAACTCCCGGGTGGGTGGTGCCATCTCTCTTGCACAGTAAACTCATTCCATGTACATAGGTTAGGTCATGCTCTCGAGGTCGGCACTTGAAAACGAGGCCAACCCTCTTGTACTGCTTACTGAGAGACATCTGGATCCAAGGCGAGAAGCCATTGATACAAACTGTCTTCTAGCCTTGCTTATGTATGAATTTACTGATTGCATAATTGATGCTCGTTTACTTGCATTTGACTTATGATTATTGAAATGCTAGTTGTAAAGCCTTTTGCTGATTACTGAATAACCAGTAAATACCATAGAGATTACTTGCTGATATGAAGATCGTTTTTAGTAGTTAAATTGCCTATTGGTAAGTCGATTCATTTCACAAATCCAAAGTCATCTCCCATCGTCTCGAATCGCCATCCGTCAAAGGCGTCATATGGGCATTCGTCTAATCATATGCATTGCTAAGGAGTTTGCTAGTTCCGCTCAAGGCGGTAAGCTGACTGTCAAAGAATGTGTCAGCAAGATGACTTGAGTTTACTTCAGCCTGCTGCTCGGCTGAGTCAACATACTAAATATGACTAAAAGTCCAGCAAACTCAATGTTAACTAGAGTTCAACGAACCGAACTTAATTAGCCATTGTAGCTAATAAATTAAATTTATTATCCACCAATACACTGATTCATTGCACTCCCTCCGATTTAACTTTTTGTCGTCACGCCAA
Organism: Mesotaenium endlicherianum; assembly: GCA_009602735.1. Taxonomy (NCBI): domain Eukaryota; kingdom Viridiplantae; phylum Streptophyta; class Zygnematophyceae; order Zygnematales; family Mesotaeniaceae; genus Mesotaenium; species Mesotaenium endlicherianum. The sequence goes on from WELA01007430.1 coordinate 71,661, forward strand.
TACTAAACTTGGACTTGATTGATCACATGCAGCTTACTCATGCTAAGTCTCTCAATCTCCGCCTTTAGCTTCAACACTGCTGCCTAAGTGTGGAAATCACAAGGAAGCGCAAGTTGTCACCTCCGCCCTCAGCCCACTACCGTTGTGGAATGCAAGAAGGGAGATCCTCAGCAAGGCCAAACTGAAGGATGGTTTAAGTGTACTCAGAGGGGTTGCTAGCATGGGAAGGAACATCAGGTGACAAGACCTAAAGCTGGACCTAGATAGTAGAGTCCCTAGTTCTGCCCCTAGCTTTATCAACTAGCCTCCTAGACATTCCTACCTCAACCAGGGTAGGACCCCTAGGAAACTGCAACAAAATTGCCGCCCTCTCCTCCGCCACTTCTGCGTTGACTCCAATAAAAGTAGGAACTCAGAGAGATGCTGGATTACATTTGCAAGGGGTACATTTCCATGGTTTGAGAGAGTTGCTGCCATCCCTCGGACAACCCTCCAAGCTACCCTTTTGGTTGCTCTTGGCCCTTGGGTCCACTTCTGAGGACCCCTGTCTGCTGCTACTGCCCAAGTAAGTGAGCTCCTCCTCCTTTGCTGCATGTTTCTTTTCAGTTTCGTCTGATAGGGTGCAAGCCGTCCTTGTATAAAAGATCTTGGAAGCTCAGTCCTAGGTAGCACGGGTTACACCACTAGATGTACTACTCTTCCCCCGTGCCTTCCAGGGGTTATTTATTTTCAGATGCCTGCCCTTGTTCCCCTCGCCTTACAAGGGTTGATACTTCTTCAGCTGCTTGCTCTTTGTCCCCCTCATCTTCTTCTTCAAAAAGTGATGGGGTCTGGTCAGCCAGGTCATTCAGCTCCCTATCAGACACGGAGTAATCTACTGCCCGCCCCCTTCTAGGACTTGCTGAGGTTGCTGGGCTCTAAGCTTACTGAGCTCCAGCTCTCCGGCATTCTTTGCCCATTTGACAAAAGCATGATTTTCCTTAGAAAAGTACTGTCGCCCCCTCCTCTTGTGATCCTTCTTAGTTTGGTTCATATCCCAAGTGCGCCCATTGGGCCTGGGGTCCAAAGGAGCAATATGAGGTGGCAAGATGAGGCACCCATCTAGTCCATAGTAAAAACCATCCGAGTTGGTCCGGCCATACTCCTACTTGTCATTGACAATAGTCATCCATCGCCAATTAGTGGGTTATTGATAGTACTCCAGCCCATGCTCATCCTTCTTTAGGGGACAAGAAACTAGTGAGCAACGAACATCTGCTGACCTGACTCTCTGGCTAGATACTCTCAAGCATTGTAGAGAGGTTTTATCATATCATGCAATGCTTGACATTCTTGAAGCTATTGGGTCCTATGCTAACCATCCTAATGATCCTAGGAGTGCCCACTAGACCGAGTACTAGGACCGCCGGGAACTCAGTGTCTTACGCTAGGGCTTGGTAGTGTAACTAATCAGTCTTCGTAGAGAACAAGACTTGTATGTGTCTCATATACCTGTCCAGAACTTCCTCTCCCTCCTTCTGTAGGATTTTCTGGTGAGTAGCCTTCTGGGCAACCAAAAGTGCCTCCTTTAGGTTACCAAAATATTTGTCCACCACTGTGCACCTGTAGGTACCCACTTCCGACGCCGTTCCTTGTCAGACTGCTGTCTCTCAACTTCAGCTTTCTCATCTCGTTCCTTCGTGAGTCTCTCCTCCTCAGCTTGTCTGTGTCTCTCTAATTCCTCATTCTTCTTCCTCTGTTCCTCCATCTTGGCCTCTTCGGACGCGCTCGTGTGCAGCGAGTGACGTTACAGTTGGCAATTTTTCCGACGAATTCTGTGCGCATCAAAGTTCCAACCGCCTTTTTGCGATACGTGTCTAGCCTTGTGCAACGGTATCACATCAATACGATGGAAAGCTGGCGCTTTGTGAGGTCATGAAACTTCAGCTGAGCGCTGGCAAAGTCAATATCAACTCTGAGATGGTGTCATGCAGATCACAGGTATCCGGACTAGGACTGCTGGCTCTGTCGATCTTCGCCTTGTGGTGACCAGCCATGGAAGCGTGCAGATTAAAGTAGCTGCTGGTCAGCAAGCAAGTTTTGGTTGCAGCTGCAGCTCTGCTTCAATTGGTTGAGTGACAGTACTGAGTCTTCTCCAGTTGTGGCTTTGTATTACGCTGCAAGTTGCGAGTAGGCATGTGCTACAATTTCTAAACATAGATTTTTTTATCACCGTTCGCAATGGTGCAAGTTTCCTTACATGCTGAGAATGATCTTGTAGAGGTAATGACATGCACAGAAAGATCTTATGAAAATAATGATTGTTTTCTAAATAAAATGGGCACTTTAAAACCGAAAGATTGGGAAGAAAACAACTTATGGAGTCCAACCAAAAGATCATAATAGCACAATGTGTGACCTTCTTAGAGTAGTCCTTGCAAGGATTGTATGCTTGTGACTTTGCTCATGACAAGGTTGCTCTTCAAATGAAAGAAAACCGCTTTGAGAAAGGGCGGATTGCTCTTCCCAATGTTTCCAAGTGATTTTTGGAAAAAAAAGAAGAAGCATCACCTTGACTTATAACTCTTTAACTTACAACTTGCCATTAAGGACTTCCAGAAGATGGATGCTAGAGGCATCTATGGTAGCTAATCACTAAGCCATGCTCGCGGATTATTCGTAGATACATTGCTAATAGTTGGTTTTTGTGTTTTGCTGCTTCATTTATGACGTAGTGACAGGAATATAGAGGTTGCTTAAACAAGTGCATCATCATTACTTTTATCAGTGGAACCACAGTCCACCACCAGCTCATCCTCATAGTTCACCTTACTACCGCATCTATGCTTGCCACATATGTTGTATTAGATTGACAAGAGAAGATAGGCAAAGCGTCCTGCCTTTTCCACATGTAAGTACTAAGACATATGTCAAAGCACAGAGGAAAACTATGGCCTGAAAATCCTCCAGAGTATGTGGAGAGTATGAGGAGTTTTGTCAGGATTTCACATGCCCTAATCTTCCTACAAACTTTTAATCATCTAGTCACTCATCGTTGTCTTCCTCACTATCGTATGACGCCAGGCCAGCCAAGCCGCCCGCTGCTACCGCCTGCTCGATTGAAGGCTTGGGCGGCGCTAGGCCACCCTGCTGCTGTATACTCTTCTTACCACTTAGCGAGGTTGTCTCTCCCCTAGCCCTCTTGGGCTGGACGCGGATGATGATCGGCGGTGGGGCTGCAGCCCTCTTGGCGGTCGTCGCCCTGACCTTCTCCTTCTCGTTGTGCTCCTTTCTCTCTTGCTTCCTCTGCCAATTGTAGCGGCAACAAGTGCCGGTCAGGATACATCAGGGACGCTCACTCTTCTGAGCCACATGGTTCTACAGCTAGGCAGCCACAGTGTCGGAGGTGCCCACACAAGAAACAAATTTAAGGAGGCACGGCCTTGGTGGATAAATGCAGTGTGCTTGCGAGCATCTATGGAGCCTCCGTGCTTGCGCGTCTTTGACGTCATCATCTTTTCAAAAGACAGCCCAGTAGAGGAGGCATTCAGTCCGCGATTTTTCGGCATGGCACTTCAAGAAAAGGGCTGGCCATGCTGCGCTGGTGGAGACGAGCGATCGAGCACACTTGCCTCCAGAAAACAAGCACAGCTCTCGTTACAGGCAACGTTAGGCCCATAAGTAGGAGAAAATCAGGTTGGAGCAACGGTTGTAGTTCCAAACAAGGCTCAGGAGCCACAAGCAGAGGTTGCACCCGCAATTTTTTTGGCTCAGCGGCGAATAAGGGGTGGATACAAACAAGGAAGAGTCGGGAGAACTGAAGGGTCAAACTATCTCCCCTGCTCAAAATTGACTGCAGCTCTCCGACGAGTAGCTGGTTTGCGTGGGCGGTGCTCCCAGCTCGTGTATGCATCAATTAAGATCCACATACATTCACAACACGCACCATAAGGCATGCCCATGTCAAATGCCTGTCTGGACATTGTGCAGGCTGCTCGGTCCAAATCAGTTTGTGCACTCCACGAGTCAAGATCATGGCGGCGCTGCTTGACATGGAACGAGTGCCATGGGCATTCATCTGAGAGAACCCCACTCATTGTGGTACCTTCTCCTAGAGGGCCGGTAGTACGCGTCCGTTCCACATTAGAATGAAGCAGCCTTGTGCAACGAAAGTCGGAAGGGGGGTGAATAAAATCCGCCAATCGGGGCAAGTGAGCTCAGCCAAAGTTGAGGACAATTTTTTGGATGGAACTCAACATTTGGGTCTGCCCCAAAATCTGGCCCACACTCCCCTATAGCAGTAAGCATCAAGCACCGGCAGACCAGCAGGAGTGTGGAAGAGTTATCGTTTGAAAGTAGGGCCACAAGGTGAACATTGAGACGCTGCCCGTGCCTTGTCCACACTTCCGCCTGACACCAGGAAAGCATGGCCATGCAGTGGCATCACATTATAGAATGAGCACAAGGATGAGGAGGAGGGGGGAGAGTACCGGTAGGGGAGCAGGCTCCGGAAGATGCAGCGTCCTCCCTAAGATGGCTGCCTGCACACATGCAGATCCCCCCACGTCCCTTCTTTGATCTTTTTGTGTGAGTGTGTGTGTTTGTGTGTGTGTGTGGGCGTGTCTGGCCTCAGTCTGCGCATGGTAGGAGCCAGCTTCTACATTATTTGAGGTTTTTCAATGGGGTTCAGCCCTCAAAGCACAAGAAGTCCACACCCGCACACACACGGAGAGAGAGGGAGAGGGAGAGAGAGGAAGGGAAGGAGAGGGAGTGGAGAGAGGTCACCTGGAAGTTGGTGAGCTCGCGGAGCTCCTCCTCCTCCACCTCCTTCTCAATGTCCCGCTTTTGCTGCATGCCCATCCCCGTCATGCCTTCAGCAGCTGCAGCAGCAGCAGGAGCCAGGAGGAGGAGGAGGACAACGAGAATGGCGACCTGCCGTATCGTTCACCTTGCTCTAGTGCAGCGTAAGGTTGGAGGGAGAAGGAGAGGGAGAAAGAGGAGGGGGGGGGAGATAGGTAAAAAGTCTAGCCAGTAGTGCTTCAATGGAGTGAGGGGGAATGGAGCCGCAAAAGGAAGATGCTTTTCCTGCCCTGTCCTGTGCTGTCCCCTGCTTTGATGCAAGCGTGCACGCGCAGCCGTGGACACGTCTCCTCATGGCCACGCTGTGAACGTGTGGGAAGCAGATGCGCTCGCACCTGGGCAGGCTGGGGCAGGCAGGCCATCCACTAGCAGGGTAAGCAGGCTGCTGTCGATTGGAGCAAGAGGGCGGTGCATACGAACATACCACAAGGTGTGAGGGAGAGGAGAGAGAGTCTGCTGCATGGAGAGGGGGACGGAGGGATGAAGTGGAGAAAGGTGCCTGAGTTGGGGGGGGTCAATGAGCGCACCTTGGCGCAAGCATCTAGGAACTCCGTCTCATCGTCGTCCAGGGCCTTGGGCGGCACTGCAGCAGCCAAAGACGCGACGCAGGATGCCAGCTGTCAGCTCCAATGCAGGGGACACTTGGCAGTCAGTGACAGGGGCGACGTCTAGCCCAGGCGTTTGGGCCTGCAAGACACGCACATGCACACAAGAGACAAGTGCATGCCCATTGGGCATGCACAGGCACAAGCACAAGTTACCATGCATACATGCGCAAAGACACACGTCCAAAATGCCCGAGAGCCTGAACCCTAATCTGCAAAGCGCCAACCGAAACCCTGACCTCCTTAACATTTGGCACTAAAACTGCGCTCCCTGTAGGCTGCAATTGAAGAGTCCAGCAAGTCCCCAGCTGGATACAACCATAGAAGGAAGAAGAAAAGGGGGCGCCGGGGGGTGGAAGGGGGGGGGCCAAGTTTCATAGGTGGGAATGTGTAGTAGTAAGAGTACAGTTCCGGAAGCGCTCGTTGAACTCCGCCTCCTTCTTCTCCTTCTGCTCCTTCAGGACCTGTGCAGGCAGAGGCAGCAGCAGCAGCAGCAGCGGACATGCGCATGCGCGCAAGCGATAGATGTGCTCAGGGCCACGGAGAGGGGCCAGGACGCGTGCGAGCAACTCTGCAACCCTGCATCACCTCAGAGGGCAGGGATGATATCCGCTGACGACGAGGATGGCGACAGGTCGGCAGGCATTATGGGAATATGGGGAGTGAGACGCCAGACAAGAAAGATCCTTGGTCTTTTGCGTTGCCGTGATGCACACTTTCTGAGTGCATGAGTTAGACCGGGAGCCAGCTGCCCGCCTGCCAGAGCGTCTGTTGAGTTGCTGGGCACCAGCCACGGCGTGCCATTCCATCTCAGAAGAGCACAGGGTTGGGGCTGGGGCTGGGGCTGGGGCTGGGGCTGGATCTAGGGATGCAGCACATTAGAAAATTCTTCAATTCTTTCTCCCAATGAACGTGAGCTGGTGGGCCTTCTCCCACAATAAAGCTCATCACAGAGAGCTATTTTCCTTTTGTCCCCTGCAAAACCCTCAGTGAATCGTGAAGCCAGAGACTGCTTTGAGTCCCAGCCCTGGCTCTCTGCGAGCCCCCACCCACATTACTGGTCCTAACTTAGGCCTAACCCAAACCTAACCCGTTGGTCCGGACGTTGACCGAGCGTTGAGAACCCCAGACCCGCCTAACCCCTGAACGTCACCCTCAGCATCATGCCCCTTGAGTGTTGGTGCAACCATAGCTCCCGGGTCCCCTTCTTGGTCAAACAGCGTTGGCGTTTTGCCAGCGTATGGAGATTTTGAAGAACATGCGTAGCCTGGCTGCTGCATAAGAGACGCCCAGAGCCCGGGGGCTGCCTTTCTCGTCTGGCAAGCCTGCATGGCGTGTTGGGGTGCATGGATGCGTGCACAATAAGAGCGTTTTCTCGGCGAACCTGGGGACTGCAGCCCATATGAGCGTGTGGCCTCACGCTCATGCGCATGCATGAGTGTGTGTATGCGAGTGCATGTGCATGTGCGTACGTGTATGTGTGTGTGTGTGTGTGTGTGTGTGTGTGTGTGTGTGTGTGTGTGTATGTGTGTGTGTGTGTAGTTGCATGTGCATTTCTGTGCAGGTGTGTTTGCGTGTGCATTTTTGTGTCAGAGAGTGAGCGAGAGGTNGGTCGGGGGCGATGGTTCCATCCTCCACCCTGTCGCCCCTAAGCTCCCGCAGCTCATTGACCTGCCAGCCCCCATCTTGCACATTAGTTTGTGGCAGCAACCCTACTGAACGTCGTTATGAATGATGCCCGCAAGTTGCAGTACTGCCCATGCCTAACTAGTGCCAAGTTGGTGGGGGTGAAGAACATACTCTTCTTAGTCACAGAAGAAAGTATAGTGGATACAGGTAAGATAGAGATCAACACCTACTTAGAAACCGGGGCTGCGAACAATATACCTCTTTTTCTGTGACGAAGTTCAAGAACTTGCCCTCGTCTCCCATTGTGAGCCCTTTGCCGAAGTTATTTTCAAAAGACTCGGATGCTCACGTTTAAGCCTTCAGCCTAAGCCTTTACACGCATTATATTTTGACCCCAGCATTCCCAGCCTTCTTATACTAATCTGAAAAGTGCTTCTGCAAGCAACTTCAATGTCAACGGCCCAAAAGAATTAGCTGAGAAACTGTAACTAAATTTGTCCCGCTTTCTCCATGAACAGCTTATCACGACCTAATAAAGAGTTCATCACAGTGAGACACACCCTGCTCAGCTTGCTATACGATTATGGTGCAACTGCGCATTTGGTGTGACTTTTTTATATGTTTCAAATGTCTTAGGGAAGAAATTCACGATCATCTTGGGGCGTCGAGGTTTGACGTATGCGCACTTTGCGCAGGTCGCGACTACATCGAACTTGACCTTCGCGCCAATTTGTTCCAAGTGTGCAACGAAAAGTGCGTGCCCTCGTTCATGTTCCAGGTCATTCCAGGTAGTCCTACAAGAACTTCAGCCCACTCCGGCATATACTTCAAGTTAAGTCAGCTACGAATACTTTCTGCAAGTTTGTGACAAAGTCATCGGGTAACTGAATTAGCAAATACAATGTACAAACTAGCATGGGTCAGACACTTAGCTCATCAAGAGGAAGAATGTGCACCAAAGGCCACTTTGCCAAAAAGTTCAACAGTGTTGTATGTCAAGACGAGCTTTGGGCTGCTAGCTTGATGACATACTGTATGGTATCCCTGTCATAGGCAAATTTCATTGAGATACTCAAATTTGACAAGCAAATGCCATAGATGTTTCTGCAAAACACTGCAAAAACGATGTGCAACATAAAGCAATGCAGACACTCAAGGAACGCACAAACTCACAACTACGTACCGAGTAAGTACACGTGCTCGTGGTGATTACAAACAACATGCTGATGGAACACTACTAAGCGGCCATGCTTGAACGAGTTGTGCCCCTTATTGCTTCTTTTTTTCTTTAGCAGTAGGCAGAACCCATTTTGAGTAAGGACCTAACCGGCATTTCTGACCTCGAGCATCGAATGAAGAAATGCGCAAGCTGGCCATTTGTCTAGATTCCAGCAACTATGACTGCAGTTCCTCCCTGTGCAGCAAACGTGCGTAGTAACCTAGTGTGCGGAAGTTAGCGATAGGTAGTCCAGGTGAAACTCATCTAACTCATCAAAACTGACAAGCTTGACAAGCTAGCATGTGCCGACTACCCTCTCCGCATTGTATGACTCTTTGCTACTCGGCGACCTAGTAGTACATGGCACTACCCCATGCTCGACCACTCTGTCACCTCCAAGAGCCCCGGCCCGCACGTGCAAAACAGGAGCACCCTTCATTCGATAACGGCCGGGCCGGCCACGGTCTTATGGCTAGCCCACGACAGGTACACGTTCCACGCAAGCGCAATCACGTTGGCCGCAGCAACCTGCGGATTGCGAGAGCATGAATACGTGAGCACGCTTCGAAAACTCGCCAGCGGAGCGTGGGAGAGAGCACACCGTACAAGGCAAAACAAGGAGGGGGGACTTTCTCTGTTGCAGAGACCACCTCAGAGAAGACGGCCGAGGGAAGCAAGCAATGGCAGACTGAGCTGGGCACTATGCTAGAGTGTGAAAATACTCAAGCAGTATTGAACGAGTCAGAACTGCAAAAGACCACATTTGCAGAGAGATTGCACTGCTACAATCGGGAAGCAGCTCACACGACTGCGTCACAATTGAGGACAAGCAAGTGCTTTCTTGCACGCCACTCCAAAAACCCGGAGCCGAGCGGCGGCCAGTGCCTGCAAACAGCTCAGCACCACAAAGAAGAAAAAAAGTGTGCCCTTTCCCTTCCCGCTCCTTTGAGCACAGGAGCGGATCACATCAAGCACAGAGAGCCGACAAGTGCAGGGAGATGGGCGTGGGGCGTGGGGTGTGAGGGGGGCGCCCTGCTGGCAGCGCTGCTGACCTGGAGGTTGAGCGGCACAAGGCGAAAGTTGAGGAACTGGAACGGAATCCAGAGCTTCCAGTTGGACACCACCGTTGCCAGCCAGTCCTGCCCATCATCCATGTGCATGCACGCCCCCACACAAGCTCACCCATGCCCGGCACAGATGTCAAAATTAGCGGGTCGATGTGTCTCACTCGAGGAGGCGCACCGGGGAGTGGGTTGGGCCGCTAACAACAGCCCTACGCCTGCTCTGCACGGTTTAGAGATCGGGATGCAGGTGTGGATTGAAGGCTCAGGTTAAGGGTTTGCAGTTAGCAGCCGGCGCCAGCTGCAGAAGAGCCGTAGGGATGCAACGAGAGCGGTGCGTTCTGGGATCATTCACAGCGTGTGAGCCGAGCCATGCAGCCCCAGCTATGAGGTGATAGAGAAGGCCCCACCCCGCACTTCGCACCAAGACTTGCCACTCACGCTAACAGAAGCAATGCTTCTCTCCTCTTGAATCCCTCCTCTTGCCTTCCAGCAGCTTTCGGCCACCGAGCCGAGAGGAAGAGAGAGAGAGAGAGAGCGAGAAAATAGAGAGAGGAAGATGCGCAGCTCGTCACATCGCACGTCTTTGGTCACGCACAGGCCCCCATCATGACGACCCTTGCGGGGCAGATTCCAGCTTCAAGCCCACACCCAGGAGAGCCTTGGTGTCTCGAGAGGGTCTGGGCCAGAGTGCGAGGCTCTGACACGCGTGGCCACGTTTGTAAGCCCAGTGCCACACCCGAGAGGGATCCATCAGCAGAGATCAAAGTGGAACGGGGAACCCGAACGTGCCAGCTGTGAAGCGGGGGAGCCCTGTCATCATCTGCGTTACCCATAACCCTACAACCCCATAACCCCATAACCCCAGGGCCCAAACCCCTCACAGGCCAGCACAGCCAGCTGCACGAACACTCCGCGGCAACTATTTTCAGAGCCAAAGCCTGCACCCTTCACGCGGCCCTCTGATTTCTGAGAGCCTCTTCCTCGCACTCGAGTTATATTTTTCTAACTTCTGACTCTAGTTGGCGACTTTCGGAACTGCCCCTCTAATTAGTATGTTCCTCAGCAACCAGCAGCCATCACACGTACTCCAACTCAAAACACAAGCCACACTCCGAACTCAAAACCTGACCTTAACTCAAGGTTATGCACCCCCCTGCTCACGAAGCTCACTCAACCCCTCTCCAATCCTAACCCTAACCTCAACCCTAGCCTCGCGCCACACGTCCCAATTGTCTGGGAGCAGCAAAGGTGAACCGACCTAGAACCCCGCTCCATTCTAGCCCTAACTCTCACCGAAAGGCTCACGCTTGCTCCCAAGAAGCACACACCTGCTTGAGCTTGGGGCCGATGTCTTGCGGGCGGCCCTCCAGCGTGAGGAGGCACGTGAAGAAGACGCAGATGAAGGACGGCGAGAACACAAACTGTCCCCCCCCCCCCCCCCCCCCCCCCCCCCCCCCCCCCCCCCCCCCCCCCCCCCCCCCCCCCCCCCCCCCCCCCCCCCCCCCCCCCCCCCCCCCCCCCCCCCCCCCCCCCCCCCCCCNCACACACACACACACAAACACACACAGGTGCGCACACATGCACATGCATACACGCGCATTCACAGACGCCTCATATACATCAGCCTCGTCCTCGTTGCCATGCCTAAAAAACACCGCCTTTTACACGAGGAGAAGCTTGCACCAGAAGAAGCGTTCAGGGGGGTACCACATGGCGGCCGCGCACGCAAACAGTGGCGGCTGACCTCGCAGGCAGAAAGCTCTAGCTTCGTTTTTGACAAAGGGTGGAGGCAGCGACAGGTGGAGCCAGAACCGAGCGTGCATTTGACACAGGAGCCAGATCTGGTGCCAGCGCCAAAGCTCTAAATTTCTCCCTAGAGAGGAAATACAGGAAAAGAAGGGGATGGAGGCGAGGGTGAGTAGCTGTGAGAGGGCTTGAGAGGGGGCAAATGCCAGAGAGGACGCACCTGGTCAAGGGCCAGCCTGATGACAGTGCCGCTGGTGCCGGTGGCCGTCACCATCTTGCTCAGTGCAGTGTACCTGGACATCAGCCCCAATGAATGTCTATGCTCATCGTATTGCACACCCCTTGCAGGAGCTGGGAAGCTGGGAGGAGAGAGGGAGGGCCTTACAAGAACTAGCCCTTGGGTGTAACAGGACGGGAGACTGTGCATCTATGTGTGTGTGTACCTGTACATATGTGTGCGTGTGCGTATGCCCGTGTGTCTGTGGTGTACGTACGTATGCGTGTACGTAAGATGGGTGTGTGTGTGGGTGCGTGCGTGTGTGTTTCTGTGTGTGTGCACCTGTACGTGTGTGTGTACCCGTGTGTGAGTGTGTGACGCACACCCACACTCACACCCACACCCACAAAGATAGAGAAAGAGGAAGACCAGCGTGGTGCGGTATAGATTGTCTGCACTGAATGATACACGTAACAATGCGAGTGTTGGAGTGCCGGTCTTTGCGAAGGTACCAGAAGTGCAGCGTGGGCCCCACCAAGGCAAACCCCAGGAGCGCCGTCACACCCAGCCGCTTCCAGTTGAGCTTTTCCGCCTTCTCAATCACCACCTGCACAGATCGGAAGAGATAACAACGAGAGAGCATAAGAAGGAAGCGAAGAAGGAAGGCAAACAAAAAAGCAGAAAGAAAGAAAGAAAAGAAAAGAGGCACTTCAGAGAACTGATGCCGGGTTGCTTGCCAGAGGGGGGAGAAAGGGAGAAAGGGGAACCCCGTGGATCTTGTGGCATTCTCACTCGCAGCTAAGCTCACAACCTTGTGCCCTGGGTGTGCAATTCATAAAAGCCCTCGTTGAACGACAGCTGGCAAATGTCGGCTGGTAGCTCAGGCAGGCATTCAGCAAGCGGAGCCGCAGGCCTTGCTCGTCTTGGGCCAGCAGGCACGTCAGCGAGACTGGTGCAGGGTCGGAGGTTCAGGCTCTAGGATTGTGGAGGGGTGTCAATGAGGCCCTTGGGTAAGTGCGCAGATTTTTGCACTGCCCCCGTGGCTGCTGGCATTGTTTAACGCTTGCGCATGTGGGGTTCACGAGGAGAGCTAGTCAGCCATTGCCCCTGCCCCTCAGAATTTCAGCGTTCACACTTGCATCCTCTTTGCATCCCCAACCCTGCCAGCTGGCTCGTGGCTGTCTTTGTGCAGGAATAGGCTTTTTAAGCGGGGGGTCTGGGGATCAAGAGTTTTGCAGCAGTGGAGCCTTCAGATTTTGGCTTCTCGATGCTTGTTCTTGCATTTGGCGGACTCAAAGTACCCCCCTCTGTACGTTACAGATAAGAAACTTATGTCAAAGATGACTGCGACTTATACATGCGCAGACCCGCTATAAGATCAGGATCCCCAATATCGCGACAGCTGGCCCAAAGGGATCTCTTACGCCCAAGCCTCCTTCATATAAGGTCGCACGTGTGCACCTGCTCAGGCCCATTTTGCCCCCCTCTCCCCCGCCCCTTCCAGGCCCCCTCCTCCTCCCCGCCTTCCGATATTGGGAACTTTAAGAGCGCATAGTTCTTCTTGTCTCTTTCAACAATGCCAGTCAGCCCAGTTCTTGACTCTTGCCGGGGAAGGTGTGGCTGGAAATGTGTCGCAGGCCTTGCGGCAAGGAGGAGTGCCTTGTAGTGGGCAAATACCTGACAGAAGAGATCCCCCAGGAGGTTCAGGAGCATCGAGGTGAAGGCCTTCACTTGCACCGGGTTCGTGTCCAGTGAGGACAGGTACCTGGTTAATAAAAAAGAGAATGTTTTATCCTAATACACATGAAGATGCCGAGAGCCCAGGGCTAGGGGAGGAAAATCTGCAACGACCAACACTCTCTGCCACCGTTGGAATAGGTAGCAGGGCTCTGCCGTTTGTGAACCGAGTGCGAATGGAAATTCTAGTTTGACAGGTAGTACATGCACCAGGTCTTCTACCCCGTTTTCTCAGCTGTCAATTGCATTCTTCCAGTGTACATGCTTGCAGACACATCATACACGACAAGGGGGCCACATGCGAAGACTACTATCAGCAGCTTTGCGATATATCGTCTCAGACTTGAAGAATGTGCAACTTCTTCTTACTTGCTCCAAAGAAGGGCAATGCCAGTTGGATTGTGGCTTTGTCCTCCTCCATGGTGGTTTCCCCCAGGACCACTGCTACCACCCCCACCCCCACCACCACCTCTACCGCCCCCGCCAGTCCCATCCCCTCCACTGCCACCACCTGTTGTCGCTTTGCATGAAGTGCTGTTCCTCCTACTTGAGCTCCTCAGAGTGCTCGAGTGTGCATCTCCACCCCTCTTCACAAAAAGACGCGCACTTGCAACACCTGTACCAAGCGTAAGCGCTCTTTCTCCGGGAGCTAGTCTACGGCCTGGAAGTTGGCATGAGACTGGGAGCTTCTGACCGGAGCTCCTTGCAAGAGCTGCGAAGCTATATGAGCAAGATAAGTCCACGCCATTGCCTATGCAGCAGGCAGCCATTTCTAAAACTTATGCGAGATGCTGCTCGGGATGCCAGTGCGACACAAGTAAACCAGCGGTCTATTCCTCAGCAGAAGCTTCTCATGATTGGCTTCCAACAGCTCAAATGGAGGGAGCCAGCGGGTTAAGCCAGTTTGAGTGGGCTAATTTAAACACAACACAGGGTGAAGGGTCTGAGCGGGAGGTGGTATGGCGAAACCCGCCTGTAAATATGTTCCGCTGAAATGTGGCACAGGTACTCGGCTCAACATGCACACTTGAGCACTGCATGGAGCACCTTGAGGCTTGTTTTGCCTGGCTTTGCCCACAGTACGCAGCTGGCCCAAGGGCACGGAAACGAATTGCCCGCTGCCAAATTTGAACCGCGTACGATCAATTGTTGATCCGTTGAAGGCAGGCAAATCGAGAGCGGTCCGCGAGCAGTGATAGATTTTGACTTAATACCATTGATACACTTGTTCTTCCACAACCTTGCATGCCTAGTCTTCCAAGTTGTAAAAGTAGTCGCAATAAATTAAGACCTCGATGTTTTCAGAGCATGCATGAGCAATAATCACGTCGTACATCTTTGAACTTCTGCGGGCCGTTCAGTACTGCTTTAACTCTTGTTGATCCTTCCCGCTTGATAGCTTGTACTGGAGCTCATCTGGCAACAACAACCTTGAGAGGATGAGAGTCAGCTTGACATCAATCTTGTCCGTTGTGCTTGTATGTTTCATTGAAGCTGGGTGGGCAAGTCACGCCGAGGTAAGGAGATATTGTCCTGGATATGGAGCTTGGTAGCACTATTCGTCTTTCTGGGCTGGTGCTCGTCACCTGAGGAGAACAAAGGCTTTGAGTCGTCTATAACTCTTCATTGTGAAGTACCACCGGCTATGATCCTGGACACCTGAACTTCACTCGTTGTGCAAATGACTCCTTTTGTGCGCGGTACTTTGGTTTGGGCAGAATTTTGACACTGAAGGCAATACTACATCTCCTAAAGGGTATGCATTTCCCGTGTTTGCAACTATTTCAAGTTCTTTATAATTTGCTGTTGTGAAATTCTTCAGAACATCATTAGTGGATGCATGCTTTTGTGGCGCCGAACATGCCCCTAGCCATTCTATCTGCCAACATTAATTGCCGTGTTATGGCAAATATCTTCCACAACAATGCACTGGTGGTGGAGGTTTCGCTGCGAAATATGCTACAAACAGTTGTCCAGCTTCTAGCTTCAACTGTCACTGGTTTCTCTGCGCAGCTGGGCCTTGTTGGACAGCAGCAGCTCAACACAAACGGGATCTCCTCTGACAGGTTTGCTGCTGATTATTATCTTAATCAATGTCAAAAATCTTGTGGTTGCTGTACATGGAGTGGTCAATTGTAAATTCTGAGCTGAGTGATTGGCGCCTTTTGTGCTCCCTGGAGGTCTGAGCTAGGACATCCTTGAGCTTTCATCCCAGATTCCCTTGTCGAGGCATGTGTGATCAAGAACAGCTGGAATGACATCTGGTCTTATTGGTCCAGCTTTCAAGTTGAAGCTTCACGCCGGCTAAGAGGAAGATCATCTGCATTGTGGAGGGTGCTCCCTCTACAGGGTGGGAAAGGCAGAGCAACAGTCCTGTTTTCATTATGTGTTCTGATTTCATTTCCACGTTTCTGAGCAGCATCATTCACTGGGAAGAGCTCTGAAACGAGAGACGACAACAGGTGTCAACTGTGTATTGATATGATTTGGTGCTCTCTTGCAGATACCAATGAACCCAAGAATGGCCGCCGACTGCTCCAAGCGGCCAGTAGGACACACCATACCCCACCCTCTGTGTTATATCTTCTTCATGACCACTCTCCAGCCCTTCTCTGTGCTGCAGATACCAAGTGACAGTTTGCATGCATCCTAAACTTTCTCATAGTTTGCATTTATGAATATTCAACTGTAGCGAAGCTTGTGTTAACATAAGAATCTGAAAAATTGACAAGCCTTCACTGACGGGGTGACATTGCTCGCTCTGCAGACTGCCCCCTCAACTTCTACACCAACGTCAACTACACCATATTCACGTCGAGATGCAACAAGACTGCCCTCGAGAAGACCCCTTGCTGCACAGCCTTTATAGCTCTCGCTTGCCCGTACCAGCTTCTCTTGAACAACGAGTCTCTGTCATGCGGCTTCGATTTCTTCGCAGCCTTGACCAGCCTAGGTTACAACACAGGCAGCCTCTCTAATCTATGCAGCAGCTATTTTAACACAACTACCCAGTCGATCCCTTGTGCCTCCCCACCCCCTGCAGACTCCCCATCCTCATCTCCAACCCCTGCGCTTGCTCCTGGCCCTCCTCAAGCTCCAATTTCCCCCGGGCTTGCACTACCTCCACCGTCAAGTCCTACGTCTCCTCCATCGCCCTCCCCTAAGGATGCAAGGTGTACGCATCGGCTCGTTGCACTATACTTTGCTGGATTCTTTGCCGCTATTCCCCTTCTTGTTCTGTGACTGTGGGGGTAATTTATGTGAAGCACTATAGATCTTGAAGCCAGGTCTGAATGCATGCATGAATAGAGGATTGCATGCGCAGCATTCTTTCCATCACTTGTGAGCGCATGTGATAGACTACTTTATTGACAGTATTTTGAGGCTTTTTAGAGCAAGAGGTGAAGGAGTTGAGGTGGTTGGTGAGGAAATTTTGTGTGTATATAAGTTGGTGATTGATGAAGAAGAAAGACTCTGACGCCAACTTTTCATGTTTTCAAGGAAACAAATTTACACATTGTACACAACAAATCATGCCACCAACTTAAATTGCAAGAAATGAAGGGGAGGGACTCCTATTCAAATTTGGAGATAGTTTTCCCATTTCAGAATGACGGACATATCATTCTTAGGCTAAGGACTGTATTATCAAATAGTTCATGGCAGGGTGTGTGCCTGACTATGAAAATGTGGTCACAACCATTAAAAAATTTGTCTATATTTCTGTGTGGACACCACATGTTGCTAAATATTACACGCCATAAAATTGGT
This sequence comes from Mesotaenium endlicherianum, assembly GCA_009602735.1. Lineage (NCBI taxonomy): Eukaryota > Viridiplantae > Streptophyta > Zygnematophyceae > Zygnematales > Mesotaeniaceae > Mesotaenium > Mesotaenium endlicherianum. The sequence goes on from WELA01007430.1 coordinate 88,488, forward strand.
GAAGAACATGAGTTATCAAGAATGAGGTAAATTAGCCGCAAGATGGGCCCAGCAAAACTGGCACTTGCAAAATGTGTCAAATGTACTCTACGTTGTTGTAGTAGTACATTGTTCCTCTACAAAATTAAGATGCAAACCCTCTTTAATCTGCATCTTGCCTTCATTATTTTTTTTCTGAACACTTTGGCACATTTGTGTGTTTGGGATTTATGAAGTCTCACGGTTTGGAGCTGCCGCTCGGAGACCACTTCAATATCATATGCACTCACAAGTGGCAATCTAAGTTTGTTGTTGCAGGTAAGACAGGTAAGATGGCAGTAATGTATCGTGAGCCCTGAGTGATTATTTACATAAAATCTAATTAGTATTGGCATATATACAACAAAATATTTTAGCGTACAACTTTGTACACCGATCATCATCTCAGTATAAACATGGACAAAGTCGGGACCGCCCAGCTGCCGCTTACTTGGCGTCGTTACCAAAAGTTTCTGGCGACGAACGACGATGTCGTCCTCCGATCCTGACCTGCATGGGAACTGTTAGGAACGAAGGCAAACCTCAAGTTGGTAGTATTCGTGTGCAGACATGCATATAGCAGTGTTCACGAGCTCATGCAAGTGTTCTCTGTACTTGACTGAGGACGCCGGCTCAAACGTACTGTGGTTGAAGACACATTCGTACCTTTACAGAGTGTACCCATCCTTTGGTTAGACTGAGCCGGTTGTTTTTTAACAAGTGGAAAGTTCTAGCTTCCTGCTACAGATACAGCTAGCCTAACCCTCGAGATAGGACCATGGGAAATGCTGTGTATGGAAAAGAAGGTTCATTGTCCATGTAGTATGAGAAACTAAAGAATCGTCAAGGTGAAGTGCTGGTCATTGCTGCATGGGCCTTTCCTATGATGGCCTGCAAAACTGAGGCCGTTCAGGGAGCATGCTTAGAAGGACAAATGGGGTGTGTACATCACATTGGGCGGAAAAAATCTTACAGCAGCTGTATATTGGTGTTCATCTTGCTCCAAACAACTCTTGCAAGGGCCTGGTGGCCCCTTCCTCACATGGTGCGTAATACGAGCCTGCTTTGTCACTCACGATATATTCAAGGCCGCAGAGCATAGAACATTCTTAACGCAAAAACGACATATTGAGCAGGAGGTCTGAAACACCAACCCGCCTGCATGTCCTACTCAAAATTGCTGCTTACACGTGCGATTCTGCTTGCAAAGGGCGATAAAAGTATGTGTCGAGGGCCAGCCCTCTTCATTTGTTGCTGCTCTGCTCTGTCAGCTGTTGTGTCTTTTGTGCTGAGATAGTACAACACCAATTCATTGCAGGTGGTGGCTAAGATTGCTGAAGCGCACATTAATCCAGCTGCAAAAGCCCACGTCAACCTAGTGAGTCGCTTCTGAACACCTCTGCCCCTTCCCTGGACCCTACCTCCTTGTCGACCAGGCGTGGGTTGCTCAGTGATCATTTATGTACTAATCTCACTAGTTAGGACAGGAAGGAGCAGGGAGCTGATTGCAACGTTCCTTCTCCAGAGATACATTGGAAGCTGGAGATGGGAGTTCAAGTCCCGCTGGCAGCATGCCAGGTTCGCCAGGCTGGCTTTTTTCTGAAATGTACAAATTATTCTCTCCTTGTCACCAGTGCCTGGTCACTGCTTGCTCCTGCGGCTTGTTCCTTCCCGCCTCCACTTCTTGAGTGCTACTCGGCAGTACCTGTGGTTCATGCTGCAGACCAGAGCTTCTCTCATGAGGCCTCGGCACCAGCCCATGGAGGAGGCTCATGGAGCAGAACTCACAGCTCTGCCTTAAGTGCACATGACTCAACAACCGCGCATGCGCATCCTTGCTTCCTTCCTTGCTTCCTCGCAGTACCTCCGAACCTTCTCGCCGTTCTACCCCACGCAGAGCGACGGCTTGACGAGCTCCATGTAAGTCCAGCCCTTCGCAGAGGCCGAGCTCGTTCGCAGTCCTTGCACGGTGTGCATGCAAATCGCAGTCACTCTGGCATTCTTGAAGGCCTGTCGGGCAGCCCGCGCTCTGTAGAAGGAGTTTCGTTGTCAGCATTCTCAAGCACGCTGCACTCAGCAATGCAGCATTGGATGATCACTTCCACCCCTTTCAGCTGCCGCGATGGGTTTGTGCCGCGCAGGTGGCCCGACAGCCTGCTCTCCAGAGACTTCAACTTCTTCCACCACTGGTACGCCTTTGGAGGCCTCCCGTCTCCTCCAGCTGTCAACCAGTAGTTTGTATGTGCGAGAGAGTGTGAAATAGTGAGAGATCGTGTGAGCGCGTGTGTCTCCCATACACCCACACACACACACACACACACAAACACTGATGTGCACGAAACACATATGTGTGTCTGGAGTCTGTCCACCCACGTGGACAAAATCCAACTCCCAAACACGCACGCACACGTGCACACGTGCAAGCCCAGTCTCTATCCACACAAAAGTATGTGTGCCCGTGCGTGGAACAGATCTCGGCCTATGGATGCGTGTGCCAACCCGGCTGCACACATGCATGCATGGGCCCTCAAAGCGCGTGCTGTGTCCGTGCATGCAGGCAGTTCATGCGCGTGCCCATAGTGGAGGGGATCAATCTTTCGCCAAAACCCGTGGTCAGCCCCCCCTCCCCCCCCCCTCCGCACATCCGTTCCCCCTTTCCCCCCTTCTTCGGCAGATCTTACCTGTAAAACTTCTTGAACACCCCACCACCCCCTCCTCCCGTGTTGCAAGTGAGGAAGCCCCTCTACCCCCTGCCCCCTTTCCTCTCCCGCAGCCTCCTGTTAGACACCATCTCAGCCCTTGCTCTCGTTGCACAACCTTCTTGGATGTAGCGTTTGCTGGCCCTAAACAGCCACCCTCCTCTGATGGTATGATTTGGGCTTGGTTTCTGCAATGCTTGAGCGACTGTGACAGCAGTCCTTAGCTTCTAAGGGTGGAGGAGGAGGAGGAGGAGGTGGTGATGGTGGTCCTGTGTTGGCAGGGTGGAAGGGTAGCTCGTGCCAGCCAGCCAGAGATGATTAGGCTGCAGGATCTTGCAGCTGACACCTGTGCCTCCTCCACTCATGCACTGCCCGAACCTGCCTGCCAGCCAGCTAGCCTCTGGTGTTGACGTCCCTTCGCTTCCCTTCCCTGTAGCGAGGGCCAGGCCTAGCTGACAGCTGGCATTCCTTGCCACTCCAAGCGGGCGAGAGCCTCTGTCTGCTTCAAGAGCAAAGGGCAAAGCGGCTCCAGATGCCTATACTCTGGCTCATTGGTCCCTCTCAATTTTACTGTGTGGACGCCACGTGGCGCGGCGCGGGTGTGGGCACAGGCTCTGGAGAACAACGCGTGGGCGCTGCAGAACTGCCTCGACACGCTGCAGTCCCCCTCCAGCGACGTGTGAGTGCTCCCCCTCCCTCTCGGTATGTATGTGTGCAAATGTCGTCTTCGCACTTGGTCACCTTATGTTCCACATATCATGTCGTGCATGGTGCCCCCTGGGAAATTTGTCGCTGCCCTGCGTAGCGGAAAACTTCCCACGGTGCACGCACGTGCAAGGGGGGCACGGGCATGGGCATGGGCAGGGCCAGGCGCAGGGGCAGGGGCAGGGACGGAGTGTGGCAAATTTCTGTCTGAAAGCAGAATGAACAAGCCCAGGGGCTAGTGCAAAAGGGGTGTGTCCCCATACGCTCTAGCCTGGCAGTGCAGCAGAACCTTGGCAACTGCGCGTCCAAGAATTTGGGTGCACAAATCCCGTGAGCTTAAACACTTGGGGTGCAAGTCACGCACAACCAGCTTCCTTTCCTGACCGCGCGAGAAACGATGGTTACAACGAGGCATGCCGGCTCTGGCACCTTGCTTCCTGTCGTCCGCCCGCCAGTGTTCAGCCACCTGCCACCTGTTGCTCGCCAGCCTGTCGTTGGTCGTCTGCTACCTGTCACCCGCCCGCCCGCCTGTCGCCCGCCGTCGATTTTCTTCTCCCCCTCTTTTGTGTCCTGAGGCCTAGGAGGAGCAGCAGGCAGGAGAGCGCCCAGGATGCGCGTGCGAGGTGTAATAGAATTGACGTCACAAGAGGCGGGGAGCGGGTGGGCGGGAGAGGGGGG
>WELA01007430.1:116506-135337 GCA_009602735.1 Mesotaenium endlicherianum
CCCCCCCGGGGCCCTGCCCCGCATTCTCGTCCCTGCATTGGAGTCCTCCACCCTCATAGGGACACATTTCCATGCCCAAACTCAAGCCCTCGTCTCCATGTGCCAGGCTGGCGGCGATCCTGAACCGCCTCTTCATCAAGATGCCGGACGGCGACTTTCTGGCCAATCCCGTGTGCCCGTCGTCGTCGCCCGCCGACTGCCCTCCGTTTGCAGTCCAGCCTGTGCACCGCATGGGTAAGACGATGTGCCGGCAGACTGCTGCCCCTCCGCAGCCCCCCAGCCTGCTCGACACTCCCTCTTTGCAGACCCCCAAAGGGCACCAAGGCGCTGTTGGTTTCCACTTTTTTCGAGACTGAGTTCATTAGAGTGTGTGAGAGATAGTGTGCCATGGACAAAGAGATAGATGAATTTCAAGAGTGCCGACAGCTCGCTGTCAATGTCTGGACAGCGCCTTGGGGGCCGGGGGAGGGCTCACTGATTTGGTGAAGGCAGGCAGACGCTACTGGAGGGTCCAGGTCAGGGTTCAAGGGTCTGGTTTTGTTTGGGGAGAGGCGGGGGGGAGTTTCCCCTGTTCTTATTCCACGGACCTTGCATGAGTGGTTGTCCCGTTGAATGCCTGAAATGAGATGGTTTGCATTTTGAGTGACGTGTGTGCATGTATGCGTGTGTGAGTCTGTTCATTCGTAACAATTTAGATCCAAATGAAACTTCCTCGCTTGGTGTAATAGAACCTGTTGGGTAATTATGGCTAGCATGTGCGTGATACCCAGCCAGCACACCCAGGCAAGGTGGTCCTCGCCTGTCTGGGGCTGCAGGAAGGTGGGGGTAGAGGCTGGAGCCACTTACATCCCCATGTGCACATTTTTGTCCTTGGGGGAAGGGTCCAAGAAACATATCCCCCCCCCCCCCAACTTCATAGTCCCTCTCTGGCCTATTTTTTCTGGTGGTGTGTCCTGTGACAAGGTTGCAACTTGCAACGGCATGCCTACGTGAGACTCTGGCACCCAGTCGCACTTCACTGTGCCACACCCTGCCCTCTCTCGAAGCTCGTCTTAAACCCCGAGTCTGCCCTAAACGCTGGAACCCGTCGCTGTGCTACCTTACTTATCCTGCAAATGGATGCCAGCGGGCCCGCGTTGCTTCCTTCTGGGCAGGCGCGCCTGCACTTGAAGTCATGTGCGTAAGTTGCATGCCGTCAAGTTCAAGCTTTACTAGATTTCTGCCCACTTCATGCAAGCAACCTACAATTGCAGCCGTTGGCAGTGCCATTGCTCCTGTTTGATGTGGTTGCTAATACGAGGCCCAAGTCCCTAACTCTACAGTCTAACCCCTGATTTTTCGACAACTGCTTGCTTGGATGAATTCTTGGCGTCAACTTATGCCTCAGGTGTAGGTGAGCGTGCGGCGCCCTTGTTGGCCCCCACTTTGGGCCTAGTGGGCGCCATAGCTCTCGTGCTCCTGGTGATGCTGATAAAGGAGCGTGAAAGGCGTGGTAAGCATGCAGGGTATGCTCGATTAGGGCAAGAGGTCGAGCAAGAAATGGCTGTTGCACCGATGGAATCGAGCAATGAGGGGTTTGGACTAGGGAGTAATGGGGAGCTTCATCCGAGTAAGCCCTATCGGTACAATGAGCGGTCTCCTGGCGGCACCACTAAAGCGCATGTTATTGCGGATGGTGACGAGTTATCAGATGGTGATGATGAAGTTGAGGAATACTACAGTAAGAGGAGAACGAGAAGGCATGCATAAAGCTCTTGCTAGTGATCTTTGTGCACCTTTGAAAGGACGTAAATATTAAAGAGCAGGTTGCTCTTCAACCTTGTGTGATGTGGTTGAATACCACTGTTATGTGGATGCGTTGCAAGTCGCTTAAATCATGAAGAGTATCACTGATGGGAGCAATGTGACCTCTGACATGTAATTCTCACGTTAAGGGTCTTTAATTGAAGCATAATTTAATCAAAGCATCATCAAATGTCTTTATCCTGGGTGAGGTACATCATGTACTGCTTTTTTGTGTGAAGAACTTTTGGTTTTGGAACTTGCCTCATTTGTATGCCGATTGTGAACACGATCATTGTTTTGAGAGCTAACAAAGAGTACCAACTTTTTTTTCACAGCTAAAAAGTGGAAGTTGACTTACCCTTCGCAACTCTAGCCCTTTTTTACCATGAGTTCAATGTACCAAGTGATCATCAAATACTATTAGTAGGAAGTTTGCTATTTCAAGGAGTTGATTGTAAGAATAGCCGTGTAAGCCTATTGGAACATACTCATTAGGGGCGTTTGATGTCCATGTGCTCCCTTCAATGGTTCAACTAAATTTCGCTTTATCTGATATTTGTTATCTACATAACTAATCAAGTTGATATGGTATGATTTAGAAATTTCATGGGGCCCATTGTCGCAACTGTCAAGAAGTGACGGTCTGGCACGTGTGGCGGAAGTCACAGCGAGCCCAAGTACGGCACGTTGATTAGTGACTCCAACCAACCAACCAACCAAGCCAGGCTAACCTGTCAGACTCAGCGCAAGGTTGAGGTCCACCTCGTCACATGTGCAGAGTGACAATGCTAGCATATGTACATGGAATGAGTTTACCATTCAAGGCCAAGTGCGATGGCACCGCTTACCCGGGATTTAACCACATCGGTAAGACCTCGGCTAACCAAATCCACAGCCATCTCCCATCATCCCGAATCGCCATCCGCCTAAAGCGTCATCTGGCCATTCATCTAGCAAATCACACTCAGATTTATAACTAGGCAGTTTACTGGCACCACGTAAGATGGTCAACTTACTGTCCAATAATGTGTCAGCAAGCTGACCTAACCGACTTCAGCCCGCTGCTTCCGGTCAAGTCATTATACAAAATATTACTAAAAGACTAGCAAAATTTATATCAACTAAAGTTCAGCAGACTAAAATTTATCAACAAATATATGTAAATGAATATTATATCTACCAATATATTGATCCATAATAATCCCTCCAACTTAAAGTGTTGTCGCTTTGACAACACTAATGCACTCACCTTGATGACAGCAAACAATACCAGCATCCTGACATAAAGCACTAAGCACACTAGCATACTGACATCTGCATGCAATTTATGTCCCTGGTGGCTTCATCCTGTGGAGAGCTAGATCTAGACCTTGACCTTGCTCTCCTATCAGGTCGTCTCCTGAACCCTTCTACTCCAGCCCAAGTTGGACCCCTAAGAGAACGTAGTAATTGGGCAACCTCCTCTTGTCCAATTTGCAAGTTAATGGTTGCCGCTCGCTCTTGTGCAATTCGCAAATAAGCTGACGGGGATAAGTACAGGATCTCTAAGAAGGGTGCTGCATGACATGGGCTAAGGGCACATGGCCCTGGTGGGAGGGTGATGTTGGTGTCCCTTTGGCTGCCTGCTTGGCAGCCCTCTTGGTGGCCCTGTGTGACTGAGTACCAACCCCCATTCCCGGAGTCTCCCGACTGAAGCTTCCCAGCCAAGTGAGTTCCTCATGCCTAGCTGCCTCCCTGTTGGTCTCCTCTAACTGCTTTAAGGCCCTCTCTGCCACAGACAATCTAGTCGTCTACAGTGTAGGAGAACTCGCAAGGGTCTGGGCCCTCGCAAGGCTAGAGTCTGCCCCTGTGTCCCGCTCCTCTTTGAACTCCCCCTGCTCCCCAGAGACTGCTGGGGTTGACTTTGTCATTCTGTCCAGCTGGGCCTTGGACAGAGGCAACTGATCTCCCCCTCCTAGCTCTGGGTGGGGGCTGCTGGGCCCTGATTGTGCAAAGGTCTTTTGCCCCTTGCTTGCCTGCCCATTTGAAAAAAGCATGCTTGCCCTTAGAGAAAGAGTCTCGGGGTCCTCTCTTCCTTCATGTCTTCACTCATATGCATCCATATAGCCCATCCAATCTGGGGCCCTAGAGTGCAATTTGAGGAGGCAGGGAAATGGTGCCATCCATTGCGGGGTGGAAGTCGTCTCCTATGGCCCTGTCGTTTTGTTGGTCCTCAATGGTCATGGTCATCCAGCGCAAGTCCGTAGGCTACTTGAAGAAAGTAGGGTCTCCTCTCTTCAATGTACTAAGGTAACAATGGGCTGAGAACATTTGCTGGCTGATCTCCCTGGAGAATTGTATTGCACTTTTGAGTGCAGTTACCTGGACATTGGTGGGTATGAAATCACCCTTTGTCAGTCCGTCAACTACTACCAGTATAAAATCACGCCCATTGGCAATTCTCGGTAGTGTCACCACCCACTCCATTGAAATAATTTCCCATCTATACCAGCTGGAATAGGTAGTGGTTGCAATAATCTCCCGGGTAGTCTGTGTCTAGACTTGTTTTTTTGGACACTAATCACAGGTTTTCACACACTTTTAGACCTTCGGAGAAAAACCTTCCCAGTGGTAGTGTTTTGCCAGTTTGCCAACAATTTTGGTCTGCCCCAAATGTCCACCCAATAGACTGTCATGAGCTTGACTCAGTAGCAAAGCCTTCAAGTCATGATTAATAGGAATGACCAACTTCAGCCTGCCTGAAGTGCTTTTTTTACCCAGACCTTCTCTTTAGCCTATATTTGAGTGCAGTGGCAGGACACACACCATCAGCTTGGCTGGACTCAAATGTTGGGTCAGAAAGGTAGGCTTTCCTAAGTTTTTCAAAGACGGACTTTTTCACCTTAAGTGAATTGAGTGCGCAAAAGACCTTATCTACAGCATGCTGACCAAAGTTCCTTTCTTGCAAGTCCGATCTTCTAGAGGGAGCATCAACAGGATTCAACTTCCCTGGTTTTGAGTCGATTTGGACCTGGAATTGCTCCAACATCTGGTTCTAGCGATTCTCCCTCCTACACAGCTTAGGCTTTATTTGGAAGTGCGTCAGAGCTAAATGAGATGTGATCACCTTAGAAGCTCTTTCATGTAAGTAGGCTCTCCATTGTATGAGAACATAGACAATAGCTAACAACTCGTTATCATGCACTGATTAATTAATCTTAGCTGGATTGAAATTCATAGACTCATATAGTACAGGATGCCACTCCTGCTTCAGCTTACTATCCTTTGTAATTTTGTTAGCAGGTTGCAACAAAATAACATCCATGGCATAGTCAAAAGCGTCAGTATTCACCTCCACAGGTTTGCTGGGATTATACATTGAGAGAACAAGGGCAAAGCACAGAACATCTTTAAGGGTCAAGAAGGCAGTCTGTTGCTCTTCCCCCCATGCATACCTTGTGTTTTTCTTAGTGAGGTCAGTTTTCTAGCCTTTGTGGAATTATTCTCAGTAAATTTCTTGTAATAGTTTGCCAACCCGAGGAAGGATCTAATATCTAAGACAAACTAAGGTATTGGCTTGTCTCTAATGGTCTGGACTCTCTTAGGTCAACACTAACGCCTTCCTTACCGACACATGACCCAAGATTTCATTACTCCCCTTAAAGATAACACACTTACTCATTTAAGCATACAATTGATCCTTCTTTAGAGTCTTCATCACTAGTTTCAAGTGTCCAACATGCTCATCTTCACTTTTATAGAAAAGATCAAGATATCATCAAAAAATACTTATGCAAACTTATTCAAATAAGGCCTCAATATGTCCTCTGTAGCACCCATGAAGGTGATACGGGCATTAGTCAAACCAAAAGGCATCACATGGAACTCATAGTGTCCATACCGGGTGCGGAAAACAATCTTGTGTTCATCTTCCTCACCAATTCTGATTTGATGATGGTCACTTTTCAAGTCAATCTTACTGAACACTTTAGCACCAGACAGGGTATCAAGCAAATTCTCAAATATGGATGAAGGATACTTGTCTTTTACAATAGTCTTGTTAGGTGCTCTGTAATCAACACACGTTGCATACTGCCACCTTTTTGTTTTAACAAACAAAATGGGTGCGCCATAAGGTGATTTACTGGGAGAAATGTATCCATTCTTCTCTAATTCTTTAATCTGTTCTTTACTCTCCAGGTAAGACAGTCCATAGGTGCGTTGCCACGGTGGCTGACTATCAGGCACAAGCTCAATTTTGTGATCTACCTCCCTCTTTAGGTGGGAAGCTCGGAGGCACATTAAATTAATCAGCATACTAAGCAACAAAATTTGCCGCAATAGGGTGCTCCGGAGGGCTTACCTTTTTCTCAATCATATTTTCAGGTTGAGGAGGTACCATTCTCAGCAGCAGACAGAATGTTCTATCTTCCTTCTAGTTCCAGCTTTGGATGACTCTCATTGCGTTCAGGAACTTGCATCCTCCTGGAAGCCTTTCCTATTCCGTCATTTGCCATCCATACATGCAGGACAAGAGGAGAACCATTGGTGGTGCCAAGTTAGTCTGCCCATCACTGGCTTCTCTCACTGTTACTGTACCTCTGCTCCAACACACTTCAGATCAATATTTATTTAGCCAAGACATTCCTAGTATGAGATCATAAAAGCCAGTGTAGAGTACCTCAAACGTGAGCGTTTCAGTTGAAACTGTGATGCCAGAACCTAACTGGACCTCAACAGGCTTGGTTATAATTCCTCCCGAGATGCTTGAGACATCTCCAAGAGATATTATTCTATTTTCTTGGGTGACAGTAGGCAGCCTTAGCCGATTTACTAAGTCTTTATGATTAAAAGTATGTGGCGTTCCTCTGTCAACAAATGCCCTCACCTTCCTACTTGCAATCATATAATGTAGTAGAATAGGAGGGATTGATTTATCCTGACTTTTGCATTGTTCTCCTGACTTAGCAAAAAAATGTTGGACATCAGGTTGAACAAGATCATTTAGAGTGTGCACTCTTTGGAAGTTTATATCTCTGATGGCCTTCTTTATTTGGTTGTCAGGCCGGCATGTGAATCCAATTGAGCTGGGCCCATAACACTTGCTAAGAGGGCAGCTAGCGATGACCCATTACCTCTAATATCCTCACAGTCAGTGGACTAGATTGCTAACTGTTGCTTTCTTTTAGAGGTTGATCCTTTGGATCCACCTTTGGCGGGTTCTTCTTAGGACATTGCTCTCTATGGTGCCCTCTCTCTTGGCATAGCAGCAAATAGAGTTTGCTGAGGTTGGTCTTGGCTTAGTCTCTTGCCACTACTTTCAAAGCCTCCTCGAAAGTATCCCCCTCTCCCTCTAGACTGCATGGCATTGTACTCATAATTGTAAGACTCCTGCTCATCTATCTGATCATCCTCAGCCCGGTCTCTTTTAGTTGCATTGTAGAAATGGTGTCTTCTTGACAATCTTAGCAACCATAAAGCTACTCTGACGCTTGCGGTTGAACCGCTGCTGATCCCAAGCATCAGTATCTTGAATCAAGTGAGCTAGCAATTCATACTTTCTCTCAGTATAATGACCTGCGACCTCATACTTCAAGCCATACCTAAAGTAAGTTAATCTATACAGCTCCGGCAAGTTGGGCGGTTTCATCATGTTCTCTGAAATCTCTAAGCATACTCAGCTACTGAAGAGTTCTGCTTCAGTGTCAAGGAGATCATCGCATATATAGCTTTCACTCGCTTATTAATGACATTTAACTTGTCATGCAATTGCTGAACAAACTTTCCCACGTGAGATCGTCAAATTACTTAGACTTCCTCTCTTCATTCAGTATAGCCACCAATCTGCTGCATTGCCTTTCAGCAAAGTATCAATGTGCCTGATTGTCATTGAGTCTTGCAGACTGGGACCGTTTTCCAATTACTGCTTAACATCACCAACAAATTTGATCACATGATACTTCTTGTTTCCTTCAGGGTCATAGTCGTGAGCAGCTATTAGTTTCGGCCTACTAGGCCCTCTACCACCGCTCTGGTCAATTTAGGAACCTAGTTGGTTTCTCCCTTTCAACATGGCCATCATCATCCTCTTATCATCCTGTTGGGATTGATACATCATGATCATTTGCGACTGCATCCGGACAAACAATGCACAAATATCAACATCTTGAGGTGGTAATCCAACAACCGCAACAGCAGCAACATTGGCTCGCTCGGCAGCTGCTTCAGCATTTTCTCTAGCTGCTGCATTAGCAATTTTGACTTTGCTCAGCTGTCTAAGAATCTAAGCAAGAGGTGCATCACTAGGCACAGCAGGAGGTGGACTTTGAAGATTGGCCCTTTCTGCCAAAATTTTGTCCACCGTTCTGGCGTCAGCCGGATGCCTCCTTTCTACTTCTCCTCTGCTTCTTTGGCTAAATGCTCAACTTCTATATAGACACGGTCTTCCTCAGCCTGCTGGTGTAGTAAAATAGATAGATAGAATACTTAATAAAGTAAAATACTTATTTATTCAAAACTAGAATCTTTGAACACAAGTGATAGCTTCTTAAGATGGTTTCCAGAAAGTTAATATTTTTCTCAAATTTGGCAAGTACAAGAGTGATTCTCGAGTGCCTTTCTATGCTCTAGCTCTTGTTTGTGTACTTGCTATGTAAGTAATTTTTGGGAAGGTGCATATTGATGTGTTGGCACCCAATACATCCCAAAACTCGCCACCTCTTTCTAGAATAATGTACACATGTCTTTTTGACCTAAAAATGGCATATCTGACTTTTGCCACATGGAGTTATTCTAGGTCCTTCCTCTAATTTTGAAAATGCCTTAGAAAGTTCAAAGAACATGAACCAAGTCACTAGAGTATCTATTCACACTTGAATCCACACAAAATTGCTCTACAAAGATTCAAAAGCATTAAAATAAAAGCAAACTAATATAATATAACTCACATCACTACATCACTCCCCTGACAGAAAAAGCGACGTCCCGGCTTGTTAAGTCAGGTCTTACACATGTGGAGCAGACTAGTCAACAGCTTCAAGTCAGGTCCCACACATGTAAAGAGGATTAGTCAAAGGCGCCAAGTCAGGTGCTACACATGTAAGGTAGACTAGGCAAGGTCGTGGGTGATGTGACCTCATTGGCTAGCCTACCCCCTGATGATAAGGAAAATAGTACAAGTTGGCCTAGAATCTGCCACGGATTGAAATAATTGTAGCATCCACAGAATTGCTCCAAATTGAAACATTCTATTGTCTAATGGAGCGAAATCCTACCAGGTCACCAAATTTGAGAGCATTCCAACTTCTAGAGTGTAGTCGAGAGCAGAGAGAGTAGGTACTCCTCTAAATCTGTGCAGGAACTTACAAAAATCTTAAGTCCTTCTATACTTCTCCAAATTTTGCAAGGTTAGTCTCTAAATGGGCGCAGTAAGGTCTTCTACCATAGTCTTGAATTTCATAGCACTCCAAGTTCTGGAGAGGGCACCACGTCAGAAGGCATATTCTGCCCTAATAATGCCAGCAGCCTGACCCCCTCGTGTTCAGATTCTTTTATCTATCTAACCACAGCTCCAAATTGAGCGGACTTGGACTTTAAAGAACCACCTACTCATGAACTACAGCCAAGTAAAGGTTAAAAATGTAATATGTAAAGACTTATCAACCGTAGCAACTTTAGTTTTCTATTTAGAAATCGCGAGAAGAGAAGAGTGTCTAATGTCAATTTTTTATCTTTCTGGTTCTTGCAGGCTGCCTCCAAGGGGTCATCTGCTGCTTCTTGATGATGGCAAGCTACCTTCTTGAAGTCTTCTTCTGGCTTGTATGAGAGAGACTTGGGGCTGATTCAAGATAAGAGTTGGAGGCATGGAAGCGTTTCAGCTTTCGCTGACCTTTGTCAAGGTTGTGTGTCGCTACCCAACTATTCTCAGAATCTGGATATCCTTTCCACTCAATGAGATATTGCTGTTGCCTATTAATTCTCATAGCCAATATGTCTTCCACTTCGTACTCCAAATGATCATCCACTATTGTTGGGGCTGGTAAAGTTGTCACACGTTCTGGGAACTTGTTGTTGGGTTGCACATATGGTTTGAAGAGGGAAGCGTGGCATACGAGGTCGATGTGCATAGTCTGGGGAAGCTCTGACTTGAAAGCAACTGGGTTGACTTGCTGGATTATCTTCAAAGGGTCCCAAATACTTGAGAGAGAGCTTGCTGCCGGCAGGTCTGTTGTTCACGGAAATGTTCTTGGATGATAGTAACACCATGTTGCCCACTTCGTATGTAAATTCTCTTCTATACCTGTTTGCCATGTTTGCTTGAGCATCTTGCGCGTGTTGTAGAGCTTTCGTGGCTGCTGCAAGGGCTTCTTCTAATGTCTCCAAAAAGTCTGCCGCTGCAGGTACTGCATCGTGGCCAGCCGTGAAGCTCAGTGGCGTGGACGGATGGAAGCCATAGTTGAGGAAGAAAGGGGACTCTTGGGTAGAGGCCTGTGTCGTGTTGTTGTAGGCAAACTCCAAGAGGGTCAAGTACATGTCCTAGTCTTGCTCCAGAGAAGACACGAAGGCCTGTAGAGAGGTCTTGAGAGTACGATTCATACGTTCTGTTTGTTCATCTGATTGCGGGTGCATGGTAGGCAGTGGACATATCCAGCGATGTACCCAAGTTCTTGAAGAGAGATTTCCAAAAATGGTGTAATGAATCAGTTCATTATTTATTTCATTAATTGCATATATATACACAACCCTAAATAAGTACTATGTGGATTCACGCTTGCTCCATCTGATGACCTGGCCAGGGCCACCGAAACAAGGTACATCTCCTTCACCTGATTCGCCCTGCATAGCTTCTTAACTTGCAGGCTTGACATAAGACAATTACTCGTGGTCAAATCTCCCTCCACCTGTTTCCTCGTCTCCATTCGACCATCACGCCCTTGGACTTTCACTTGTCCCGTGCTCCAGTGCACTTGAGGGTCAACTTTCCTCAGCCATGGTCGGCCCAATATCACCTCATGGTGACCGTACTCTGCCTGCTCCATAACTTCCTTACTCCGGTGCCCCGCTACTTCCACGTGAATAGCTTTCGTAGGTGCACCACACTTGAGTCCCTGCCCATTCGCCAAAACTGCCTCCTTAGGCTCATAATGCTTCTGCACAGGGATTCGCCACTCTTTCACCAGCTTCTTGTGCACAAACTTTGCACTTGCGCCACTGTCGACCATACACTTCGCCTTGTTGCCGTCGACTACTCCTTCCACAATAATAGGGTTGTCAACATCTCGTCTTTCGCTTCTCGGCAGGCTCCTGGGGATAACCTCCTTGTGAGTTCTCGTCTTCACGCCAGTAGACACCCCAGAACTACTTACTGGCGTCCTCCTTTTTCCTGTTGTTGAGGTTGCTTCGCCTTCACACGACAATCTCGAGCCAGATGTCCAAACTTGCCACAATTAGAGCAGGGTCCTCTCGGCTTGTAATTTTGTTGCCTGCACTGGTTCTGGACAAGTCCCATCTCCATAGGTACTGGACCTTGACCACCTGTGCTTGGTGCTTGAGAACCAAATTATCGATATCCTCCAAAGTTGTGGTTGCCGCACTGCCTCTGACTATACTCCACAGCGTCGACCCTTGTTGCCAATGCATCATTCTTCCAAGACTGGTAGGGTCCTTGAGCGCCACTTCCTTAACCACAGTTGGCTTGAGTCCCCTCTTGAACTTGTCCATCATCTCTGACTCGTGCATGGATGGACATTGAAGCACCAGCTCGTTGAAGCGCGAAACATAATCCTGAACGCTTCCTTGTTGACGAAGGGGCACCAATAGGTCTCGAGCGGTAGCCTTGGGTACAATAGCTTGGAATTGCCTCTTTAAGCCTTCAAATAGCTGATCAATAATAGCAGGAACTCCAGACAGCTGCTCCTGTCGCTCATACCAAGCTCCAGCACTCTTTTTCAGCAAGGTAATCACAAAGGCGACTTGCCTGTCGGGCGTGAGCGCAGAATACTCCATAAACTTCTTCACTCCAAAAATCCATTAATGAACAGGCGGCGATCCACGCTCTCCAATATACACTTCAGGCTTAGGCGCACGCACTCCCGTTGCGGGTGGAATAACAGGTTGCACCACTGGTTGAACATGGATAGGTGGTATAGCAGGTGCAGGTGCCGAACTCGTCGAAGCGGCGTTTCCAACTACAACTCGCACCATTCTCACCACCTCCTGGCGCATATTTTGTTGAAACTGTGTGTAGACTTCTCCTCCAATTGCGTTTGCCATCTGTCTCAACATCGCCTGCATCTCTTGTTGCTCCCTTGACAAAGGTGGTGCCGTCTGCTCCACGCGCTCCTCCAGTTGCCGACTGCGACTCCATAATATAATATGAAAACTAACCCAGCTTTGATACCAGATGAAAGGGGCAAAGTGCCCTAGTGGAAGCGTAGTGACTCACGAGGAATAGAATTAGTTGCAATGATACTGAAGAGTGCAGCGACATATCACTAAGAAAGCTTATGAAAATTACTTGACATTTTGACTAGCAAGAAAGTGCTCACAAATGGACTAGGATGAAAGGACTCATCATTACAAACTTGTAAAAATTTACAGAAGTGAAAACTGATAAGAAACAAAGAAGTTATGTTTATTTATAGATTTTCGCCTAAATGCTCCTCACTAGGAGGAACCTACGGAATCTCCTTAGTGTTCGTCAAATTGTCCCTTCCAAAATATTCGTGAGTAGGCTAGATCAGTCTCATCTGACGTGTCGGGTCGAATTGACGTCCACATACATGCATCAACATTACTAGAATATTCTATCTTAGGCGCGCTAGGCTAAACCGAAATTTCTAGGTAAATTAACCTAGTCGGCACTCCGCGTCAGCCGAACTTACGTGAAGGGTTAAGTTCACTCTAACGGGCCAGATCGCTTGACGCTGTCGGTCAATCCAACGATCGCGCTCAACGCGAATTAAGGACAGTCGTCAACCGACTTCAAAACCAATTAAACTTCGGAAATCCGTAACTCTCTCAATACTTGACCAAATTCGATGAACTTTATGTCAAAATGACCACAAGAATACCCTCTAGACTTCTATGCAATCAAACCATACTTTCATGAAACTTGAAAATGCACTTTATAAACCTATGACCTTACACTTAGAGTTAAAGGTAGCCAAGGGTACCAAAAGGTTTAGGAACATAGTGGAGTCAGGTTCTTGATGTAATCTGGTCAAAATCATAAGAGGACCACGAATAAGCCACATGGCGCGATGAGGAGTTGCCACTTGTCCAAGAGGGCAAAGAATGAGTATTTTGGCGATTTGGCGGACTCTTACGCCTTGGATCCAGCTTTGGAGTATGTGGAGGTGATGGAGGGAGTATGTTACAGCCTTCATGAAAATATTGGGCTATTCCAAGAGGAAGAAGTTGATGACAAAGATGCATTTGTGTTAGGAGACGCCCTGTGTGGAGCTAATGTATGCGATGGAGCTTTTACTAAGTGGAGCAAGTTTGGAGTATTGAGTATCATCCTGGAGCCCGTTTAAGACCTACAACTTGTATGATATATGTGTATATGTATTTTTCTAGCGTATATGTGAGCTCGATTCCTCATATGACGTCACTTATGCTCATTGCTTAGTATGCGCCGAGGACGTCGCATCTTGAGAAGGGGGATGATGTAAGGTGATGAAAGTGTAGTTTGTAATTTTCTAGCATTTTATATGCATAGAGTGTGATTTTAGAAGAATTTTGGCATTTATTTCAATTCATTTGGACGAGTATTGAGAAAGTTATGAGTTTTGGGAGTTTCTAGTGAGTTTTTAATGTCACAAATTTTCATTTAGTGACAAGGACAGGTCCAGTGACAAGAATTTTGGTTGGATTTCAGGAAGAAACACACTGAATCATGAGGATTCCAAAAACTACGTACGATTACGTAGAGTGCCAAAGTGATTGTGAAATTTCTAGAAACTCCGTGAGGAATTTGTGGATTATGTAGTAGAATATTCTAGAGTGTGATTGTGTGCGTGTGTGTGTGCTAGCTTGTCCAACAAGGCAAGGTCACCTACATGGAAGGAGCCATAGTAGAAGGTTCTGGAGGTACTTTGCTAGAGAGGACACTTAGAGTTGAAGCAAAAAAGAGGGAGTCTTATATAGTCTAGCCTAGTTAGTCTAATCTAACCTTCTTATATTGTACACGACTTTTCTTAATCAAGTGAGTTCTTTTCCACTCCTCTCTCATGTAGCACACTAACCCTTGCAAGGGTGGCATACCACCAGGCCACTCCACCTTGTGTATGCAACTAGGAAAGGTCCTCGTGCACGCTTCCACTCGCGGCTGAGGGAGCGTGAGTGTGTATGGGCGCACTCCCCGCACCCCTCTCCCCTTTCACGCGCCGACCCTGCAAGCGAGCGAACCTAAGGGTCGACCTCCACACATGTGGGCGGCAACACCATGTGTCAAGGTTGAGAAAGAGCGCGTGATCTGGAAGGGAGCCTCACAGCTGCTCAAAAGCATAACCTCGTGAGCACATCATGGGTCCCAGTGTTCACCACCAGTGCACATAGACTAGACCATCCTCGCCTACCACCCTAACTTGAATAAGCACCAGAACCTGTCATTGACCCTCTACCCTCTGGGAACACCACTAAACACCAAAGAGGACTCAAGAAGAACGGGCACGACACTTTTTTGTATGCAGACTTCACAGATTCCAAAACTTCTTCTAAATCTTGAGTTGCCACCACGAGCTCATCTTCAGACTCCAACTCTCTGTCACAGCTATACTCTTTCTATATTTGAGACCTTGTCTTTTTTCCTCATGTGGTCTCTGTGTGCTCTCTTCTTTGCAACCTCTCTTGCTACTAGCACTTTATTTCTCCTCTCTTCTCTATTGCAGGGCATACTTATGTTTGGTCCAATCTTTTTTGCTGGTCTATTCTCTTTCGCCTTTGTTATATAGGATCTAAGGTTGAGTCTAATTTAGTCTCAGGGTCGCCTGTGCTTGTGCTATATTAGTGACTTCAAGGGTGCTTTCGGTGACAAGTGTTATTAGAAATGCCATACTGCTAGGATCTTGAGAAATTGGGTTAGAAAATGCCTTGACCCTCACAGCTCCCTCATAAGGACAGAACCACCTACAGTAGAGTATAGCGGGCACATACTGGAGTGTTTGCATGCGACCGTATGTATTGGACTCCCCATCATACCCAAAATAAATTTGTACTTGGTTTCTTTAATTTTATGCACCTCGTCTTCAACAATTTCTATCAAAAAAGAACTCTTCAGAGTGCTCTTTGGTAATGAATCAATATATTAGTAGATATATTATTCATTTATATATAATAATTTATTAAGTTCAGCCTGTTGAACTTTAGTCAACATTCAGTCTGCTGGACTTCATATACTTATCCGTTAAAAAATTCAGCCGAGAGCAGCAAGCTGAAGTCAACTTAGGTCAGCTTGCTGACACATTCTTTGACAGCCAGCTAACTTCCGTACTCGGTAGCGGCGAACTGCCTAGATATGCATCTAAATGTGATATGCTAGATGAATGACCAAGTGACATTCTTGGGATGGATGGCGATTCGGGATGATGGGAGATGGTGGTGGATTTGGTTTACCGAGATCCTACCAACGTGGTTAACTCCCAGGTAGGCGGTGCCATCGCACTTGCCGTTGAACAATAAACTCATTCCATGTACATATGCTAGAGATTGCTCTCGAGTTCGGCATTTGGGAACGACGCCAACTATCTTGTACTGCTTACTGAGAGATATCTGAATCCAAGGCGAGAAGCCATTGATACGCACTGTCTTCTAGCCTTGCTTATGTATGAGTTTACAGATTGCATTAGTGATGCTCGTTTACTTACGTTTGACTTGCAAGTGTTGTCCACCACCACTACGTTGACTTTGCTGTTTAACCATCTAACAGAAAATACCATAAAGATTACTCGCTGATATGAAGATCTTTATTAATTGTTAATCGTCTATTGGTAAGTTGATTCATTTCATCTTTGAACTTTTGAAGAGTCGAACTCGCATCTTAAACCTTGCTAAGAGTCAATATTTCAGTGTCTACGCCTACTACAAAACCTGTTGAAGAAGAGGTTTTGGCAACCATCGTTGATTCAGTCTGCAACGAGAAGAACATCAAAAAGCACCAATGTGAAAGTAAAAATCAAACCAAAGAAAGTGCTGTTATTAGTCGGCAAATTCAAGTATTTTTGTTGATACTTGTCCATTTGACCTATCTCTAGTTTGTTGGTAGGGTCCAAGTGTTTTTGCGTCAAAAAAGTCTATTTTTAAGCAATTTGGACAAAGAAAAACAATGATGAGATATAGTAGACGATGACCTACTTATGGGACGATTTTGGTTCTAGATCCAAAAAAGCACCCACCGTAAATCTAGTGTTAAGATTGAAGTAGAAGTTCCACAAATACGATGTAAGTTTTCTTCATAGATGCACATGATCCACAGGCATTGGAGGATTGAAGGGTACAAGCATAAGTAGCCCCAAATCAAGTAAAAGTGAATTGTCGCCTCCGTGCTCAACTTAACTGATTTGGAGATTAAAACGTGCAAAATGATAATGAGTTAACACTAGAGGTTTAAAAAATTGTCTTCAACAATGTCATGATTTATTGAGTCGAGGTTGCCACACGAAACCGAGCTCCACATGTGTGAACCATCAACCTAGGAAGGCCGACTTTGCATAGACTTTACGCATCCATACGTTGACCTTTTCTCAATTTCCAAGTCACCAAAGTGTAGCGCGTCGAGTCACCTTCCGAATGGCACCGGAAGTATCATTTGGTCAAGTATCGAGCAAGATATGAGCGATCTAGTCCGCGTCACCTACCGGCCCCTAGCGGATCCTCACAAAAGGGCAATTTGTGTTTCAATGTGCACATTCTTGCCTATTCGTGACCCCCTAAAATCCCTAGCTTGTGCGCACAAATCCGCGAGCCCCTTAGCCTACATAAGCTTTGCATTTCCATAGTATATGTGCATCATTGAGGCTATAACTTGGTGACTGCATCACCTACTCCTAGAGGAAGCTTCCTCAATTTTCAGATCCACTTTTGAGGCGCTATCTGGGTAGGATCACCCAAGGTAAGCTCGGCCAATGAGAGACACGTAGCATATCCTACGCACCTTGCTTTGATTGGTTTGAGTTATGCTTAGCCTATGGGAGTGCTAGTACATGCCTTGTACACATTAGTGGACATAGGAGAGCCTCCTAGAGTGACTACATGCATTGGATCCGCCGCATACCCCGCCGGATTTCCAGGAGTATAAATATTGGAGATGTCCCTAAAAGAGACATCTTTTAGAAGTCCATTATGCCAGGTGTAAGCCACAGAGATTATCAGTAAAGCTTACACTTTTATCTCTTGTGTTTTCAGGACCACTGAGTTACTCTCTTGTGAAGAGCAAGCCCTCCAGGCTTCCAGTCACTTGAAGAACTTCACAAGTGGTGAGCAAAGTCACAGCTTAAGCCCTTGCCATAGGACTACTCTGAAGATCATGATGTGCTTCCAGTGATCTTTTGGGCCATACTTCATTAGTTGTTTTCCTACCAGATTACAGTCTTGAGGTGCTCACTCTGGAGAGTACACTTCCCTTACTTCTAAAAGATCTCTCTTTGCCTGCAAGCAATTAGAACCTTCAGCGTATGCCTACCCGTAGTGGGCTTTCTTATCAGCCATACTACGAAGGGGTTAGTGGAGAAGACTCAGACTCAGATCTCAGCACTATCACTGAACCCGCCGAAGAAGAGCAACCTGCTCTCCAGCACACGGCAGTTGTTTCTGAGCCATCTCCCCAGTGGGCTCACTACGATTTCTGGTATCCCATGGCAGGTGACCAAGAGGTCAGGACTGACAGGTCTGCCTACCGCTTCAGCGGTAGGCCAGGCACCTGTGATCTGGAAGATACTATCTCGGAGTTTCAGGCTGACTTCGCAACTGCAAAGCTCAAGACACCCACGCTGACTAAGCGCGACGTCGTCGACACGCTTATGCGCTACCTCTCGCACGAGGCCCGCGACACCTTCCGTGAGAAGGAGGCCGTGCTCCGGACCCGTACTGAGCTTTTGGGTGACCCACCAGTGGCGACCCTGCTAGCTGATCCAGTGCAAGCCTTCTGGAACATCCTGAAGACAGAGTTCCAGGCTGCAACTGAAGAGAAGGTGTACGAGCTGCACCATTTCTTCCGACGCAAGAACGAGACTATCCGCATGACGTACCGCCGCTTGGTGCACCTCCGCCGCGATGTCGGCACTGTCACTGACCGGGAGGCCGCGGAGATCTTCTTGCGTGCCGTCGAGCCGCGTCTGAGGGAGAGGGCCGTAGTCCCCCTCATCGACCGCCACGGTTCAGAGTATTCTCTGGAGCAGGCCTACCTCTCCGTTGAGAAGCAGAGCTTGGCCGCCGCACGGAGCAACATTAGCGATCGTGTGGGCTTAGCATCCACGGGCGTGCGCCAGGAGGCCTCAGTGCTGCCGTCTTCTACGACGCGCACGACGCCTACCCGCCAGCCCCAGTCGCAGCAGCAGCAGCCTCAGCGCTCTCAGCTGCCCTAGCAGACGCAGCAGCGCGGAGCTACGCGTGGCCGCATTTCCATGGCTGCCACCACGAGCGATCCCTGCTGGTCCTGCGGTAAGATGGGCCACTCACGCCAGAACTGCACTCTCGCGCAGAATGGCAAGCTCGGCGACTGCACCTATTGTGGCAAGGCCGGCCACCTACAGATCGTCTGTCTGCAGAAGAAGCGCGACGTCAAGAACGGACGGCCCTGCGTCTTCAGCAGGACAGCGAGGCGCACGCAACCCTCGCACAGGTGGCCGCCCCGCGATGACGGCAGCTACGGCCACGACGGACGCCGCATTGATGCCTGGAGCCGACTACTGCAGCTTCGACGACGTCAGCGACGCCCTCGTGGAGGCCAACGCGGAGATCGCTAGACTCCGTGGCCTCGTCGACGTCGATAACTATGACGCGTGCGGAGCACTCCTCGCGTCCGTTCCTCCGTCCTACACCACGGCACTGACAGCTGGCGCACGCACA
>WELA01007430.1:136478-164127 GCA_009602735.1 Mesotaenium endlicherianum
CAGTCGGGCGCGCGAGCCGCAAGCACACGCTCGCCGCACCGGCCAGTCGGCCCGTTGTTCCGCAGAAGCGCGTCGGGCCAGACCAGGGACGCCGGACGGAGGAGGCACCGCGGCTGCCCCGTTCCTTCCGCATCCTGGAGCCTTCCACAACCTCAGCAGAGCTGACGCCACATGCGCTCGCTTCACCTATGACGACGGTGCAGCTCAGCGCCGAGGTCATCTCTTTAGCACTGCACCGCATGTCGGCGGTCTCCTTCGCAGAGCTCGGCGTCTCTATGGAGGCAACAAGGCAGGCCGCTCAGCCGATGCTCCAGTCTCGCAGAGCCACGCTGCGCACCGCCGCCAGGAGGCCGACGGCCGATGCTTCCACCGCGGTGTGATCCACGCCCGCGCGCCTTGCGCATGAGCGCAGGATGATCAGCACTCCTAACGCCACGTTTTTGGATAATTCGCAGGGGATCGTGCTTGTCAACACCCAGGCGCCGCAGCCCATCATGTTCAACACAGGAGCGCAGCCGGTTCTCATCAGCCTCCGCTACTTCCGTCAGCTGGGACTCTCTTTCGCTGACTTGGAGGACTCACCGACGCGCATTAACACCGCCGCCCGTACGTCCGAGACCGTCGCCGGTCGCACGAGGTTGGCGCTACTGTTCACTCTGCGCCCAGGCACGGCAGACGAGACAACCATCCATCGGCACGCACTCGTCACTCCTTCCGAGTCCTTCGATGTGCTCCTAGGGCAGGACGTGCTCTTTCCCATTGGCGCCGCGGTCAACAACTGGACAGAGCGCGTCTTCTATTGTCCCGACTGGAGGACAGGGGGGACGCGCACCGCATCCT
Source organism: Mesotaenium endlicherianum (assembly GCA_009602735.1). Lineage (NCBI taxonomy): Eukaryota > Viridiplantae > Streptophyta > Zygnematophyceae > Zygnematales > Mesotaeniaceae > Mesotaenium > Mesotaenium endlicherianum. Next base: position 137,319 of record WELA01007430.1, read on the forward strand.
TGCCCCTTGACATTGTCGATCGCCGCCCAGCAGTGTCCGCTCTTTATGGCTTCATGGGACTGGACAATGGCCAGCCAGTGGTCAAGACCGATAAGGACGGGCACGAGGACAAGGAGATCTCCGTGGGGGTGGACCTGCTCGAGGCACAGGACGAGGAGCCGGACCTACCTAGTGCCGAGCTCCATCTCACGCCGCAGCAGCAGGCGGATGTCCTGGCAGCCCAGGCCAGGGAGCAGATCCGCATCTGCACTGCCCACAGCGCNCACTGCGCACAGCGCAATGATGCGGCAGATGGCAGACGATGCCACTGAGGCCCTCGCCACCGCCAGCACAGCCATTGCTGCCGCCGCCCTTGCTCGCGGTGCGGTCGCAGCGCCTACGACTCATCAGGGGGTCTTAGCCTCTCGCGGCGAGCCGTCCGCGAGGACCGACGTCCGCGTTCGCCACGACGTGCCTGTTGGCGTGGCCATTCAGTACAGTATGGACTCTCAGCCGCCCCCTCACGGCGCCTCGCAGCAGACCGGCGAGACCTGGCCTCGCCCCACAGCATCCGAAGACGAGGCCATGCGGCAGGCAGCTTATCCTGGCAGATCCGACGACCAGTCCCTCAAGAGTGAGGAGGAGACGCAGTGGGAGCGACTGCCAGAGGCATCCGTCGAGGTACTCAGCGCGGCGCCACCGGAGGAGCCCCCGCCAGCTGCGCCTACGGCACGCAGGCAACGCGCACCTACTGGTCCGCCCAGCTTCAGCGCACCCAGCCAGCCCGTGACACACGACTGGCCCAGCAGGGCTCGCACCGACACCGCTGGACCCAGCCGTCCAGTGTCACACGACTGCGCGACGAGCCACGAGTGTCGCCGTATCGCACATTTGTTTGCGACGGGCCGGACTGCCGCGGCCTCCTCTAGCGCTGGCACACACTCCATACAGCAGCCAGCGCCCAGGCTCAGCGTCCGCGAGCCACACAGCACGACCCCGTCTATCTGCGCCCATCTGACCTACGCCCATCGCACTTGGCCGACCATCGGACCCGCTCGAGAGACCACTCCTCTCCGCGAGACGAGCCGTTCCCGATCGCTCACACCCCTTTGCGAGACGCGAGAGGTGACTCCCCTTCGCGAGACGCGCGCCCGCTCCGTCACGCCGCCCTACGACGACAGGGACCGCACACCTCCTTACGACGACACGCGGGCCCGCGGGGACACGCCGCCATACGACGACACTCGAGACCGACGCCGCACTCCGCCCTTCCGGCCCCTCTCAACTAGCGACGACGCTCAGTCTTCTTCCGAGGCGCATTTTGTGATGCTGGCCCCTACAGCTCCGCGCGCCAGCATCCCTCGCAGCCACATCGCTGGCGACGGACCCTCCGGGTCACCTCCTCCCAAGGTGGCCCGCACCAACAGCATGCCGCCCAGTCGTCACCCATTTACGGCCGCCGCACGCACGCGGCTCATGTCTAGTCTCCGGCAGCCCCGGGACGCGCCCGTCCCACGAGGGCAGCCCCGGCCGCGAGTCCAGCTGGCCCCTCGCCGGCTAGTTCAATCCCCGCAGGAGGTCGACAGCTCCGAGCACTCCGTCTGCACAGTCCCCTCTGCAGACATGCGCGCACGCCAGCGGGCCTACTTCGACCCGCACCCCTACTTGACTCCGCGTCCCGTTGTCGACCAGCTGGCCCACGCGGCCTCGCACCAGCCTGACCGCGCCCAGCGCGACAGGTGGCAGCAGCTGTGCGTGGCCTCGGCCCGACGTCAAGCCCGCACTGTCTCTCCCACAGCCCTGTAGGATGCGCGACTGCGGTGGCGCACCTACCAGGACCACGCACGGGAGGAGCGTCCGCAGCCGCTCACTGACCGCATCCCCGGCCTTACGCGTGACTACGCAAACCGTGCTGTGGCCGCCCTCCGCATGGCGCCACATCAACACAGCCGAGCGTACCTTCCCGCCGCCCGCTCAGCCCGGCACCCCTGCCATGGGGTGTCGCCCACTTCCGACTCCTATCTGCGCAAACGCTCTAGACGAGCGGCCCGGCGGCATCGTCCTCATCGAGCTCTTTGCCGGCATCGTCCTCGTCGAGCTCTTTGCCGGCATCGCCATCGGATTACTCGCGACCTTACAGGCCGGCATCCCGGTGCGCCGCTACGTCTACGTCGATCCCGATCTTGAGGCCCAGCAGGTGGCCCGTCGGCAGATGGCGTTGGGCCACGAGCGGTTCCCTGACCTCCTTCCCGAGCACGCATTCCGCCGCGCTCAGACAGATTGGCCCATGGACGTCCGCGACATCACCGTCGAGCATGTTACCCGACTTGGGCCCATTGACCTCGTCACCGCCGGCTGGGAGTGCCAAGGCTTCTCCAGAGCCGGGCGTGGCAGGGCCCTCAGCGATCCCCGCACGGCCCTCTTCCGGCACTTGCTCCGCGTCCTCAACATTGTTGAGGATCGCCAGCCGCCACACACACTCGCGTGGGTCCTGGAGAACGTGGCCGCGCGCCACGATCGCCGTCCCGATGTTAGCGCCGACTTCGCTCTTTGCAGCAGCTACGTCGGCCGCGAGGCCGTCATCAACGCTGCCCAGATTGGTTCCTTCGCGCACCGCGTCCGCGCCTACTTCACGAACCTGGCAATGCCAGGTACTCTCGAGGCGTTGGCCGCCTCTCACCCACGTCACCCACGCACCGTCAACTCCATCCTTGATGCCCCTCGTCTGGCCCAGCGCGTGACTGCACTACCGCACCCCTCCATGGCGCGGTGTGAGGTCCTGCATGACGTCACACGCGCGCTGCCGACTTTTGTCAGCCGCTACGACAGCGACGCCTACGTCGGAGATCAGCGCGGGATGGTCATCGACCTGGAGACTGGCATGTTTGACAGGCCGCGCCCTGCGGAGATGGAGCGTGCCATGGGCTTCCCGCCGCATCTCACACAGGTGGACGGTCTCACTGAGGTGAACCGCATTCGCCTCTTGGGGCAGGCGATCGACGCCAACGTCCTCACGTGGATTCTGCTGCAGACGCAGGCCTTGGCGCCTCTCTACGCCGCAGCCCGGCATCCCGAGCTACCTCGGCCTGCCCACGATATGGACGATGACTCCACCGACGATGACAATCAGGCCCCACCCGGCACGACTTGGCATCCTCAGCGCGCAGGGCCTGCACCACAGGCGCGCGCGCGCCCCACCTCCCCACCGCCGCGCACGGACGACTCTGGTTTGCTGGGGGGGGGACGACGGAGAGAGGAGTCCTCACAGCGACCCAGGGAGTCCCGGTCACCTTTTCTTTTTCCTCGCTCGCAGGCAGACGGTGCCAGGCAGCTGGCCGCAGCTGCCACATTGCAGGTACCCGCGGCAGGCCAAGCGCCAACCGCTGCAGGGCAGGTGACACCTGCAGCACCACAGTCTACCCCAGCGGCAAGACAGGAGACTCCAGCAGGCCAGGCAACGCCACCAGCTCCACCGACATGGAAGCTGGGGGGGACACTCACCACGGCACAGGCTGCACAGTTGACGGCACTGCTGGGCGGGAGGCGCAGCACCAGCTTTGCCAGCGGCATGCACGATCTCGGGCGCTATCGGGGGGACCCCATGCGGATTACTCTCACGTCGCAGGAGCCCATTTTCCTGAAGCGTTATCGCTACAGCCACTTCGAGGATGGCTTGATCAGCGCGCAGACAGGCAAGCTGGAGGACAGCCGGCTCATTCAGGAGTCCTCCTCTCGCTATGCCGCACCCACGGTCATGCCAGCCAAGAAGGATGCCTCGGGCAACTGGTCCGAGAAGAGGATGTGCGATGACTATCGTAGGCTGAACGAGGTCACCGAGCAGGACAGATATCCTATGCCGACGCCTGACGAGATCTTTGACGACATTGGCACGTGCACTTGGTTCTCAGTGCTGGATCTGCGTCAGGGCTTCAACCAAATTCCCATCGCCGAGGAGGACCAGCATAAGACGGCGTTCTGGGGAGCACAGCGGCTCTACGAGTGGGTGGTGATGCCGTTTGGGTTGAAGAACGCCCCAGCTACCTTTCAGAGGGTGATGGACAAGGAGCTGGCCGGGCTATCCTTCGCCCAATGCTACATCAATGACGTGCTCGTCTTCAGTCAGACGTTTGAGGAGCACGTGGCGCACATCACTACTGTCTTGGACCGCTTGGAGGCCGCTGGGCTCAAGTGCCATCCAGGCAAGTGCACTTTTGGGACCCGCGAGGTGGAGTACCTCGGCCACCTGCTCTCCTCCAGCGGCTTGGCACCCCAGCTGGCGAAGATCTCGGCCATCACAGGCATCCCACCTCCTACAGATCTCTCACAGCTGCGGGTCTTCCTCGGCATCGCCAACTACTACCGCCGCTTCGTGCCAGGGTTCAGCGAGCTAGCTAAGCCGCTCAACGACTTGCTCCGCAAGGGCGTTGCCTACGTATGGGGACCAGAACAGCAGGCGGCATTCGATAAGCTCAAGGAGCTGCTGGTGAGCGATCCTGTGCTTCGGCGTCCTGACTACGCGAAGCCCTTCATCCTCCACACCGACTGGTCGCAGGCAGGGCTGGGCGCTGTGCTGGTGCAGGAGCATGACGGCTTCGAGCATGTGGTGGCCTACGCCAGCCGCAGCAACAACCGCGCGGAAGGCAACTACGGCTCCTACGAGGGGGAGTGCCTGGCAACAGTCTGGGCGATCGTGCACTTCAGGCAGTATCTCTACGGCACGCACTTCCGCCTGGTCACCGATCATCAGCCACTTAAGTGGCTCATGACGTCGGAGCGCTTGACCGGCAAGTACGCACGATGGGCGCTTATCTTGCAGGAGTACACCTTCGACGTGCACCACCGTCCAGGCTCGACCAACCTGGACGCTGACGGTCTCAGCCGTAACCCGCTGCCCTCCTCAAGGGATCTCACTGTGGCCCGCCACGATGAGGATGAGCCGGTGGCCTGGCACGCGGCGGCCTTCCTGGCCTTCAGCGTGGACGGCGATGTGCGGCCCGCAGGGCTCACTAGCCTGGACATGGTCACCGTCAACACTCGGCGATTGGCCCTGGCAGCGGCAGAGGATCACGACAGCTGGCAGCGCGGTCCTGAGGACGTGTGGGACGACGCCCCAGTACTGCAGTACGTCACGGCCAAGGAGTTGGCACCCGATGTCAGCGCACGCGAGCGCGACCGCATTCTCAGGCGCAGCCGCGACTTCATTTTCATGGAGGGGCGCGTGCGGCGCGTGATGGCAGACGGCTCCGTCTTGGTGGTCCCTGAGCCTGCCATACGTAGTTAGCTCGTGCGCCGAGTGCACGAGTCCCTTGGGCACGCGCACCCTCAGTCTTCTTCAGGCCGAGTCCTGGTGGCACGGCATGACTAAGGTCGTCGCCGCCATCGTCAGCAGCTGCACTCTCTGCGACCGTGTGCGCTCGAGCTTGACAGCGCGCACCGTTGCCCTCAGCCCCCTTCCTATTCAGGGGCTGTTCTACAGGTGGTCGCTTGACTTGGCTGGGGAGCTGCCCAAGTCTCGCCAGGTGAAATGAATCGACTTACTAAATAGGCGATTAACAATTAATAAAGATCTTTATATCAGCAAGTAATCTTTATGGTATTTCCGTTAATTCGTTTAGACGGCAAAGGACAATACACTAGCAGGGAATACTACTCGTCAGTCAAATGAGAGTAAACTAGCATCAATAATGCAAATCAGTAAACTCATACATAAGCAAGGTTAGAAGACAGTGCGTATCAATGGCTTCTCGCCTTGGATTCAGATCTCTCTCAGTAAGCTGTACAAGAGAGTTGGCCTCGTTTCCGAATGCCGAACTCGAGAGCAATGCCTAGCATATGTACATGGAATGAGTTTACTGTTCAACGGTCAGTGCGATGGCACCGCCTACCCGGGAGTTAACCACGTTGGTAGGACCTCGGTTAACCAAATCCACCGCCATCTCCCATCATCCCGAATAGCCATCCATCATGGGGATGTCATCTGGCCATTCCTCTAGCAGGTGGTACTTAGATGCATATCAAGGCAGTTCGCTGCTACCGAGCACGGAAGTCAGCTGGCTGTCAAAGAATGTGTCAGCAAGCTGACTTAAGTTGACTTCAGCCTGCTGCTTTTGGCCGAGTCATTAAACTGATAATTATGTAAAGTCCAGCAGACTAATTATTAACTAAAGTTCAGCATACTGACTACTAACTAAAGTTCAGCAGGCCGAACTAAATTAACTATTATATTTAAATGAATATTATATCTACTAATATACTGATTCATTACACCAGGGCAACCTCTACGTCTTGGTGATGATTGAGCACATGTCCGAGTGGATCGAGCTCGTGCCCTTGCCCAGCAAGGCCAGTGAGGGGATCGCTCAGCCTTCCTCAATCAGGTCCTTAGCCGTTTTGGCGGCTGCGCTGAGGTGCTGACCGACCAGGGCAAGGAGTTCCAGGGCAGCTTTCAGAAGCTGCTGGAGCGCTCTATGATCGACCACCGCACCACCTCCCGCGATCATCCTCAGGCAGACGGCCTCGCCGAGCGCATGGTGCAGACCGTCAAGCTAGGGTTGCGGAAGTACTGCCTTGCCCACGACCGTACCCACTGGGACGACGCCCTCCCTTGGCTGGCGATGGGGTACAGGTTCAGTAAGCAGGCCTCCCTGGCCTCTCACTCTCCCTACTTCCTTCTCTACGGCCGACAGCTCATCCTGCCAGCCGCAGCCAGGACTGTGGCCGAGAACGTCTTGGACTTGGACAGTCCCGACACATGGAGCGCTCTTATCGGGCAGCGTGCTCAGCTCTTCCAGCGCCTGATGCCCATGGCCATGGATAACCTCAGCATCGCACACCATCGCGACACACTGAGGTACGCCATGACTCGTGGGGGAGCCTATCATCCGCGGGTGTTGCAATTTTCCGCAGGTGACTTCGTGTACCTGCGTCGCCAGACGAAGAACACCCTCGACAGCAGCAGCTCGCCGGTCATCTTGCGCGTCAAGCGTGCCTTCGCGTCAGGGGTCCTGGAGCTGGAAGGCGCAGATGGCCGTCTTCACAAGGACCACACAAAGAACTGTGGACCGTGCCACCTTCCTAACCTTGACTTACAGGTCCGTCCCCGCGACGCGCGGCCGCCCAAGGACTGGGCGTGCCAGATTTGTCACAGCACTGGCCAGGAGGCCAAGATGCTACTCTGCAACAGCTGCAACCTCGGCTTCGACATCGGCTGCCTCGACCCGCCGCTGGCCCGCGTGCCCGCTGACGACTGGTTCTGCGGAGACTGCACTGAGCTAGCCTTAGGCAGCGTACACAGCTCATCAGCTAGAGGCTGAGAGCTGGGGGGAGAATTAAAACATTTGACGCTTGACTCCCTTTTTCGGCTATAAAGCTATTTGTATTATAGACTTCATTGCAGCAAAGCCTGCTTGTCTATTGTGTGTTGCTCATGCCGACAGTGCACACCCGATCTCTTAACGCACGACAGCTGTCATGATTTATTGAGTCGAGGTTGCCACACGAAACCGAGCTCCACATGTGTGAACCATCAACCTAGGAAGGCCGACTTTGCATAGACTTTACGCATCCATACGTTGACCTTTTCTCAATTTCCAAGTCACCAAAGTGTAGCGCGTCGAGTCACCTTCCGAATGGCACCGGGTTCGCGTCATTTGGTCAAGTATCGAGCAAGATATGAGCGATCTAGTCCGCGTCACCTACCGACCCCTAGCGGATCCTCACCAAAGGGCAATTNCCGACCCCTAGCGGATCCTCACAAAAGGGCAATTTGTGTTTCAATGTGCACATTCTTGCCTATTCATGACCCCCTAAAATCCCTAGCTTGTGCGCACAAATCCGCGAGCCCCTTAGCCTATATAAGCTTTGCATTTCCATAGTATATGTGCATCATTGAGGCTATAACTTGGTGACTGCATCACCTACTCCTAGAGGAAGCTTCCTCAATTTTCAGATCCACTTTTGAGGCGCTATCTAGGTAGGATCACCCAAGGTAAGCTCGGCCAATGAGAGACACGTAGCATATCCTACGCACCTTGCTTTGATTGGTTTGAGTTATGCTTAGCCTATGAGAGTGCTAGTACATGCCTTGTACACATTAGTGGACATAGGAGAGCCTCCTAGAGTGACTACATGCATTTGATCCGCTGCATATCCCGCCGGATTTCCAGGAGTAAAAATACTAGAGATGTCCGTAGAAGAGACATCTTTTAGAAGTCCATTATGCCAGGTGTAAGCAACAGAGATTATCAGTAAAGCTTACACTTTTATCTCTTGTGTTTTCAGGACCACTGAGTTACTCTCTTGTGAAGAGCAAGCCCTCCAGGCTTCCAGTCACTTGAAGAACTTCACAAGTGGTGAGCAAAGTCACAGCTTAAGCCCTTGCCATAGGACCACTCTGAAGATCATGATGTGCTTCCAGTGATCTTAATTAAAACATTTGACGCTTGAATCCCTTTTTCGGCTATAAAGCCATTTGTATTATAGACTTCATTGCAGCAAAGCCTGCTTGTCTATTGTGTGTTGCTCATGCCGACAGTGCACACCCGATCTCTTAACGCACGACAACAGCTTAAAGTCCAAGATTCTAGCGCGATGCAATTCTTGATGGCCACAAGCGTTTGGCATGACGGATCAATGAAAATGTTGAAAGTAAACATATACAATTAAGGTGAATAATGTAGATGCACGAAAAATTACCGATATACACGACGACTTTGTTCTTATTACAGTAACTACGTACAAAGTTTTAGGGGTATGACCAATCCACTTACGGCACATGTAAGTCTAGTCATGATGTCATGATTTATTGAGTCGAGGTTATGGTATAAAAACCAAGCTCCACATGTGCGGAACATCAACCTAGGAAGGCCGACTTTGCATTGACGTTACGCATCCGTATGTTGACCTTTTCTAGACTTCCGAGTCACCAACGTGTAGCGCGTCGAAGCATCTTCCGAATGACACCAATTTCGCGTCATTTGGTCAAGTATCGAGCGAGATAGGTGCGATCTAGTCCGCGTCACCTACCGGTCCTCTAGCGGAACTTTCCCAAGGCCGAATTTGTGACTCAATGTCCCCAAAGGTGACATTGTTGGCTCTTCGTGACCCCAACCTTTGTGCGCACAAATCCGCGAGCCCCTTAGCCTACATAAGCTTTGCATTTCCATAGTATATGTGCATCATTGAGGCCATAACTTGGTGACTGCATCACCTAAGCTTCCTCAATTTCCAGATCCACTTTTGAGGCGCTATCTAGGTAGAATCACCCAAGGTAAGCTCGGCCAATGAGGAACACGTAGCATATCCTACGCACCTTGCTTTGATTGTTTTGAGTTATGCTTAGCCTATGGGAGTGCTAGTACATGCCTTGTACACATTAGTGGACATAGGAGAGCCTCCTAAAGTGACTACATGCATTGGATCCGCCGCATACCCCGCCGATTTTCCAGGAGTATAAGTACTAGAGATGTCCCTAGAAGAGACATCTTTTAGAAGTCCATTATGCCAGGTGTAAGTAACAGAGATTATCAGTAAAGCTTACACTTTTATCTCTTGTGTTTTCAAGACCACTTAGTTACTCTCTTGTGAAGAGCAAGCCCTCCAGGCTTCCAGTCACTTGAAGAACTTCACAAGTGGTGAGCAATGTCACAGCTTAAGTCCTTGCCATAGGACTACTCTGAAGATCATGATGTGCTTCCAGTGATCTTTTGGGCCATACTTCATTCGTTGTTTTCCTACCAGATTACAGTCTTGAGGTGCTCACTCTGGAGAGTACACATCCCTTAATGAAAACATTTTTGACTTGACTCCCTTTTTGGCTATAACGCCACATGTATTATAGACTCCATTGCAGCAAAGCCTGCTTGCCTGTGATGTGTGGCTTATGCCTATGGTGCACACACGACCTCGTAACGCACGACAATGATAGCATTCGATATCAAATATAATGTTCCACAACACACGCGACCTTACTAGACAGACTCTGACTCGCTTTCATTTGAGCAGATTTTCAAAGTGAAATCGCTTCACGAAGACGTCATAAATTTCTTCTCAATTTCGTACTATCATTTATTTTCACGCACTAAGTCTTTAACCCATTGCGCGCATCCATTTTCCAGTTGACACCCTCTTTTGAAGTTAAGAAATTAAATGGGACAAAAAGAAGGTATACTCCTTGGTAGTTTGCTTTGTGAAGCTATTTTACTTTTAAAAGTCGTCAAAAAACATGCAAAAGAAAGCTAGAGTCTGTTAGGTGAGGTCGCGTTTGAATTGCCGTAGCACGTCATATTTGAACTCGAATCCTATCATGACTAAATCCACATGTGCCGTATGTAGATTGGTAGTAACCTACAACTTTGCATGTATTTTTTGTTATAAAAACAGAGTCTATACGTAAATCGTTTAATTCTTTGGTGAAAAAAGTTGCAAAGGTTCTCTATGAGCTGCATTCCTCGTTGTTGTCTTATGTTTATCATTATTCTCTAAAGGAACGCAAAGGATATGCTTTCAAGGATTTTAAGTTAAACATCATTTGCTGGAGTGAATTATACCTTACTCTATACATTGATGGAACGTATAAGCTAATTACGAAAATCGAGGGTGCACAAAGGCTTACACATGTCTTTGAGGGGTGTGGAGTGTGGACCACCAAAGGTTTCAAAATTGTACTATTGTAAAAGACAAGGAAGGAAGCAAATGGATTAGGATGAAAAAGAGGTTCAACGGTCTCGCTTTGGTGTAGAAACGTGGGGGGGGAGGCACCGCTGTGCCAACCCTCTCCGTGGGTCGTGATGAATGGTGCTCAAAAGTTACCGACGTAAGTTGGGACGGGGATTGAAGGGAAAAGGTAAAATCCCTCCGAGGATGAAAACGAGAGTGACTCGTGGTGACCAACCGCTCCGCATGTTGGATAATAAGTAGCCAGGAGCTTGCAGTAAGGCTAGCTAGTAAAGTAAGTTGGTGCATGGTTTCTGTTGAAGTCGTGATGATAAGAGGGAAAAAGCTAAGACCTGCATTGGAGCAAGAGGTGGAGACGATAACGATTGGGAGACGAGATTGGATAGTTCGGACAGCTAAAAACTGTACAGACAAAAAATTAACTAGCAAATATGGTGTTGCACAGGTGCGGCGGTATGACTGGAATGGGATTTGAACCCATGCCCTTTCGGACCAGAACCTTAATCTGGCGCCTTAGACCAACTCGGCCATCCAATCATTGATGCCATTCCTTTAAAAATTAAATATTATATAGTTTACTTTACATCGTATCTCAGCTGCCTTCTCCGTGCACATGGACGCATGTTTATGCATTTAGACGTCCAATACGTTGTTTGCCATCACGCAACTATGGACAAGTCTTCTTATGGAAGAGCACGAACCTCTGGACCGCATGGGTATCACGTTGTGCTAGTTATTTTACTTGTTTGAGACAATTTATTAACAGACTGATAAATGCTGATGTTGCTTGTACTTCTCGAGGCGGTATGTACCTTTTCCGGTGGATGAAGAGCTTGCAGAAGCTCGACGGTAGGCTTATTCCCTCCTGATACGCACGTATAGTCGGCAGGTTCGAGGGTCGAGAAGCCAAGCCGTCGCATGCTGGCTTTTACTAGTCAGCGTTGGACTTGCAGGACCTTGCTGCCAACATTATCCATTCGCAGGTAATTTGGTTGCACTTGGTTCAACTTATCACCTTTTCACCCAACATGCCTGTATTTCATTCTGCAGCCAGTTCATTAGCTTTGAAATACAGCCAGTTACTTGCATTGGGGATTTAACAGTCGGTAGAGGTTGAAACTGCAGTGTCGAAGGAATTTATAGTCTTTCTTAAGAAGAGCGCGCAGCAGAAGAGCTGGCAGGCCTAGTGCCGCCCAAGCCTGTGTCTGAGCAGGCTGCAGCAATGGGCAGCATGGCTCGTCTTGTATCAAACTTTAGTAAGAAAGATGATGGTGATGACAGCTAGTGGATGGACCTCCACTGTTCTCTCTTGGTTTCGGGGAGGTTGAGTGACAAGTGAGTTTCGTGTTATTTCCAACTTGCTGGAGGATGACTAAGGTTGTACATAGCGAACACATGTTATTTCTTACCTGTGCATTAATCACTGTGTGTCTTACATGTTATTTGGAAAACAGAGTGAGGCACTCCTCTATTCCTTCTTGCCAGCATAGTGTACTGCATGCCATGCTGTAACGCAGAGCAGTATGCAGTAATGATGAATTCATGGTGACCAGCTGATGCTCCAAACGACTACCGATGCATGAGGTGGCAAGTTGTCAGTGAACATCAATCACATCAATGCACAGATGTAAATGCAGCGTGACAAGTTTAGACAAAAAAGGGGGTCTGTTAGCCAACAATCAATTTTTTCTTGTTGGATGCATGAGTGAGTCATTTGCCATAGGAAAGGTACTAGACCTCTGTATGTCTCATTCCAATGACGTATTGGTCTGCTTCCATGTGGGCATCCTCTGTGGGATTCCTTCCGACCCGATGGAGACCTGTCCTCTCCTATACCTTGACTTTCTATTACTGTTCTGAGCTCTAGCATTAAAGCTGCCTTGCAATCCGCAATTGTTCAATGAAGTGCCGTGGAAGAAGTTGCGCTATAACTTCACTATGGGGAGGGCTACAGCGATTCTACTTGATCTGCTTCACGACAAACTTCTATGAACAAATAAAGCACCTTATATTACAATCTGTAGAACACAAATATTAAATTAATCATCTGTGGTGGTCGGTGGCGGTCGTCTCAACATTTGGCCGTGTTCATCGAGAACTGCTCTTGCTCTTAGTGTACTTGGACACCACATCCGAGTATATTGACGTCTCAAAACTCTTCACTCTGCCAAGCAGCATAGTCATGATGCACAAAAGCAGGAAACAAATAAATTTTACATCAGCAAATGCGTGTCCCTCTAGCCAAGCACGTGCTATGCCTTAACTCCTTTAGGTCAAGCCGTGGGAGCAGGCGGGGGGAGCGCAAGCGACTCATTTCAACAGACGAGCAGGTGGAGATGCATTCTCACGAGGAAGAAACAGGGGCGGGAGGAAGAGAGAGCTCCACCCAGCATGTGCCCTGCAATAGCTGCTTCTCCATCAGTCACAATGCACGCATGCAGGCACATACGAACATACGCATGCAAACGTGCAAATGTGCGTGTGCAAAATCCAACTGTAAGGCTCCTCAGCAAGAGCGAGGTGGAAGGCTCTAACTCCGAAATAGCTGAAAAAGAGGGGGAAAAAGAAAGTGAAACGAGGGGGAGGAGAGGGAGGAGTGAAAGTTGAGGAGCTGACCCTCTGCTGCCAGATCGTGGCGAGGGGCTGGCGCCATCCGAGGGGGGCCCGCTGTACTTCCTCTTTGGGGCGGCCTTTTTGGGCCCCTTTTTCACCGCGCCCGTGGAGACTGCCTTGAAGAAGAGCTTCTTCTCCAGCATCTCAATCCTCCTTTCCGCGCTATCTTCCGCCTGCTCGCCTCCTGTCCCCCCAGCCGGTGCCTTCCCCCGACCGAAAGCCAGCCCATCAACCCCTCCCCTGGCTAATTCCTCCCCCTGTGCCCCCACCTCCCTGGCCACCCCTTGGTGCCTGCTGCTGCCTCTACCCGAGGTGCTAGTGGAGGGCCCTGATTGGCGGACGCCGTCCCCGCTGGCAGGGGCTATGCTGACCTCAATGTCCAGATCAGCAGCCCAGTCCTGATCGTCCTCGTCCTCTTCCTCGTCATCCTCATCCCCCTCTAGCTCTCCCTCTCCCTCCATCTCTCCACCTTCCCCCACCTCCTCCCACTCCTCCACCCACTCCCCCTCCCCCTCATCCACCTCCTTTTGCTGCTCCCGTTCCGAAGCGCGCGCCTTCTGCTGGGCGGCGGCTTCCTGCTTCATTTGCAGCCGTTTGATCAGAGGGATCCGCTCCGCAGGCTCTTTTCTGCCCCCCCCTGTGCTGCTGCTGCCGCTCAAAGGGGCTGCTGGCGCTGTCGTTAATGCCGCCGCTCCTGGCGCCGCAGCAAACGACGCTGCCGCCGCAGCAGCAGACGACAGCTGTCGCTGCCGTTGATCTGCGGTGTTGTCGGCCTCGTGCGCGACCGTCGCCGTCGGCGATGCGGTCGCCGCAGCCGTGCTCTTGCCACTTGTCTTGTGCTCCAGAGTCAACGCAGCCTCGCGCTCCAGCTCCGCATCCAGCTCAAAGTCGTCGTCGTCCTCCAGAGTGTCCCAGATCTCGTCCCGGAGCCTCTCCATGTCCTCCCCGTCCTCCTCCTCCTCTTCCTCCATCTCCTCCTCTGCAGCGACAAGCTCTCCCTCCCTATCTGCCTCTCCCTGCCCCGCTCTGCTGGCTGCCACCCCACCCGTGACAGCCGCAGCAGCCATGACTGTGCTCGCCTGCTGCTGCTGCTGCTCCACCTTCTCCTCGTCGCGGGCCACCTGCTTCTCCAGCGCCTTCAGCTTCGCAGTCAGCTTCCGGATCTCCTCCGCCCTCGCCAGCTGGGCGCTGTCCAGAGGCGGCACCCCGGCCCCGCCCTCGACCTCATCACCCTCACCCTCGCCGCTTCCTCGGCTCTTTTGCTGCTGACTCCCGCCCTCAGCCTTGACGGGCAGGCTCCTGCCCCCGCGAGCGGGCCCGCCCGCGGCCCCCGCCGCCGTTGCCCCGCTGCCACCTGTCGGCACAGTGGCGGTCGTGGCCAGCTGGCAGAGGAGGGGCTTCTCAACTTTGCCGTACTTGATCTTCCTGCCCTGGAACCTCTCCACAAACCTGGGCCCCAAACCACCCCCAAACCTCCTGGCGCCGGGTCAGCTTCGCCAAGCCTGGGACTCGATGCCAAAACTGACAGCTGAGGTGTCCAAGACTTGAACACCTGCGCCTGGTTTTCACATGCAGTCCACTTCCTGCTCTAGCCTGCTACTAACACAGGGATGGCCTTCTAAACCCCGCACCTTGGCCAAGGAATTTTTAATGGAACTTCTCTGTAAACTGGAGAGTGAGCTGTTCGGTTCGAGGGTAGCCAACACGGTGGCTGCAGAACCACATGGGGATTGGGGTTTAAGAAGCGGCAACCCCCGGGGCGGGCTGCTGCGCGCATTTGCGCAGTGCCTCTGAGGAGGATGGGACCATTGGTACTCGGCTCTCGTGAAACTGGGCAGTGTGTCAGTCTGGGGTTAGGCCCTGCTGGTAAGCCAGCCTGGGCAGTGCGATAAGCTTCAGACTAATTGGTAACCGGCTCTTGAGGAAACGGGATTTGCTCCCTCTCCTCTGCCCTGGGCGCTAGAAGATCGCCCATGCAGTCAGGAATGAGTTAAGGTCCTTGCATATGCCACCACGAGAAGTGAAAGCTATAGCCTCAAACCAGGACCCTAAACCCCAATTCCCCCAGTGCCTCGTAGGGCCCCCCTGACCCGCCCCCAGGGTCTAGCTGGATCTCACCCGAAACTCAGTGAAACTTAAAACAGCGTCCAAGTGCACCCTTGAGCATGCACGG
This sequence comes from Mesotaenium endlicherianum, assembly GCA_009602735.1. NCBI lineage: Eukaryota > Viridiplantae > Streptophyta > Zygnematophyceae > Zygnematales > Mesotaeniaceae > Mesotaenium > Mesotaenium endlicherianum. The sequence continues at coordinate 152,758 of WELA01007430.1, forward strand.
CACCAGCTCCGGACTGTCAGCCCGCCGTTTCCACATGGCACCCCTTTACGCGCCCAGCTGGCGCAGGCACGGGCACCGAGGCTCATAGGTCCGGGCCCCGGCAAGAAGTCAGGGGAGCGTATCTGGCTCTCCACTTGCCTCATGCAGTGCAGGGCCTGTTTTTCACACATAAAATGCCGCAGCCGCCCGCAGCAGAGTGCAGCCTTTTCTGCCGCCTGGCGGCTCTGACTAGCACCCGCAACTTCCGGCTGACACCTGTACCTGACGGCTCCAAGAGGCCCCTAAAAAGAGACGAGTGCAGACCCTCGGCTGGTTCCCAGGCATAGCTGCAGCTGGAGCCGGACCCAGAGGTGGAGCCCATGGGCAGTTGAGTGCGGGTGCCAACTGAATGACTTGGAAGCTTCCAGGGTCCAGTCCAGAATCTAGGAGTATGTGCTTTAACTCTTAGCCGCAAAATTTTGCCCCAGGTAATAAAGCCCCAACCTTCAAGCTTAAACTGCTAGCCCCCACCTAGCCTGCGGGGTCGGGAGCGGGTGAAATGAGAGGGGTGGATGGTAAGGTGGGGCCGGTAAGCTGTGGTGGAACGGGTATTCAGTGAGGGGGAGGGGGATAAGGGTAGAGAAGGGCGAGGGGTGAGGGAGAGCGTGAGCGCGACTCTCCCTCCTCCACTGCATAGTGCGGTGACACTCCCTCTCTCTTCCACCTCCCTCCTGCCCGCCCGCTCTCCCGCCCTCTCTCCCATATTCTCTCTCACCTCTTGGCGTCCGGCAGCGTGGCGAAGGTGAGGAAGCCGAAGCCCTTGCAGACGGGGTCGCGCGTCTTGGCATCCCCGATAACGCACGGCCGCACGTGCAGCAAGCCGGGCGTGCCCCGCAGCGCTGGCGCCAGGTCGCGCTCCACGTTCTTCTTCTTTGGCATGTTGGCAATCCACACCTCAAACCCGCTCGGAATCTCGGGGGCTGCCGCCTCAGCACCGCAATCAGGCCACAGCATCGCAAAAGCGAGCCAGCGCACGATGGAGAGGGAAGGGGAGGGGGGGGGAGGGGGGAGAGAGGGACAGCAGAGGAAGCGGATGCATCGAACAGAGTATGAGGGTTGGCCAGACAGGGAGGGAAAGGAGGAGGAGGAGGAGGAGATGTGGGGCTGCTAGGACAGCAAGCTTCAAATGCCATACTTTTCATCGAGCTTGGAGCTTTTCTTCAGGGAAAAGGGGGGGGGAGGGGGGGGCTGCTAGGGCAACGAGCTTCGGATCCCACGTTGTGCTGTCCCGCAGAGGAGAGGCACGCCCGAGAATGTATTTTGTTTTTCGTCATTGCAGCCCCTCCCTTCCTCCATCGTCCTCGCCCCGCCCCCACTCCTCCTGAGCTACGCACTCCTTCACACGTACACGTCCCCTACTTTATCCTTACCAGCTGCCGTTGCTAGCCAGCCTCCGACAGAGCGCCAGCAGAGCACCGAAAGGCAGGCAGGCGGAACCCAGCCTCTCGCACCCCCGCCCTGGCAACGGAGCGCACACCCTCCCTAGCGCACGTGCATGCGCATCGTATGTGCACGCTCTAGCCTCAAGTGAGGACCTCCTTCCATTCAGCGCAACTCCCCTCCTGATCAGGACAGCGCCAGCTGGGGCACAGGGAGGCAGACGGGGCGCGCGCATGCGCAAATGCAGGCACCCAGCCGTTGATTGCGCTGATCAGGCACACAGGACCAGCAGGCAGCCAAGAATTCTTCCCAGCCCAGACCTAGCCCCCCCCAGATTGTTGCAAGCTGCCCAAGGTGCACCTCAGAGGGCCAGCAATGGGCAGCCTGAGCAGCGACGCGAATACAAGCCTTGTATCCTGCTAAGTCACTCCAAACCCTAAATCCTTGACAGAGCCCTGCATGAGAAACCCTGAACGGAAAACCCCCCCTTCACCCCACGTTTGCAAGCTGCCAACCATGTGGCATTTGCCCATAGTAGCAACAGCAGCAGGAGCAAGAAGAAGGGATGGAGCAGCTAGAGCACACAGCCACAGGTGCACAGCACCCAGTCGCATGTGCACACGCAAGCGTGCACCGTACCTGGTCGCTTTACAGGGGCTGCCGCCGCGCGGGGGGCCTTGCGGGCCTCCTCCTGCGCCTTCTTGGCAGCTTCCTGCGCCCTCTTGGTCGCCTCTATCTCCTCCATCAGCTTCTCCTCCACCGTCGTATCGTACTGCTTGGCCCCAAAACCCTGGGGCTTGTTGTTCAGCCAGTGCCTCATCTCCTGCTCTGACGCAAACGCCACCTCAGCACCGGCCGGCTGCTCCGGCTCGTCGTCGTCATCTGCCTCGAGCTCCCAGTCATCATCGTCGACGCTGCCAGCCCCCCTCCTCTTTGCCCGAGCGACACCTGGCGGCGGGTGCCTTGCTGGCGCACTCCTGGCATGGTCCTGCTGTAGGAGGAGCTGCCTCCTGCCGCTCTGTTGTGCAGAGAGAGAGAGACAGAGAGAGAAGGGTTTACGTTGTCTGTCTATTACACGTTGGTAAGGCACACGTGTCTCTCTTTGTCTTCATGGCGCACTCTAAGAGTGACGAAAGGTATGTGACGCAGACAACATGCAGCAATTCACAGGCTCATAACAAGTGCAGAGGTGAGAGGATCGACTATCACTACTCGAAGAGCGTATCAACTCCACCAGAGGGAGCATGCGTGCTGAAGTTCTTCAGATCATCAATGGGAGCAAAGTGACACCCTTTTCTTGTTTGTCAGTGTGACTATGACTAACAACACATCTGTAATGCAGGCTGCAAGTCGTCGGCTACGAAGCTATTCAGCAGCAATTCAAGAGTGTTCTGAATACCCAGGAAGCGCCCTTCAGCTGCAAGTACTACTCCATATGAGTTTCTCAAAAGCTTGCCACGTGGGAGGGGGCTTGCACGAAGGCGTCGGTTTCTGGCAGGCAGAAGCACTAAGCTTCTACAGCAATATGTCCAATAATGAGAAAACATAAAGAAGAGTGCAGCCACTCTGTGAATAAGGACCAGCTCTGACATGAAAAGGGCTCCTCGGGGAAAGTAACAAACTCAGAAACTGTATCAGAGACACAATATGCTGACGTAATTGTTCACATGGCAGTCCATAGGACAATGCCTTCAAGCAGCTGAACATACAAACCTTCAAAAAGTGAGCCTCCTTGCAACAATTGATGCTTGACAAGCTCTACAACCCTCACAGCGTGTAGTGTAACCGAGAGTGGATGAAAACGAGAACAGTGCTCCACGGCTTGGACCAATGCAGAAGCAATTACACCCACGCTGACAACAGCAGCTAACTGCTCCATGCAGAAGCAAGGCAGTGAGTGTTTGATCATAACGTCCAGAGGCGGGAGAAGTCATGTGCTTTAGACTAAGCCACACTACTACGTGGTGCAGTCTTGGAGACAAGTGTACCTTAGCGTCAAAGGAAGATACTGAAGCTCGTAGGGCTGTCAATGGGGAGGAAGCATGACGTCTATTGAAACAAAAGACAACCTTTCCGCCAGGCCCAGTGCTATTTGGAAGAAAACCTTCCTTGGCCCTATATCCAACATCCACGATAGCGAAGGGGCTAGCTTTAGAGAGCAAGGCTGACATGATTGTCGAACGACACAACAACTATCGTTTTACTTCTTGTTAGCTCAATATTTTGGACATGAGGACAAGGCTATTCATGCACCCGCTGAAAAGTTCAGCTGCCAGGGGGCTTCACAGGTAGAAATGTGAGCTTGAAGACGGCCACAGCTTGCGGATGAAAGCGTTAGCTGCCCACATGCAGGTGACAGCAGCATCTAGCTGTGGGCGCAGCAGCTTTTTAAAAAGAAGGATCGCTCGCACCAGTTCGCATCTCTTCGCACCTGCTCGCACAAGATCGCATGGTCTTCACAAAAGAAGTTGCATATTCTGGCTTATCCCAGCTTATCCCAGCTTATACGCGCCATCTTTATTATGCTGCACGACCATGCACGAATGTCGACTGCGTGCGATTGTGTAGGCCGTATAGCCCCTTATTCCTTTTTGACTAATTAGTGATTAAGTAATAATGCCCTTTTTACTTTCTTATTCCGGTTTCATTCATTTTTATTTTGACATATTTGAAGCTTTCAAGAAATTTGACACCATCGCAGCTAAGCCAAGCAGCAGCGTGCCATGCAGTGCCATGCAGCAAGACTGAGCTGAGCTGGGCTGAGCTGGACATCTGACTCACATAAGTACGAAGGGCAAAAGCAGCGTACGACCAGCGTACGACGCATTATGGCGCACTACGACTGCCTACGACGCAATTGCCAACCCGAGCTGGCTTCACTACCAAGTAAGCACCCAACAGGCTACGACGGAATGAGAAATAGCTTCACGAAATTGCAAGACTCGTGTATATGCATCGGAAGAAGCATGGGATTGGCTACTCATGCGTCAAATAAACATGTAAATTGACAGAAACGCCTTCATATTTTGCGAGAGATGTCTTCAAAAGACTGCACATACCTTAATAGCTGCGCTCCAGTGGATTCTGTTGGATGGAAGCACTGACGTATTTGCGTCCAGCTTTAAGTAGAATTGAGGTGTATACAATCTTCAGACATAGTTTCTGCAGTTCAGCCCGCGTGCGACTTTACCCCCTCACCTCACGGTGCCAAACCCTCTCAGCAATCTCTGGAGGGATCAAAGAAGGACAAGGACATCTTTTTCCCAGGAAAAGATTGTATCAGTTAAGGTCACTGTCAACCACATCAAGGTGAAACGCTATTTTATATAACCTGAAAATTGTGTACTGTCTGCATTTGTCATGTCTAGTTTCTCATGTTTGTCCTTCTGCATCCTATTTTAGTTGGGATTCATAAGGAAAGTTCTTCATCTTCCAACTTTTCAGATACGGGGTGTATCGATTGCAGAATTTCGTGGATGGAAAGTGCTGAGGATTGACATTGCTTAACTCTTATATTCGAATGCAGAGGACTATCAGACATTGGCGAGGAGAATATTATGGCCAAGTTACTTGATGATACCAGAGTCGGTCAACTTGTAGCAGAAAAGAGCATGATAGTCTCGGTATCAGATACAGCCTCTATTGCAGAAGCCTTGCAGGTGAGTAAATTACGCAGAAGCTGGGATTTACATGCACGTTACTTTTACATTTAAATATGAGAGATGTAGTATTCTCTCAGGATGAACTTTTCTATGGCCTGGTGTTTAATTTTCAGTCCAGTATATGTCGCATGTTTCCCTTTTCTTCTGTGGCTAGGACGTATACCGTCACAACCTAGGAAAATTTTGAAATTTGAGAGATTGAATAATACATGCGTAATATGCAAATTACTTAATGGTATAATTAGTATGATTGAAGTCAAAGAAGTTGGTTGTTGTCATCACCGCAAATACTGTAAGTGCGACCATGTGAACTAGCGTCAGGTTGGATTCTTTTGGTCAAGAATGAAGGATTCCACGGCTTCTGTGCATGAAAATTTTAGTGCTCTGCTAAGATCTGTTTACTATGTGAACAAACTATGCTAATTTCCAGGCTTCTGAGTGTAGTGTAATGAGTCCTGCAACAGTTGAGCAACAATGAGTGTAAACATCGTCGTTATATTACATCCAACAGTCTTGTAAGTGCAACGATGCAGATAGTATTTGCATCAGTTTTTGACAACACTTTAATTCGTCAAAGAGTGTGCTTGCTCGAACATAGACTGACCTTGTTCCAGCAGAGACTTCAAAGTGATGTGTCTTTCAACCTCTTGTGGCTATTATATTTCTAACTCCGATATGGGCCGGGGGAACAGACGATGGTGACGCACAACGTTGCGTGCCTGCCAGTCCTTGCTCCCGCTGACGAGTGGATGTCTCAGGGAGTATCAGCTCCAGTTCTGGGCAAGTGGCTTCCTCGCCCCCGCGGCTATGACCTGGCTGAAGACGAGGGGCACCACTACATAGTAAGCGTCCTCCCATGCTCTTCCGTGAGTTCTTGCAGTTGTTGATTCCGCCTCTGATATCGACTGGCAAGGCTAGCTACGTGGTAGAAACGCTTCTGTATGTGGCGCACTGTACTAGCTCTTTTTGTTGATTGTCCTCATCATGTTCATTAGTATCGCTTGATGTGCATTTTTTATTCTGTTGTCAGTATGGTAGGGCTTTGTTTTTAAACTTTGGCATCCCTTCCATATATATGTGTGAAATTGAACTTTGGAGCAGGAAAAAGAGGGCCACAGGCAGTTCCCTCTTCGCGTACATTGATTCATTACAACTCAAGTGCTCGTTTGCACACACTCTACCTACCCTGAGCCGCTGCCGCGAGGCCGTACATAGTCAGTCCGAATGAAATTGATTACTTGGGGTGTCATGAACTCACTCTTCAGAAGCTGCCATGTGTCCATCATTCAACAGGGGTGTGTGACCACTCTGGACTTCCTGATGTATCTTGGAGAGCACGCCTCCAGATCAGCCCAAGCCGACGCGCAAGGAGAAGGAGGTCAGGAGGAGGACGAGGAGGCGGAGGAGGATGCCCTGCAGCTGCCAGTGACGGCTCTGCTCGGCAAGCGCAGCGAGGGAGTGTCCTTGCACGTCTTTGCACCCGACTGCCGGTATGGGCCCAGCATATCAACAACCTGAATGGCCTGACTCTAGGCTGTCCATAGTTCCTGACATCTCACCGTCCAGTCTTCCTTCCCAGAGTCCGCCCTTGCAGACACTAGCGCTTGGCTCTAGGCCCTAGGCTCCTGGCTCCAGGCTCTAGGCTCTAGGGCTCTAGGCTCTGGGCTCCAAGTCAGTGGCTCAGGCTTTGTGGGTGTCTTGTCTATCCTTTGCAATTTTTGCAGATTGTTTTGATGATGTGACGAATGCCTTATTTTGCGCCAGCATCCAGTCTTGGCTGCATCAATGTGCTTGAGCTGGATGTGGCTGTCGTGTTATCACTTTCATTTGCCAGTCACATTCGATAATTTGTGGCTTGCTTTTTGCTTGGGCTCTTGCTCGGGCTTGTTAGGTGCAAATATTTGCACCTGCTTTTGGTTGCTAGGGTCTGTGAACCCCCTCAAGATGGGTGCTCATCTTCCATTTACGTTTCATTAGTTGCTCTTGCTCCCACAGATGCGTACACGTACATGTCCAAGTGTTGTCCTCGGTTTCACATGGCCTGCACTCGCATATACCTCACCCTCCCCCCCGCCCCCCTCGCCCCCTATTCATTTGTGTCATTATGTATCGCATGGCGGCAGGCTGCGCGATGTGATGGAGCCATTCAGCGAGGGAATGCACCGCGTCTTCGTGCAATCGGCGCCACGTCATCATCATCCTCCTCCACCTCATCCGCATCCTAATCCCCATTCTCCTGCTCCACCGCCGACGCCCCCTCCCCTGCCCACGTCCCCAGCCTCAGCCTCGACCTCGTCACAATCTGCCGGCGCCAGGGACGACGAAGCCCCTACGCCCTCACCCTCCCCCTCCCCCACTCACACACCTGCATCCACGCCCGCAGCCGCACCCACTTCCGTGTCGGCACCAGCAGCGGCGCCCGCGCCCGCGCATGCGCGTCCTGAATCCCACCCTGATGAACAGACCCAGCCCGAAGCCGGCAGCCGTCCCCGACAAGAACTTCGACCCGAAGAACAGCCTCAGCCGGAAATGAGCAGCCCTGCGAATGGAAGCCCCCGCTCCCAACGGCCGCAGTATTGCTTCCTGACGCAGACGGACGTTGTGCGCTTCCTGGTGGAGCACGCGGACGATCTGGGCCCTCAGATGCGTCGGCCCGTGCTCCACCTGGGGCTCGTGGAGCCCCACCACCCCCCGTTTGCCGTCTGTGGGGACACTGAGGTCCTGGAGACAGTGCGTCTCATGAGGATGACTGGGAAGCTGAGGACGGTGGCTGTCGTTGCACCTCCCACTGAGGGCGCGGTGGACGTGGTGGAGGGGGGGGGGTGGGGGGTGGACTGTGCGCCTGGGACGGGGCCTGGGTCAGCCGGCAGCAGTGAGGGCAGGTGGGGGAGGAGGCGAGGGAGGGGGAGTCGAGGGAAGAGCCTGAAGAAGAACTGCATGGGTTGGACGATGGGCGGGAAGCTGCTGGGAAGTTTTGCGGCTGACGACTTGCGGGGGCTGGACGCTGACACGCTCCGAAAGCTCCCCAAGATGCGGGTACGTGCTGGGACTGAGCGGGTCTGACACCTGTCGTGCAGCAAGGCTTGTGGTACGGTGATGGGTGCGTGCGCGCAGAAGGAGTGTGTGGTTGGGGAAGGGTGTGTAAGGGTGTGCAAATGTGCGCATAAGCATGTGTTTCTGTGAGTGTGCGCACTCGAGAGTCATTGATGTTGCATGCGGATGTGTGCGTGTGTGAGGGGGTGCTCGTTCTACAGTTTGCCAAGACAATGCTATATGCAAAGATCTGGACTTTGTGGTGATAAGTTGTGAGATTGGAGCTTGACTTGAGGAAATGAGTCGCTCATCTGCCAGCCTACATAATGTTCAGAACACGGAAAGTAGGATTCTGGTAGGGCCTAGGCACCGACAGTGCCAGCTGGTTCTTCTCTCAAAGCCTTATATTTGGGGGGACCTCTTCACGCCCCAAAGTAGGTTTTGATTGCTTGGGATTGACTGCTGTGGAGAATGTGTGAAACTGATACTGGCGGTTTGTTGTCTCAGGTCTGGGACTTTCTTAATCATCCCTCCATAGGGAAGGAAGCCAAGCACCCGACAAGCTGTCAGCCATCTGCCACAATCATGGACATCGCCACAACTGCTCTGGAGGCTGGTGTTCATGGAGTCTGGATAACGGATGAAGATGGTTACCTCGTGGGAAGAGTGAGCATGTCTGACGTAATCAGTGTAGCTCGGAAATGCTGCTGCTCCTTCTGACGAGCCCTGCCTTGGAGAGTGGTTTTTGATTCACAAGTGGCAAAACGTGCAGGAGAAATCTGCTGCCATCTGTAAATATAGGGTCCAATTAGTGCATGATTTTGGCGACCTGTCGGTGGACTGCCATGGCTATCCTGACAGCTCGAATGCATCAGATCTGTACAGACTAGGTCGTGGTTTTGGCATATCATGGGGAGCTGATGCCATGAGATAATTTCTCTTATCGTGGCATTCTATTTATAAGAAAGCTCAATGGAAGCAGTAGAAAACTTTTCGCTCGCACGTAGATATGCCATGCGTAGCAACTCTTCCTGACAGCAGCTGCTGGTTATAGATTTGAACCATCCAGCAGCGTGTGTTAACGTCGTGTGTCACTATACCATAAAAGGACTCCTTTAATTGTCACCCGAGATCCTTATCGTTTGAAAATTTGCAAGACTCGTATGTGTATTTACGTTTCAACCCTTGATTGGAAGCCGCTCAAGTAATATGGACCTCGCGAAGTTCGGGAATGTCGATTTCTCGATGGTAACATGCTTGTTGGATACGAAGTTGAAAGTAAAGAATGTCGAGCTATGATCGAACTGGGTTCAGTGGGTCTAAGCACCCTCGGAACGTTAATCATCACATGACGCAACCATGTCGGCTTGTTTGCACTCTCAGGTCTTCCTTCCATCAGCATTGTTTCATCAGCACTCGACTTCGTTGGGATCGAAGTCAACGGTAGCTCCACAAACATGCGTGACTCTACCTGCATACAAGAGTGGCAAGCAATCACTTGCAACAAATAGCACCTGCTTAACGAAGTACCGTTGTTCGTCCAAAACTTCACATGGATGGGCTCTACTTCAGAGGCCCTCGACCAAAACGAGCTGGCACGGAGCAGCTGGCCAGCATTTGATCTGCAGATGCAATGCCAACTCTCCTGCCACTACTGCTGCCACGTCACATGCTTCTGCCTCTCCAAGACTTGACGCTCAGAATATCTTCAAGCACCAGCTCCCCTCTGGCTTGAGCTTGGAAGTCATAGAGCAGAAGCCTCTTCAAGAGGGAGGTGCTGCAAACGATTCAGGAGCTACAAGAGGAGAGAAAGCCCCGCTGGTGTTCGTCCATGGCAGCTACCATGCAGCATGGTGCTATGCTGAGCACTGGCTGCCATTCTTCAGCTCCCTGGGGCACCACTGCTTCTCTGTCAGCCTTCTCGGCCAGGCAAGAGGAGCTGCCAACGACCAGAGCTTCCCATCCTCTGCTTGTGATGCTTTGACCATAGCATTGGTGGGAACAGCCTGGCCAGAGTGACAGTCCTCTTTATCACTGTATAGTGAAATGAGTCAGATTAGCACAGTAATTCTCCTGTTGGGAAAAACAAGACCGTGAGTTCACAACTCCAGCATGGTATTTCGCATCTTTACGTTGTCTGTAATAAATACCTCTTTCTCGAGAGCGAATGTTGGTGACAGATGGAATCAAGTCGGCTGATAGCTCGGACGTCACAAGGATAGTAATCAGTTCAGCTCCATCACCTTTAAGCCTCCTCATGCAGCTGCAAGGGTAGTCTATGTGCAAGCGCAACCCACTTTATGAAACAGCCAAGAGGCGGCCACAGGTCTTTGTCCAGCTTTTTGAATCAGAAGAAAGTACTGTTGTTTGTTTACGTCCTCGAGAGCCTCTTCTTACAGGTTTCAGGTCTCCTCCAGCTCTGCCTCTGCGGCCAAAGCAAAGAGCGCGCATTTGAAGTGTTCGTCCAGAATTGAAAAAGGGGTCACACTTGCCATGTGTTTGCCCACATGGCTATCATTAGTTGTAGAAATGGGATGTCTGTAAAGGTCAAGGCTTTTAAGATCTTTCTCATTCCTTGAGTTTCGCTCCTCCGAGTGAGTCACCGCTGCCTCAGGTCCTCTGGCAGTCGTAGTCAGGTGCCCTCACTCTGCCGCTTACGCAATCACAGCAGCTTGTAGCTCGGCTTCAAGCTCCTGCCAAGAGTGCGAACGCAATCCTCCCGTTCAAACTGGGTCAACACGCATGGCTTGGACCGTCACGACTGCAGGCCTAGGGTTCAACAGGGGGTTGGAGGGCAGGCCCGAGGGGTACACGGGCGTTCAGAGCTCGAGTGAGGCTGGGTGAGAGTTAGTACTAGCGAGGTCTGGAGTAGGGTTGCTTAAGGACCAGTGGGAGATAGGGGGGGGAGAGAGGGAGGGTGAGATAGGTCTATGTTTCAAAGGCCTCGGCAAATGAGGCCGTGTATAGCACTTGGCCCCCATTAACTCTACCCCCTACCTGACCTCAGCAGCTAGTCAAGGAATGGGCGTATTTACGCTTGCACATGCAGGCAGCCGCAGTGATGGGCAAGGGGAAAGACGCTTCTGTTCTCGTGCTCTGGCAACGTCTGTGGCTGACTTGCGTGCATGCGTGGGATTGTGGTACGTACACCATGGGGCAGGGGGGGAGCGATGTGCCAGACGCCCCTGTTGCTGGAACAATTCAGGTACAAAAAAACCCAAACCCCCCCCACCGCCCGCCCCCGCCCCTTCTGCCC
>WELA01007430.1:183332-201343 GCA_009602735.1 Mesotaenium endlicherianum
GGGGGGAGGAGGAGGGGTGGGGGCTGTTGGGCATACCGGTGATGGTGAGGAGAAGGACGGGAGGGGGGCTGGAGCCAAAGCTGAAGCTGAAGCTGGGGCTGGGCTTTGGGGCTGTGGCTGTTCTGCGGCAGAACGCCAATGGCGAGGGCATGGAGTCGAACTACGTGCGGCTGCTGGACGACCAGACGTTTGAGCGCGTGGCGTCGTTCCCGCTGGACACGTACGAGAACGGCTGCTCTATCATCTCGTGCTCCTTCACGGACGACCCCGCCGTCTACTACGTGGTCGGCACCGCCTACGCGCTGCCGGAGGAGAACGAGCCCACCAAGGTGCTCCCCCCATTCGGCCTAGCTACCTACCGCCTGCTGCTGCCTACTGCCTGCTGTCTGCTGCCTGCTGCCTGCTGCTTGCTGTCTGCTGTTTGATGCTTGTTTCCCCACCAGCACTCTTCCTCCTTGCCTGCACAACCTCTCCATGCCTGCACACCTTCTCCTCACTTGCACTACCCCAATACACCCTCCCCGTTCTCCCAAAATGCACTCCGGCACTTGTGGACATGGCGGAAGCACCAGCACAAGCATGTATAGCACGTGCCTGTGGACAATGAGCACGTGTGCCCGTGCCCTCGCCTTGTTGGTGCATAGTTGTATCTTTCTCTACAGGTGCTTTTCCAGCCGTGTGGGTTTCCCTGCCCCTCACAACGTCTTGCAGCTTTTGCTGCCTGTCCTCCTTGTGCTGCTGCTACTGCTGCTGCTGCCGCCGCTTCCACTGCTTGTGCTGCTGCTAGTGCTGTTTGCGCTGCTACTACATATGCTGCCAGTGCTGCTCCTGCTGCTTCTCATTCTGCTGCATGGGCTGCGGCTGCTGCTGGGCTGGGCTGGGCTGGGCGGCGGCGGCGGCGGCTGCAGGGAAGGATCCTGGTGTTTGCGGTGGAGGACCACACGCTGCAGCTGGTGGTGGAGAAGGAGACGCGCGGCGCCGTGTACAACCTCAACTCCTTCAACGGCAAGCTGCTGGCTGGCATCAACCAGAAGGTGCAGCTGTACCGCTGGCACCTGCGCGACGACGGCACGCGCGAGCTGCAGAGCGAGTGCGGGCACCACGGCCACATCCTGGCGCTGTTTGTGCAGTCGCGCGGCGACTTCATCATCATCGGCGACCTCATGAAGAGCATCAGCCTGCTCATCTACAAGGTGCGCCCGCCGCCGCACCTGCTGCGGCCGCCGTCACGCTTTGTGTTGTGTGCCCTGTGAAGACCGCGCCACTTGTGCGTGCGTGTGAACCCGTGAAGTGGGCATGGGGTGCGCACACGTACGCGCACCCCTGTGTGAGGGCCAGCGCCGTGCTGAGGCCCGGGGAACGCTTGCTGAGCGTTGTTTGTTGTCTGTGGTGAGGCCAAAGTTATGCGTGCAGGGAGGTACCTTTTGTGGTGCATCTAGCTCATGTAGCTGAATACGCACTTGCAGACCTTGGAACTTGGGAGCCATAAGTTATAGCAGGCCCCATGAGGAGGGGTTGGGTACATGTGCCGGGGGAGTTGCCATGCTCGAGCTGGGAGCCTTTCTTTTTTTGCCCTGCTGCTGCTGCCGGTGTTCTTTTTCCCGATGTAGCAGCCCTGCCAGATGGCTGGAGTTCCAGTATTGGCTTCACAAGCTGCCTGCTGGCATGAGCATCATTAGCTTGGCCGTATAGGCTGCCAGCTGGCGGGACCCCCCTTGACTTGGTCAGAGGAGTAAGCAGGTGATTCGACCGCCGTGAATGCGACCACAGAAGCTCTTACTCGCGTCCTCGAAGGCTCTCCGCGAGCACTTTCTGGCCATGCCATCTCCAGCCATGGCTATGGCCATGGTTATTACGAATATGGCTGGCCAGAGGAGGCTCTCTGGAGCTGTTGCTTCTCGCAATTGGCTGTGTGCGGCTGATTCTGGCTGGGCTAGGCTGACACTTGTCGTGCGCGCTCGGTCGTGGCTCGCCTGCCCGGTCACTTGCTCGCTCCCTTGCTCACTTGCTTGTCTTCATGGGGCGGGCCAGCCGGAGGAGGGCGCGATCGAGGAGCGGGCGCGCGACTACAATGCCAACTGGATGACAGCTGTCGAGATCCTGGACGACGACACGTACCTGGGGGCGGAGAACAGCTTCAACCTCTTCGCGGTGCGCAAGAACAGCGACGCCGCCACCGACGAGGAGCGCAATCGCCTCGAGGTCTCGCCCGCGCCGCGCGCCGCCGTCACTGCATCACTTCCCCCCTCCCCCATCATGCTCCAGCTTCTCTAGGGCATGCCTAGGGTTGCTCTAAGATGACCTCAACAAACCTGGAGGGGATTTTCAGTCTCCAAGCTTGTCTGTGTTGGTCCATTTGACTCACAGGACCAAGAAACGGATGCTTTTACTGAACAGAGTGGCCATAGATTTGTATCTTTGAAAGGATAAGGTGGACAGCCCGATCGCTGTTTGCGTCAAGATTGTTTGGGCTTGATGCCATGTGCTCGGCATACACTTGTGCCCCGCGTTGCGTCCGCGTTGTTGCCTCCTGCCGCCACTTCGTGTCTCCCTCTGCCCTCTTGCACCTGTTAACAATCCTGCGCTTCATTGTGTCTTGCTGTTGCTATGCCACTAGTCATTTCTCGACACGTGTATTGGAGATCGCATGAAGGACTCTTCGCTTCTTCCTCTTCTTCATCCTCCTGCTTCTCACCAGTCTGGGCTGCTGAGTCTCTGAGCGCTTTTGCACACTGTGTGTGCCTGTGTGTGTGCACGTGTGTGTGTCCACGCGCGCTTGCGCTTGCTCACTTGCCCGCGCGTTCACTCTCCCGCGCATGCTTCTTGCTGCAGGTGGTGGGCGAGTACCACCTGGGCGAGTTTGTGAACCGCTTCCGCCACGGCTCGCTCGTCATGCGGCTGCCCGACAGCGAGGCTGCACAGATCCGCACCACCATCTTCGCCACCGTCAACGGCGTCATCGGCGTGATCGCGTCGCTGCCGCTGGAGCAGTTCCAGTTCCTGCAGCGCCTGCAGGCGGCCGTCAACCGCGTGGTCAAGGGCGTGGGCGGGTTCAGCCACGAGCAGTGGCGCAGCTTCAGCAACGAGCGCAAGACGGTGGACGCCAAGAACTTCCTCGACGGCGACCTTATCGAGTCCTTCCTGGACCTCAAGCGCAGCAAGATGGAGGACATCTCCCGGGAGATGAGCGTCTCCGTGGAGGAGCTGTCCAAGCGCGTGGAGGAGCTCACGCGGTTGCACTGAGCGCGCGAGCGCGCGCTTGCTTCCCGTTTCCAGAGTGCTCCTGGCTCGCCACTCTTCCTTCTCACTCCGAACGTGCACACGCCTTTTCGCTCCTCGCTCTCGGGTTGTGTCCCCGCACTGTAATCCCTCCCTCGCATTGGCATCCTCCCCTTCCGCTCTTTCCCCACTCCTTGTAAATCGGTGGCCCATCAGTGTACATTGGCTTGGCGCCAGTAATAGATTGCTTCTAGTCTCCGCTGGTGTGGGAGCTCCTCCAGGCCTGGGTATGAGCCGTGGCAGCCAGCAGGGTGCAACGGTATGTTGCTGTGTCGGAATTCTGCTTTTAGTTTTACATGTGTGAGTGCCTCAAGGCACTGATACTGCATGGCACTCTCGCACACAGCCCTCCGAGGCGTATCTTTTGACAGTAAAGAGGCACTTTGTATGTTTGCACTGCACTGGATCATATTTGACATGCACGTATTTGCTCATTCTATTTACTTTTGGCAGGGGGGGTACGGGGGAGGGGGCTCTAGCTTCGCGTCAGCAAATTGTTTTGTGGATTAAAACTTGACTTGCACTGCACAACTGTTTCATGAGACTTGGGTCAATTGGGTCAGCAGCAGTGACCAGCAGAGGTACTATTTCCAGTGAGACAATTGCCCTTCATGATGGATGTTCCTTTCAAAGAAGCTCATCTAGTGATATTGCCGTTGAATGCTGCACAGTCTCACCTCGCTAAAAGCGCATGCAAGTCCCAGAATAAGTGCAAGCCCATCTGCTAGCTGCAACATGGAGCTTTAGATTTTCCTTTCTAAGTAACCAAGCTAGTCGAGAGGTGTATCCTAAGCAAGTGTATGGAATAATATTCAATCCACCCAACGTACCACCTTCATTATGGGCGCCTTTTACCCCTGGTCATGTTACCTAGCTAGACTTTATTATACAATACGCATGCAGCAATCAATTAGCACACAGCCTCATTCATTCAAGAACCTGGGCACCAATGAAATTGACAATAAAATGAATGTAGGTATTCACTGAAAGAATGGGGCCATCTTTTGACAGCTTCAGTAACTAAAAGAGCTCTCCCTGAATCAATCTGTACAATTCTCCCTAAGGACTCAATAGCGCACCATACATGCTAGATAGCTTCTTCACCCTCTCCTCTTCAAGTATGCGTGCGTTAACAAATCTACATCAGATTAATCAATAGTGTGAGGTCAAAATCGCATGTCATACATAACTAATATATACAAGCAGATATACTTCTGGGAGTATGTCCACCCAGCTGGGTGTCACGAGTTCTGCTTGCCTCTCTACCTAGGCGTGCTTAGCATGGGCCTGCAAGCTTACCGCTAGATAATTTAATATGAAGAACATAATCCGCAAAACGTTCATCCAAGATGCATCAGCAGGACTGCTTCTCATTGCCGGCGCTCTGGAAAGAGGATATGCAACTCCGACCAAGCTATCCGCGTACGATCATCCATGCCTCCACTGTATACTTCCTTGACAGGACAGGCGCAACTGTCTCCACTACTGACAGGCAACCAAATGGCAGGCCACCCCTGGGCCATTGTGACAGCATCCCTCTATGTCCCCAAGCCCGTACGTTGAGGGCATTATCCCTCTTTTACCTACCACTAAAGAAGGGGAGGGCGGGGAAAGAGTGAAAGGAGGAGGGAGGAAGGAGGAGGGGATTTTTCCCAGGTAAGTTTGAAGTGTATCTGAATGCTGATGTGCGACAGTTGCCAACCGGTGCTCATCTCACCACCGCTCACATTGGGCTCATCTCTAGACCGAGGCTTCAAGGAAGAGCGCCGTTGATATCAACAGCAAGGGTGGGGCGTTCACCTACCACCTGAGGAGAGTCCCCCATGCAGCGGCGTCTTTATCCCTCTCCTCTACCATCCCTGGCCGACTCAACCACCCACCCACACAACCCCCCTCAACCACGTGGCGGAGGGCTCTCATCCTGACACCTGTCACCAGCTCCAGCTCGACTCAGCGGGGCTTGTCTCAACCCGCCTTGAGGCGTCACTTCCTCCCCTTCCCTGTGGCGCCAGCGGCGGCAGCGGAGGCCGCCGCGGGCAGCGCCGGCCGCGCAGCGGCGAGGGGGTGCCAGTCGTAGAGGCACATGCGCTGCTCGGCGCTGTAGTGCCACACGCCGTGCCGCTTTAGGCGCTCCACCTTGGCGTCGGCGCCCGCGATCCAATTGTTGTGCAGGATGCGGCAGCCCTGCGCGCGGCATGCGGCGCTCACATCCGGCGCGTCCCACAGGCCGTGCACGGCGCCGTTGGGGTACTCCTGGCGGCCGAGGAAGACGGTGCGCAGCCCGTTGGTCCACAGGCACTCCTCCTTGCCCGCAACCAGGCGCTCCCCGCCCGCGCCGCACAGCACGTCGTAGAAGCTTGGCTGCTCCGACAGCTTGGTGGCCGCCGCGTGCGCCACGATCGCGCCAAAGGCCTCGATGGTGGCGGCGTCGGAGCGCGCAAAGTAGAAGCCCGAGTTGATGCGCCGGATGCCGTGCCCGGGCATGCTACCGTTGGGCTCATTGCTTTGCACGGGCAGCGTGCCGGCGCCGAAGGCCATGAGGTCCGGCAGCGGGTCCGAGAACCACACGATGTCGACGTCGGACCACAGCACGCTCACGCCCGCGCGCAGCACGCGCAGCACCGCGCGCGACTTGAGCTTGGTGAACTGCCGGAAGCACGGCGTGCCGAAGGTGCAGTCGCGCGTGTCGAGCGCGCGCAGGCTCTCGCTGGCCTCCTCGTAGTACGTCGCCAGCCCCTGCGTGAAGGCGAACCGGTATGCCTCCTCGTCCAGCGCCGCCACCACGAGGTTGCCGCCCAGTCCAAGGCGCCGCAGCCGGCACACAAAGTTCATCAGCATCTCCGTGTAGCCCGCCGTGATCGCGACAAGTGTCACCACGCGCAGCCCGCCCACGAGCGTAGCCTGCTCCGGCAGCAGCTGCTCGAGCGTGTGCGGCAGGCCCAGCGTGGAGTTGGGCCCCGCGGGGGCCGCGCGAATTTCAAAGTCCGCCTGCCGGTCGACGGACTTGCTGCCGCACTGCCACTTGTGGCCGCTCAGCTTGGGGTCCGACTGCGTGCGCTCCACGTACGCCGAGTACTCACACGAGCAGTTGGCCGGCCGCTTGCGCTGCAGCAGGCACACGTTGTCCACTGCACAACGAGACACGCACAACCACGAATGAGCGGGGGGGGCAGAGAGGTAGAGGGGCAGGATAGGGAGTGCGGGGGGGGGNCTTCACCTTACACTAAGATCCTGGAACGCCTGGCAGAAAGCCCACTACCCCCCCCCCCTCCCCCAAAAAAAGCCCCCTTGCTTGAGCCTGAACTCCATGGTGTAGCAGGCAAGGGAAGCCCTGCCTGCCTATGGGTCCACCACCGCCAGTTGCTTCTGGCTGTTACCAACTCCCTCTATCCCCCACCTCCTGCATACCCCGCACTCATGAGTGAGAGGAGGCATGAGGGGCGGGACGCAAGTGGCAGACGGCTGCCCCCCAGGGAAGAATGCATAGGTTAAAAGAGCGGAGCGCAAACCCTGAGCGCGTGTGCCGTAAGGGGGGCGGATCACACGCGCCTCGTAGGAGTGTGGATAAATTCCTGGCTGAACTGACTTAAAGCAGTAAGTCTATCGGCACGGTGCGGAGAATGACTGGGGGGCAGGCCCTACCTACTAGGCAGAGCAACAATCGCCCCCCCTTCTTTGTGTCCACGGCCCGTGCAAATGCGTGATTGCCCCCCGTGAAGCCACCACCCTCACACTTAACCCGCCATCACACTATCCCATTCCCCCTCCCCCCCCTGCGCCTCCCCTCCCTCCTTTCCCCTCTTCCTCCCTCCCTTCTCACTCTCTTACATGCGTGTCTTGGGAGGGAGGAGGGGGGGAAGCATGGGGATGTGTGTGTGTGTGTGTGTGTTCTGTGTGTGTGCCCCGCAAAGCCAACGTGCGCTTTTATCAAAAAGCAAGGAGGGGAGTTCCCATCGAAGCGTGCATGCGAAGGAAGCAGCTTGCACACTTGCACAGCCACCGCAGCACACCGCGAGAGGAGAGCTCAGTGTGGGCCTTGGTCATTCAACTGACTCAGCGCCCTCCTTCCTGAGGGCCTCAGTGCCACCTGGACCACCGCTGAGTGCGCTGTCAGGTGGTCCCCACCCACATACTATGCACATGCTATCAGTGGCTGCTAACTTGCGGCTGATAGGGCAAGGCGGAATCCGCGACTTGATGGCAAAGAGTTTCGTGCCCCTTGTGCCATTCAGTGGCGGATGGAATGCTTTTGAAGGAATAATGATTGTAATATTTATTTGCTCTTGTTATTACATCTGGTCATCTTGAGATCGAGAAAGCGGCAAAAGGTTTTGCGACGAGGTACGAGAGGAAGGCTGCACCACGCTTTGCTCGTGGGTCAGACAGTTCTGCAAGCAATGGTGTGAGCAGATTCATGGGTCTGCACGTGCGTGAAACACTGAGGGCTTTGATTCCAAAAGTACTGCACCACCTTGGCAGCTCTACGTTGTTGCACAGGCTGGAAGAGAGAGCAAGGGAGGGAGCGTGGGAAGCATAGCAGAAGGGGGAGGGAGGGGGAGGGAGGGGGAGGGGAGGAGGAAGAAGAGGTGAGGTGGAGGGAGGAAAGGATGCTCACATGAGGGCTCCTCGCAGGCTGCCAGGCGGTACGGCGTGTGGAGGCTGGTCCCCATCTGGTTGCTGTAGGTGCCGTGGGATTGCGCCAGGTGGATGTTGGCAAAGAGCTCCCAGCTGCTCTGCTTGCGCGTGCTCCAGAAAGGGCCCGCTTTCCCGCCCTCCTTGTTCCCCCCGCTGCCGCCGGCGCCGCCGGCGTCGTCCGCCACGTGCTCGTACGAGTGCGCCACGTGGATGGCCGTCACCGCATCGCTGGCGTCGATGACGTGGCGGGTTCCGGCGGCCACGGCCTCGTGCGTCAGCCAGTTGTCGTACTTGCCCCGCCCGAAGGCAAAGGGGGGCATCGTGCCGTTGAAGAGAGGGATGGGGGAGTTGTTCCACAACCAGAAGTCGACCCCCCCGTACGAGTGCAGGCTTCCCTTCTCGCGCACATACTCCCTCACCTCCCCCTGGTTCTCGGCCGTGACCACCGCCACGTCAGCGCGCCCCCCCTCCGCCGCCCGCCTCTCAAACACAAACGGGAAGCCCTCCTCGACGTCCCAGCGGGCGGACGTCACCATCCAGTCGCGGTGGGCGGCGTGCACGCGCCGGACAGCTGGCATGATGTCGTGCAGCAGGATGATGTCGCCGTTGGTGACCATGGAGAGCGGCGTGTCGGCGGCGCGCGCGCGCTCCACAATGCTGTGGAACAGCGGCACCCCATAGAAGTTGGAGTCGACAAACGGCTCCACACTCACGGCGCCCGGGAACTCGGCGGCCATGGCGTCGAAGCTCGCGTCGCGGCCCAGCAGCACAACCTTCACAGGTGGCGTCAACTGCAGCCACGACAGCAGCGCGCGCCGCTGCGGGTCGTCGGCCTCCCCCGTGTAGGGCTTGGGGGCGCAGAATATCGTCATTTGGGGGATCTCCGCCTGCTGCGCCTGCTGCTGCTGCTGTGCCCCCGCCTCCTGCTCTCCGAGACCTCCTCCCTCTCTCTGCTGTGAGCGCTGCTGCGGCTCGCTGTCCCCTGCAGCCCCTGTCGCTGCTGCATAGTCCCCGGTGTCTCCGGAGGTGTCTCCTGAGGCTGCATTGCGCAAGCCGGATCCTTGCCTGACGGCTCTGATCATCACTCCGCCGTAGCCACCTGTCGCTTTGCCACCGGCACTGTCCTGGGAGCTGCTTCTGTCGCCGCTTCCCCTCCGGGAGAGCTGCGGCAGGCGCTGCGACACCTGGCTGAAGAGGGGGTGGCTGGCCAGGCTCGAGAGCATGAGCATACGCGTGCTGCTCGCGCGCCCGCCGCCGTCATCCCCTGCTGCCGCCGACGACGGCGACGAGGATGAGTCTCCGCCGTTGCCCAAGGCCATGTTCTCAGTTACAGTGCTGATGGACCACACGAAGACGAGCAGGCACATGGCAACCGGCGCAATCTTGAGGATGCTGATGTGGCGGGACTTTGCCTCCTTCTGGACGAGCGTGGTGGTTGGCAGCCCCATCGGTTGTGTGGGATGAGATTCTGTGGGCTTCAGCTGTGTGGCCAAGAATAACTTCAATGTAAACACCAGAATGTGTCACCGAGTGCCCAGATTAAGTGGACGTCCCCCCAGGGTGCTCTGCTCTGCTCTGCTCTTTATGAGGAGTGAGAAGTCATTTCTGCGAAACCGGAATGGAGGCGCTGCAGACCAATGTGCTGAAATGCGACAGCTCCTACACCTACTATGGCGATCTTTCTGCTGACTGGGCCCCCATGGCGCCTCTCTACTGCGTTGATCAGCTTATTTTGCAGCTTGGTCAGAAAATGAAAAACGAGACTATGCTTCGAAGTTCAACAAAGTCGGGGAAGTTGCACTATCTTCTTAGTACAAGCAGGACGCCATTAATGTCTGTAGACTGTCACTCCTACGTCGTGGGCTTCTATGGTTGTTCAGAGCTTTAGTTTAACGATTAACCAAGTGGTTAACTATACTCCTGTAGATTACAGCCTGGACGAGAGGGCGTATCGCTATAACATGTGGGTCTCAGAGCAGTCCCAGAGTACAACTCGCAAACGACTGTAGTACACCTGCCACCGAAGTACGGGAATCTTACATTCGGAGTGAAAGAGTAAGTCCGGTGCATCCGAGGTTGTTGCATTCAGAAACAATCGACAGCAATCGACATTCAAATCTTGGGGGCCGCTTCGCGTTCCAATTTCGGATTGTTAAGGATCTGTGCAATCACCGTTGCACGAGCATGTTGCCGGTCGAGGATTTTCAACTTTGATCCGCTCGATCGGCTCCGGTGTTCTTCTGTTGTCAAATGAAACACCGGTGCAACTGGGGTGCAACTGGGTGCAACTGCCCTTGTTTTTCAAAATTATAAGGCTGTAGACAGTAGGAGTCAGGACCATGTGTACTAATGTCGTATATTGCACACAATATTATGTGTCAATATTTTTGAACCAATTATTTGTTGTCGCCTGTAGTGCATGCATGTGAGTGCATGTGAGAAGGAAAAAGAAGGCGTCAATTAGCCTGCACGGTTTCGTACTGCATGGCTCTCTGCTCAGGAGTCAGGTCAATGGTAAGAAAATGGCCGCCGGTAAATATCTGGGGGAGGCGAAGTCTGGCAAATGAGCATGATCATGTCCCGACAGGCGCCCGAGAATTTCTCAATGACAAGATCTTATGCGGTCTGCCTGAGTTTGCTGATTTTGAACTACCCGTCGTTTCGCTACAGCTGGTTTGAGCTAAAAAACAAGGAAGTTACATACCAGTGTATCAAAGTCAAAACTCCTGAATCTTAGCAACGCGTGCGTTTGTCTTTCTTGAAATTTGACCTCTAAGCGGAGCTGCGTGCAGCGTAGACGGCGTTATAAGCCGTAAGCCGCCGGCATGTCTTGACGATAGTGACACTTGTGACCTAGAAAGACCGATATTCAAGCCGTCATGAAACATGACTCATGCCGGCGTCATGACCAGCAAATTTTGTATGTGGCCGCCCAGGAAATTGATTTGATGTCAGTTGAATGAGACACGTGACTAATGCTCTGACTACCTTCGTGAACCGCAAGTACAGTGTACCGAAGTCACTGACCTATAGAGTCTAGAAGTGACGCAACCACTAGCTGCAAGTTTGCAACCTACTCGTGAAATATTTGACCTGTTCTGGACCGGCCAAACCACCGGAAGGAACATGTGCCCGGCGGGCCTCTCGATTCGATCAAATTCGTGGATTTGAAAAGTTTTTCTACCCGTTGGTCAGGGTTACGGAGAACATCCGACCAAATTCGGAATTGTTTTTGAAGCATAATTGTGTAAGAACAATACATGATATATATCACATGAAATTTTCGGATTTTAAACGACCGCTCACGATATGTGAATATATCAGACATCTCTCTTTTTGGGACGGGTTTTATGACATCCTAAGTAGCAGATATATCTACAAAACTAGGTTAATTTTAGCCTTCAAAAAAAGTCTCGAATCGAGGGGTCTGCCCGCAGGCCAATATGATGTGCCCGAGACAAACTCAAGCAGCTAGCGCAGAAGCTCTGCGATCTTGGAGCGGATCATATCTGAGATCTCGCAACAGTCGCTTGTCCACAGAAAGCTTCACCATGTACCGTTTTGAGGGGCTGTCAGCTATGCATGGCGCTCAGCAATATAGCGTCAACACCAGCGTTTCTTATGATGTGAGTTGTAAACGAGGGTTCAAACGTCAACGTGAGCGTCGTCACGAATACTACCACTGTCGACCTAAACCCTCGCCCCTGCCCAGTCGAAAGTGGGAGCATGCAAGCTCGAGGAGCTGCATTTAAATTGCACTGGCCTACATCTGTTGCTATGGTGCAATTGGCAATTAATCAGGAACCAGCGTCGATGGTGGAGTATTTCAAGTGTAAATATTCCTTTGCCGACGGTAAATATCAGCAAGGATAAAAGCGAACACGATAATTTTAGCAGAAGTTAGCGACCAAGGCATTGTAAACCTTTGAGTTTTTGTCCCTCCTCATGCTGGCCTGGACAGACATAATCTGCTAGACATGGCGCAGGTCTTGGCTATGAACGCAGCATTGTCGCCTGGCGTGGCCCAGGGTATCGTGTCTTTTAGCCCAGTAGCTGGGTCACAGAACCAGACGAATCGTTTGAAACCATGGCAACGTGCTAAGAGCATGCACATGCAGGGTAGCACGAGAGGAAAAGCAGCTGAAGTAAGCTGCCGAACTACAGGAAGCATCCGCCACGCCGAGAGCAAGGTCAGTTTGTACAGGGCGTACCATGGAATAAAGGCGTGGGAGGTTCTGCAAGGACAACCCTTGGCCCTTTGAAGGAATTGGGCCCGGGCTGGAGGCCTAATTTCTTCTTGAGAATCATTTCTGTGACAGTATACAAATGTGACGAAGTACTCTGTAGAGCACATCACAGACCATCTACAGCATCATAGGTGAAAGCAACATATGGGCGACGTTGACGCCAATAGCGGGCGGCACACGCAAGCAGTGGGGACGAGGATTACTTGTAGTGCTAACCGTCTCACTTGCATGTATCCATCTTAAGGTATGTGCTCAGCGTGAGGAGGCTTCGCTTACCATGCATTTTTGAAGGTCTCAGAAGACACAAGAGAGAGGGAGAAAGAGAGAGAGAGAGAGAAGGAGAAGGGAGAGGCATAGTACGCTGTCCTAGTCAAGTCCTCCCCGAGGTTTGAATATAAGCGGAATCACATAGTACTTCCTTCTGTTTTTTTTTTGTTTTGTGACAAGCAGCTTAAGAGGCCATTGTTGGTGCGCCTGCCAGACCAGAGGCGGTGGGTCAGTACACACGCACAGAGAAGTGCCGCCGGGAGAGAAGAGGGAGGGGAGCTGGCCGGTGTCGGGAAGACAAAGACCGAGAAGGCACCTGGTACTTTCTGACTGCTGCCCTTCTCTTTCAGAGGTGGCATCGCCCCATCTGCGCCTCCATTCCGGCTCTTGCAAGGGCCAGTCGTGACGCATGCACGCATCGTCTCCCTCTCTCTCATACGCACACACACGCGAAGAGGGGGAGAGAAAGTGAGGGGTGCACACATTCTCTCTCACACATACACGCACACACGCACACGCACAGCCACACACACGCACACACGCACACACACAGCCACACACACGCACCCGCTCATACGCATACTCATGCACAGAGGGAAAGGGAGAAAGAGGAGACGCGGGGGAGGGGGAGAAGGGAGGGCGGTGATCCGAGCATTCTGGAAGGAAGCCCGAGCCGCCATGGACAAGCCCTAGGTTCCTCGTATTCACTCTGCGCTTGCCAAGCACTGGGCCGAGCTCGGCTCCAGCTCCCCGCCGCTGTCGGGCATGCATGTGCTGCAACCACTGGGAGCTCTTCAGGCGATTGCGCAGCTGCCATCTGTCCTACGCAGGGGAGGTGGAGAACAGTAAGAGGGGCTGCAATGGGGGAAGATTTATTGTAAGTTTTTGCGAGTGCGTGCTGCCCCGGTTGCTAAGGCGAGGGCGGTGCAGGATGCAGTCGGAAGTAGCTACTTTGCCCTGGCAGAACACCCTCCCCCCCTCCTTCTCCTCCTCCTCCTCCTCCTCCCCCTTCTCCTCCTCCTCCCCCTCCTCCTCCTCCCCCCAGGTTTCATTTCTTCTCCCTCACTCTCTCTCTCTCCCCCTCCATCACCCCCTCCTCCTTCCCCCTGTCCCGAATCTTCGCCTCACTCCTCGCTTGCCTCTCCTCTCCGCCTCCGCAGCCCTTCTCCTCATTCCATTTCCAATCCTCGTGTGGGTGACAGCTCTTGCCTGCGCATTAGTGTGGGTGGCCCTGCAGGCCTGGGAGAGCTGGTGCAAGTGCGCGCGCTCTCTATCTGGCACTAGCTGGCGCTAGCCTTCCCGGGCCAGCCAGAAGCCAAGGGCCTTTCTGCTGCAGTCTGTTGCGGCGGCTTCCCGTCCTTTTTCAGCATGCATGTGCACGTCTTTTTTGTATGACGCTGAGGTGTTGAAGTACGAAGTGCCGGCGGAGTGCCCCTCTGCGGGGCCGGGATGCTTGTACGCATCATTGCCACCTGTCGCCATTCACTCGCCTGTGTGGGGCTTGCCGCCGACGCTGTCAACCCAAGTGCTCGTTCCCCCCTCCGGCGGGCATGGTGTCTTCTCGTGTAGCGCTGACTCTCGCCGCATTGGCGGCGTTTGCCTTGCCCCAGCGTACAGCATCCCTGGGGTAGCGCTTGCACTCACTGACTGTGTGTATCTGTGTCTGTTTCTGCGTGTGCGTGTGCGTGTGCGTGTGTGTCTGCTTGTGTGTGTGCGCGCGTGCGCGCGTGCGGCAGCGCCCGAGACACCGAGCCAAGCGCCTGCGGCTTCCGGGGCTGCAGCGACCAGCACCAGCAGCGCCGAGCCCGCGGCGGCCGCCTCGGAGAGAGAGGCTCAGCAGGGGCCCACGTCGCCCCTGCAGCTCCCCAGCACCAGCAGAGGCCAGGCTGCCGGCGGCGCGGGCGCGGGGGAGGCGGCGCCCTTCACAACGCAGTCCTTCTGGGCCAACGTGTGGGCGGAGACGCAGCTGATCGAGTGGCCGCAGTTCTCCAAGGCGCTGGGCACCACAGGTGTCGTGGTGGGCATCATCCTGGGCTCGTCCGTCCTGCTGCTTGCGCTCAACGGGGTGCTGTCGGAGCTGTCGGACCAGGTGTTCACCAACTCGGCCGTCGCGTCCTTCTGGAGCGGGAAGAGCTGAGGCAGGAAAAGGAGGAGGATGGGTCTGACTCTGCAGCCCCCCCCCCNTTCTGCATATTGCCTTTAGAAATGCTTGTGTTCCTCTAGAGATTCGTGGTGCAGGTGCGCTTCACAGAGTGTTGAAGTTTAGGTGGATTCCGTCAAGGTGTGCCACCCTGCCGCACTTGAGCTTTTGACTCGTTGTAGCACCAGGGAATAGTATGCACATAGTTGGACTAGCGAGATTGAAGAGGGGAGTATTTTGGCTAGTTATGCTTTCGATGGTTTTGCTTCTTTTAGGTACAAAGGGACCGAGATTGAAAGCATGATAGAGTTATGTCCATGCCAACAAGGATCGACTTTAGGCCTAGACGGTGGAGTGATGCATCCGCCGGTTTTGTTATGAGTTGTCAGATTGTGCTGTCGCTCAAGTTTCAGATTGTTATCAGATGCCATCAAATTAGACTTCCCTGTGATCCACTCGCGTGGAGGGTGTGTGCGCTGTAATGCTGGTGTAATTGCTAGATAATTTGATTTTTCGGAGTGTGAAACACACTCAGCATTGCTACTCTTTGTCTTGGTCCACAAAGTGACGGCAAAAGAGCCACTTAGTATATTATAGACTGGCTGGCTCCGTAGCAAACTGTAAGTGCGAATTGTGCGCGGAATCTGAAGCCCAATTTGTAAACAATGGCACTTGATTGGTCCCCTAATGCGCAAGCGCGTGCTCAAACATCTTCAAGAATGTGAGGAGAACTGTACGGACTGAATTCAGTACAGCGTTCCTTTCTAATGTGCATGCAATGACAAATCCAACGCAGGTCAATGGAACGGGGAGGTACTTCCTGGACTCTCTTTGCATGCACGCAGCTGTGGATGTGTGTGACCCACGTCCGAGAATGTGAACGACATTGTTCACAGCAAACCATGCAGGCGGCTATCACAGGAAAAGGGACAAGTACAGGAGCATGCGCGCGAGGAACCACGCGGCAGACACAACCTGCAGATCCTGCCATGCTGTTGCACGTGGCTTCCTTCCTAAGCATCTCCAAGTGTTTGAGGAGGTGCATACTGGCCAAGAGCAACAGAACAAAACAGGTCAAGGTTGCAGCACAAAATGCAGTGAGACAGTGACGCCTTCGGCTTCCCTGCGTCGTTATTGTCATAAACACAATACAAGCCTAAGACTTAACCTACGATCTTCCTACCATCTAACAATCATACACTAAATAGCCGCCAGTGCCTTGTCAGAGTGGGTCTGGCTTGGGCTTGAAGAACAGCACTGTGGGAAGGCGCTCGCTCTCAACGAGCGAAGGGAAGTCCGTGGTGTAGTGCAGGCCCCTGCTCTCATGCCGGCTCTGGGCGCTCTTGACGATCAGATGCGCCACCGAGAAGAGGTTGCGCATCTCGCAAATCTCGCGGTTCACCGTGTTGGCGACGCCGGCTGCTGCAAGGCGGAGGAGCCAGCTTGTCTGCAGCGACTTGAGCTTCCTCTCTGCGATGACCAGCCGCTCGGTCGAGCGCACGATGCCGACATAGTCCCACATGATCTCCTGGGGAAAGAGCAGCGAGTAGCCCCAACAGGGAGAGGAAGAAATCTTACAGTAAGAATCACGTACAGCCTGACCCAAGCTGCGCACAATCTCTCTGCCCTATTTGGAGTTGTATCTTGTCCTCACGTTCGAGCACCTCAACAACACCGCGACATAAATGTGGGGCAGAACAGTTGCAACAGATACACACGCCTGTCAGGAAGCCCAGGCTTAAGATTCCAATCTTCCCTCTCGGCCTCCCTCTCTCACACACAAGTGCACACAAGCGTGCACACGTCCGCTCCAACACCACATTCACTCGCGATCCCCGCACCAGTCCCGACAACCGACGACCGCTCCAAGTAAGTAGTCCTCCGCCGGCACCAAACCAGACCAAACCCCGTCAGCTCCCCGACTCCCTCTCTCATCCCTTTCTCCAAGTGTCCGAGAGGCGCGTCGCCGGCCGCTCTCCCTACCTGCAGCGCCTTCTTGTGCGACTCCGTTGCCGCGCGCGCCTCCGCCGTGAGCGCCGACAGCCGCGGCCGCTCCCACGCGCTGCGCTCGTCCACGCTAAAGTTGTGCTCCGCCTCGCGCAGCGCGTACTCTATGGAGGGCTGCACCGCCCGCTGCGCAAACACAAGCGCCTCCAGCAGCGAGTTCGACGCCAGCCGGTTGGCGCCGTGCAGGCCCGTGCACGCCACCTCGCCCGCCGCCCACAGGCCCGCGACGGAGGTCTCGCCGCACAGCCCCGTCTGCACGCCGCCGCACATGTAGTGGGCGGCGGGGACCACGGGGATGGGCTCCTTGGTGATGTCGATCCCGCACCTGCCACGTGTCCGGCCACAGCACGCCACGCGCGTCATCGCATGCCTTGGAGGGTCAGTCCTGCGAACAGTCTCTCACAAAGGACGGTGGATCTTGTTTGAACTCTCGGTGTGCCTTTTTCCTTGCATTGCCAGTGCTGCACTTGGCCTACACTGCTTTTGTAGGCTAATTCTTTAGAAGATGTGAACAGCTACAGCGCAAAGTGCCATGCCCGCCGATTGCTGTGTCTGGCAAAGGAGTCAACGTGCACTGCTTCCTTCCAGGCACCGGCACCGGCACCAGCACTGGCACAGGCACCGGCACCGGCACCAGCACTGGCACAGGCACCAGCACCAGCATCAGCACTAGCACCGGCACAGGCTCTCCTTTTTGTGAATCCCAGAAGGGCACGTTCCCCCACACTAGCACATCATATCACAGGGACCAGACTGCCGCAGAAGCACCTTGAAGCGTCTGTCACACCTTGGGGCAGAACAAGGACCCCCCTTCACAAAAGACGCTCTCACAGTGCCATTGAGCGAACGAGGCACTGGGAATCCAGATCAGTCACGTCAACGGAAGGCCGCCGGCACGACAGATGCGGCCGCACCAGCACAACCACCAGCAGCAGCAGGAGCAAGAGCAGGAGCAGGAGCAGCAGTTGCAGCGTTGGCAAAGGGAGAGTTAGGGGGGGAGGGGGAGGGGGAGGGGGGAGGGGAGGCTCGCTCACCGGAGGCACTCGGCCGCGATGTTGGGGAAATGCGCGAGGATCTCCTGGGGCTTCTTGTGGCTGATGTCGAGCCACACGTACTTCTCGCCGCGCTGCTTGAGCTGGTCGTCGATGGAGCGCGCCACCACGTCGCGCGGCGCCAGCTCGCCGCGCGCGTCGTACTGCGGCATGAAGCGCACGCCGCCCTGGTTGTACAGCAGGCCGCCCTCGCCGCGCACGGCCTCCGTGATGAGGAACGCGTTCTCCCGCGGAAGCGCCGGCTTCGTTGGCAGCCCCGCGTCTGCCAGCGCCGTCGGGTGGAACTGCACGAACCTGGAGACGAGGGAGGGCGCAGGACAAGGGCGCATCCGTAGACAGGGAGAGAGAGGGGAGGGACAGGGGAGAGGGAAAGGAAGAGTTGGG
>WELA01007430.1:204324-226372 GCA_009602735.1 Mesotaenium endlicherianum
GGTGGGGGGGGGGGGTGTTCAGAGCCAGGTGGCAGAGCACGCGCGCGCACCTGCTTGGTGAGGAGGTCGACCACAAAGTGGTGCTCGAACATGCGGATGCTGGGGTTGTTGTGGACAGCTGTCAGCAGCGCGCGCTCAATCTCGCGGCCCGTCACGTCGGCCGCGTGCACGATGCGGTGGTGCGAGTGGCCGCCCTCGCGCGCCAGGTGCAGCTGCCCGTCCTCGCCCTTGTCAAAGGAGGCCCCCATGGCCATGAGCTCGCGCACCCTATCGGGGCCCTCCCTGCACACCACCTGGCTCGTCCCGCACCCACCCACCCACCAGGCACATGCAAAGTGAGAGGAGGAGGGGGAGAGGGAGAGGGAGAGCGAGAGAGAGAGGGGGGGGGAGAGGCAGAGAGACTTGCTGATACAACGCTGCTTCAACATGACGAACAATGGCACTGGCAGTGAAAGCAAGGACTCTTGCTCGAAGACCACCGTGGGGCGTCTGCCCCACGACACTCGCACCGGGCGCGCGCCGACGCACCCCCCACCACCCACACCATGCACGCGCAGAGGTGGGCCCCCAAGACTGCGCTGTGCTGCTGGCGTTGCTCATGCTGCCCCTGCTGCCGCTGCCGCCGCCGCCGCTGCTGCTGCTGCTGCCGCCGCCGCCAGCCCGTCTCGTCCCCAGCTGAACGAGAGGAGGGGGAGAGGCAGCGTTCGGGCCAGGAGTCAGGGGCGGGCCAGGTGGAGGGTGGAGGGTGCAGGGTGCTGGCCAACCTCGACGGCGTCCTCGTCGCAGAGGTAGGCGCCGGCCACGATGGTGTCGCGGATGTGGTTCTCCACCGAGTCCCGCGGGTCCAGCACCGCGCTCACGCCCCCCTGCACTCCCCAATGCCGCGCAGTCATCAGCAGAGAGCCCACACGCACACACTGACAGCGACACACGCGCACACACGCAGACTCAACAGGCACAGGGGTCTGCCAGTGCTGACCCCCTCCCGGTACGCCCAAGTGAGTCAGCCGGCTTCCTTCCAGCTCTGCTTTTGGACGCAGAGCTCCCAGAGGTGTTGCTCCCCTGCTGCTGCTGCTGCTGCTGGTGGCCGTGGCGCAATAAGAGCAACACTGTTCCTCCACCTCCCGTGCCAGCTGTGCATCTGGCAGCAGGAGGAGCACGCTCTTCATGCGCTGCTAGCCCCTCCCAGCAGCTGCCGCCTACAGCCTAGGCCACTCGATCACTCCAGCCAGGGCCACCCTGGTGCTCCTCGGGACCGAGTTGCATGCAGATTTCTGCACCTGAGAGCGAGCCACAGTGGGCCAATCGCAATTTTCCGGCTGCTGCCCTGCTGCTGCCTGCTCCTGCTGCTGCAAGCTGTGCGAGATGGCGCAACCTCACGGAGCGGCTCCCTGGCTGCCCTACCTGGCCCCACGCCAGAGCTGCGGCCCCATCCTGTGCTTGAAAAAGCCTGCACCTCAAGGGCGGGACCGGGGCGAGAGTTCGATTCTTCTTCTGGAGTACGAGGGAAAGGGTGAAGGAGGCGGGAGCCAGTGAGAATGGGGAGTAAACCCGGACGCGCCCAATGCTTCCCTCCCTGAGGTGTGAGGGGCAGTGTGAACGGGGAGTGGAGTCGGACGAACTCAATTTCCTGTGCAAGGGGCGTGAGGGACAGAGCGAACGGGGGGTGGGGGTGGGGGGGCCAGCCGGACCTGGGCGTAGCGGGTGTTGCTCTCGTGGGGCTCCGACTTCGTCACGATGGCCACCGTGCCCTTCTCGGCCACGGCCAGCGCAAACCGCAGCCCGGCCACGCCGCTCCCGATCACGACAAAGTCGTACCGCAGGGTCAGTCCCTCGTCCTTCCTCTCCTTCTCCTTCTCTCTACTGGCGCTGCCCACCGCGTCGGGCTTGCTGAGGGCCTTCTTGGCAGCGGCAGCCGAGGCCCTGCACGTCTTGGTGCTGATCAGAGGGGGGGGGATGCTCTCGTCCGCGAGTGCGCCGGTGCCCTGGTCGAGCTGTGCCCTGGGCCCCGCGGGCTCCCTGCAGGGATCACATGCACCATTTGCACCGCCCAGCTGAGCGTTGGTGAGAGAGTCCCAAAAGCTGGCAAAACTGCGTTAAGCAACCCCCCCTAACAGTTACTTGCCCGGACTCAGACCAATTGGAAACCTCGAGAGTTTCCGCATGCACATGGGTTTGTGTCACAGTAGGCCCGCTTCCCCGATCGAATCTCCGCCCTCTGAAAAGCGACAGACGTTATTGGATTCGCCGCACAGTGTGCTTGCAACCTCATACAGCGACTCAATTGCATTGCAAGTGATTGGCCACCCGGGCAACCCCATCTTTCACCAGCTATGGTAAAGCCAACATGGCGGAGCTTCCGATCTACGCCAAGCTCAAGAGTAACGGAGTCCTTCAGCGGTGGAGGCAGTCGTTTTCATGTTCCTTCGGATGAGGCTACACGGAAAGTCTTGGAGCATTATTGCAGCCAGGGATCAAAGATCTCAATTGTGGTGCTTCACAATTGGCGGCCGCTACCAATCGCCATTGAAAGTGATCAAGGCTCCTATAGTTATTGAGTATGTCCTGTGCAGGAGCCACTCGCTGACATGTGCCACTGACAAGTGTCATACTCAAATGGGTCCAAAAATGCGAAGAAGTGGACGTCACGTCGCAGGGAGCACCGTCTGAGAAGTGAAAGGATGCTGGCAACGATTCCCGGCAAAAATTAACGTATTGTGTTTCGGTAGACTGTCGGCTGGCTTCATGGCAAAATCCCCCGTGAGCCAAAGATGGAAAATTGACACACGAAAGCAGCTGCTTCAGGCCGATAATTACCTCCAAGACTCTACGTAACAGCCGCCAGCACCTTCTTCCCAATCAAGCCATGAGTAAGCTGGTTTCACGCTCATACTTTCGACTAAGCAACCGCCTGCTCCTTCCACCCAGTCTTGTGCGGACCATCCCATTGAAGCAAATGCAAGCCTGAAAGATCGTACTCTAAAGGACAAAGTTCGGGGTCTCAGAAGTACGTGATTGACTCTGCCAGTAGAACGTGACGGCCCTTTACGGAGACAATTGAAGAGTGATACTGTGGAGCAGCCGATTGCGGGTAATGACAATACTTCCATAGACCTCGTTACACAGCAGATCATGAAGAAGACCTCATACCCACCACCAAATCCATGCGACCAGTCCTTCCTAACAGGCGCCGATTATGTTCTACCAGGAGCTACCAAGTTCTACGTAGGCTTATGAAATCAAGCTTTAGGACCAGAGAGCTCTGGGCAGGCCGAACATGTGAAAATCTGGAGCCACAGCCGGCCACCGCGGGCCAGAAGCAGATTGCCACAAGTCGCTGTCGGAGTGGGTCACACTGCAGGGCCATCGATTCACTTTAAAATCCGTACAGAATACTGCTAGCGGTGATTGGTGTTTCTTGTTACGTACAAATGTACAATTGAGACCTGGCTTGCCGGCAAGGCGCTGCGGCCAGAATCGCGGCCCACAAGCGTGGAATGAAAGCGCCCCCGTTTGCCCCCGTAAGCACCCGTCAGCTCCCGTCGACGTCTCTCGATTGTGACTGTCAGACTACTGAGGTCACGACTTCACGACGAGTCATCGCAGTGCACAAACGATTGCTTGAACGTGCTTGAACCAGCTTGAGCAAGCTTGAGCGACCACACAAGTGCCACCACCCACCAAATACCATCCAATGCCACCACCTAACGAGAATCTAACAAGATTTTGACC
The DNA here is from genome assembly GCA_009602735.1 of Mesotaenium endlicherianum. NCBI lineage: Eukaryota > Viridiplantae > Streptophyta > Zygnematophyceae > Zygnematales > Mesotaeniaceae > Mesotaenium > Mesotaenium endlicherianum. The sequence goes on from WELA01007430.1 coordinate 208,057, forward strand.
TGCTGCTACGAACCCTCCGGCATGCTCCAGCACCCTCAAGCACCCTCAAGTGCCCTTAAAAGTGTCCCTCGAGCACCCTCGAGAGCCCGAGAAAAGGCTGGTGACCACTGGCGACGGCAGGCGACGGTCTTCCGGAGCTGCCTCATCTGGCTTCCGGGGCATGCAAAGCCATATCTCTTGTTCGCCGTTGCTCTAATTTCTGGCCTTCACTGGCGTTCACTGCCCTCACCTCTAGTGGCTGGTAAAGTAGCAACGAACTGAATCTGCATGCAAGAGCTTTTGCTTGACGTAGAGCGTCGAGTTGCATCTTTGCATGTCATGTCATCATTGTGCATCGTAATTCTGTTGACTGTGAAGCATAATATTCAATCGATAGCTCGCTGCTTTCCCTCTCTCCGCCGATGACAATCCTCGGCTAGTCTTCGCCATCTCGTTCCTCCTTTTCCGGACGTCGAGTTAAGAAGTTAGGAAGTCGAGCTCCCTTGGACTCTACGATTTGTCATGCATTGAAGGTACACATTTTTCAAATTTTTTATCGCGCCATGCGTTGGGATTATGATCTGGTGCTTCAACGGATGCTTCAGCTATTGCGATGCACTCGTAGTTAAGCACGCCATATGCAGGCAGGGTTTGACATGCAAACACAAATATATTTTATACTATTAAATGATGCTAAATTATGGTGAATATTTTCAACCCCTCGCTGATCAATATTTTCACATGGCGAAAATCCTTGTGCCAGCTGCCGTAGCTACACTCTCTGCCGGGAGAAGCGTTGCTAGATCCAAAACTACTATTTATAGCTGTTTATAGAGTGCCATGCAGTTGAGTCATGGGGGGGGAACTCCCTTCGAGAATCCAGGTGAAATATAGCGCCCAAAATTCAAGGTCTTAAATTAGTGCCCTGAAACCAAAATGTCAAATTAGTACCCGGAATTAGCGACATTTAATCAAACAAATATGTGTTAATAGCGCCTTGAAATCATATATCGGAAATTTAGTGACAAGATTTAGAAATTTTAAGGCTCCGAATTCAAAATCTCGGAAAATTAGCGCCAGTTCCCACCCCATGAGTTGAGTGCAATGACCACTGACCAGCAGCGACCTCTGGCCAGCATTGACCGTCTAGTGCAGTCTGGTGTCGTCTGGCTGTTCTGGGCCGATCGGGACTGATGGGCTCAGATGGGCTCACCAGAACAGCACCAGAAGCTGGACGGATACCCAGCACCGCCCAAAGCGTAGAGTAGCGCTCATCATTTGTTTATTGTTGACATGATATCGACCAATATCGACGATGAAAAAGGATGAAAAAAGCAATTAGCGGGGCTTGTCGGTGGCACGCGCCTCCCACTTCGTTTTGAACAATTTGGAAAGCTCGCCTCTTCGCACCATTTCGCATTGCTGGATGCTGTATGGAAGGCGCTTCAAGGAGTCGTTACATCTTTCAGAAATGCAACGGCGTTCTTGACGAAGAAGAAGACGTGTACAGTATCTACTCGACTTTTCGGTTCAAGGAGAGGGGCCAGTTGTTAGAAGCCTCGTCTTTGCTCCCTGGAGCTGGTCGAAGTGCAGAAACATCCCTGCTTTTTACGAAAGGGAATGCATCGTCAATGGAAGGACAGTGTTAGTCAGTAAACTTGCGCGTATTTGTGAAGTTGCTTCCAGAAATTACCGCATCAGTACAAGGAACTCGTTGGCAAGTGGTGTGGTTGGAAGAGGTAGTCACCTTACTACGTTTTTCCCATTTCCAGCCTGCGAGGTTCGCATTGTTGTGTGACCTCATGCTTTTATATTGACGATGCGTTGGAGATGAGTCTGTTTTAGGTGGTTCACCAGCTTAGAAATTGTGTGGGTAATCACTGCCTTCTCACCGTATGATACTTTGGGAGTTCATGAGATACTGTGAAAGTGCACGCATGGGCATGTCCATATATTATCCTAGTTAAGGGACCCTCAAGTAGAAGACCTCATTATTTTTCATCTTTGTGGCAACTATACACAAACCTACTTCGTGACTATCGCATAATGACAAGAACAACATGTTTGTGTCACTTTCCGGGTGTGGGTTTCTGGTTTGTCTACCTTAGGTGTCTATTCAGATGGCTTGAGTAATACGGGGCTCATTTTTTGGAACTACTCTTTTCAATATTTAGAGCTGAGTAATGTACTACGCTGCACATGTTGACCCCAGCGCCTGTTCTCCAGCGTGCCAGTTGTAATATCTGTTTAATATGTAAGAACAAATGCGACTGCATGGTTTAGATTGACCTTGGGGGGTTTTGGGCTAGGAGTTAGCACAGTGATTGTCTTCGTTAGGTTTGGGGGGAAGTTTGGAAGTTTTAGTCATTTAAATAGATGCAGATGGCGCTTCTTGTTATAATCATGGGAATGTGCTATTCTTCATCCCTGTATTTAACCTCGTGTCTTTGCTCTGCAGGTCGTTGATTGAACTTCAGGCATGTGTTCTTAACATTATTATGCAACGAGAGGCAGTTTCTGATAGTGGCCTCGGTCCCTTGAGACTCTGTAGAGCACATGGGTGATCCCAGTAAGGTTGGGAAACTGAACTCTGTATGGGCAAAAGAAGGCAGCATAGCAGCTGGCTCAGTAGAGAAACGATACAGTGGCCAGAAAAGGGACTTAGGTCAGGACCTAAAATGCAACAAGGTACTCAAAAAAGTATCAGGGTTTGCACACAGAGATACAACATCAGATGCAAGTAACGACATGACGGCTTTTCTCGGTGATGATGTCATTATTAGAATACTGAAGCTCATACAGGATGATAAAGATCGCAAAGTCTGCTCTTTATTGAGCAAACGATGGCTGCGACTGGAAGGGATGTTGAGGGAGTCCATTAAAGTATTAGATTGGGGCTTCTTGGAAAATGGTAGAATATATGAGCGCTTCCCGAATCTTGCAGATGTCGACCTCACCGGAGCATGGACTAGTGATGCGAAAAGGCTCGTGAGCTGCGCTTCCTTTGTGCCCATGTACCGAGGCAGCTGCTACATGAGACTAGGTCTGGAAGCAGAGTTTCCCTTTTCCTGGAATCATGTCGTCGAGGAGCAGCGACCAAACCCTTATGACTTTGACAGGGGCTTGCGAGCTTTAGTCAAAGCCTATCCCGGGATAAGACGTCTCTGTGTGGTAGATGCATTCCGACTGTTGAAAGACGAAGAGAAAGAGGAGAATGAAGACGATGACGGGTGGGATGACGACAGTCGTCATGAGAACCACAAGCTGGAAAAGGAGAGGGTTCAAGACACAAAGAAGGAGTCGGTTTATGTGCATAGCCAGGAAGGGCCGCAGTCTGGCCAGAAGGCCAAGCTGCCAAGTGGAACCAGGAATATATGGCGGTCGTCAGGTGCGAGTATAGTTGAGCAGCTGAGGGCTAAGCTGAGGGTTAATGACCATCAAGAGGCTGAAGGGCTGCAGATTGTAGCCAGGGGATGCCCCATGCTGCAGGAGCTCGAAGTGAGGCAATGCACTGACGCATCTCTGACAGCTTTGGCCGAGTGCAAGAACTTGCAAGTGCTGAAGCTTGTGGGGGAGCTCACCGGGTTCTATCATGCCACCTTTTCAGACAAGGGCCTCATTGTGTTGGCGAAGAGCTGCACTAGGATTGTGGAGCTGAGCCTCACTGGAGGTGACGTGGGATACGAAGGCTTGACCTGTGTTGCTCGGTCCTGCCGTATGCTGTCGGAGCTAGTTATTGCGGGGAAGGCGCCCAGGACTGGCTGGGTGAAGTCACTCCAGCATTGTGAGTGCTTGCAGACGCTTCGGCTTGAAGGATTAAAGCACATGAGTGGCGAGCTGACCGTCGCTGCTCCTGAAGAGCTGGGGCATTGCACCTCGATAGAGCGGCTGCAGCTGCACGGCTGCGATCTGCGGGAGAAGGCCGGTGTTCTGGCGCTCTTAATTGTGTGCGAGTCTGCCAAGTTCCTCAACTTCAGGGATTGCTGGGGGTTTGACGATCAAGCGCTGTCTCTTGTGGCCGCGTGCAGGTGAGAAGTTGCTCAATTTATCCCTTCCTAGCCTCTTTGACTCGCTAGCAGAACACACTCAAAGGGGGCGTGTCAAATGTCTTATCTACTACTTGAAATGGTCATGGTGATACGGTGAGCAAGGGAATAGGTGGTGTGGTGGTATGCAGTAGGGCTTCATTGGGCGTAAAATGTTGTGCAACCACAAATTAGAGGTAGGGGCAGAGTTGCCTGTTATTTGCTATCACATGCTTGTTATGCAATTCAAGCAAGCACATCAGGCTATTAAGTGTAATGTGAAGAGCTGGATTATCCAGGTTATTGACGGGATATTACTTTGCATTCAAGTCCATTCTTGCCAAGTCTTTTACAGCAATGTAGCTGTGATGTTGACGGTTGTGACATTGAGGGTCTTACCAGCCATCATGTAAGGATGCAAGTCTACCTACTGGCATAGCCCAACGAAATGCTGGTTGTATTGTGGCTGTATTGCCACCACTCTCACCAGTGGCCTGCTGTACCCTGTGCTAGGCGCCTGCGGAAGCTGAGCCTGGATGGCTGCTCGTTGGTCACGGGCCATGGCTTGGAACTGGTGGTAGTGGCTTGCAAGGACCTGAGGGCTCTCGTCGTGACCCACTGCATGGCCATCAAAGAGGCCGACGTCTCCTCCACTTTATCTCAGCACATGTTTGCGCTCAAGGAGCTCCGCTGGCAGCCCAACTCTGGCTCGCCTCTCGCATTAGCCGGCACCAATATTGGACAGCAAGGCCGCTGGCTCGTTGCTCCCATGTGACTTGGGTCTATCTGACGCGGTCACGAGCTTTCTCAGCTTCACCATCGGCTACGTTGCACAGGTTGGCCAGCCAATATGAAGCCGCCAGTGAAGGTGTGGTGGAATATTCATGTTTCTGGAACGGATTGTGGGGTTTGATATAGTTGGACGCGTTTTCTGTAGGTTTGGGACACTCGTGCATTTGTGCTCATGCGAGCACTTGTGCAAGGGTTTCTCGACTACGATGTTGCAGTGATTTATTATTCATAAGTGCACGTCCTTTTCTGGTTCTTGCAATCAGCCATTGAGAATGTAGTGTATAGGACCCTGAAGTATAGATATCAAATGGTTTCATTTGGTAGCAGTTTATGTCGAGTACATTATGGAACCAACCACCACATAACTCAGAACTAGTCTAGAGATAACATGATTAGTTAACCAAGAATTGAAGAGACATATATGTAATGTGCAATCTGTAGCTTAAGTGTACTTGCTATTGATTTGCATAATGTTTCCTTGACGTTGCGTCCTCTTTGCTTAGTCAGATGAGGACCACGTTGCACATGAATTGTGATGTAATTTGCACTTTTGTGATTGTGACCATGTGTGTAATGTAGGTGTTACACCATGTTTTCCATCATGGCAAGAGGTAAAGTTGTATAGTAAAAAGACAAGCATGAACTCATGTTTGTGTTGAATAAAGGTACAGCGAAGGTTGGTGCACCAAACCAGGATACAACATTGATGACTATAGAAGTGTGCACTACTACATGGGAGTAGAGCAGAACTTGTCTAAATGATAGGAACTAGCAGAAATTTGGTAGGAAGCACTGAGCTGTCAACCTGGTTCCTCCCATAAATGAGGTCATTCACACTTTATCTTAACATGTGTGTTCATTTGAACTGGTATAACTTGGGTCATGTTCACTGTTCACGTGTGTTCTTTATTAAATCGAGCATATACACACAAAAAAATCATCATTGCTTGCCCCTTACTTTCTTGTACTATCCACTCCCATGCACATTCTTATGTCCAAGCTCTCATAAGGACTTCGTGAGTAAAAAATCACGAAGACCTCAATGTAGGTGCACCTCTACAAGGACAATGAAGCGAGCCAAATGTGACAAACATGATTTATTGCACAATTATATAAGCATATTTTCTCAGGATATACGATCAATTTTTACCTAGTTTTGGAGTCCTCTAGAGCCAGAGGAAGGAGCCTCCGGGGCAAGAGGAAGGAGCAAAGATATCTGAAGTTTCCACGAGTGAACGAACATACACTATCACTTTCCATCGACGTTTTTCTTTACTCAGTTTGATAAGGGGAAAATTATGATTTTGCCCTCCAAAGATCGAAAATGGAGGCGAAGTACCCTGCAACTTTGAAAGAATATGAAAATGCCCTCACGTTAAGTCTTCCTAGTCACAGTCAGTTCACCTGGCGAATATGACGTGGCCGACCTGACACCTCTTTTTTTCCTATTTTTGCCCCTTCTCCTTGCTGCTCCTTGCAGCTTTCGAAAGTGCGAGTGAAAGGCCAATTTGCACTTCAAAACTTTCAACTTTGCACCCTCGAGTCTTTTCAAATTTGCATCCTTCGAGTTCACGGTCATGCACCCCCTCACTTACCTTCACATTCGAAAGTCAAAAACTGCGTGGTATGTACGTAGGTTCGATGTTACCGCCAAAATATTGAAAACGAGTTCACTCCAAAAGCCAACGAAGTGCTCGGACTTTCGCCTCTCGCTTGGCAGGAGATCACGACCTGGCGAATATGATTGATGAGAGGCCCAAGTGTAGGGTTTTAGTTTTATCAGGATTCGAACATTCTGGCGTGAAGATCCTGTGGTATATGTGAGGTACAAAACACATGACGATGAACTAAACTGTAGGAAGTATCGCAAATTTGGTGATTCCGGCTGTGAGGAAAGGGTGACCGTAAACTCGAAGGATGCCAAGCTGAAAATTTTGAACTGCAAATTGGCCTTTCACTCGCACTTTCGAAAGCTGCAAGGAGCAGCACGGGGAAGGGGCATAAAAAGTAGGGAGAAGTTGGGAAAAAAAGAGGTGTCAGGGCAGACACGTCATGTTCGCCAGGTGGAGTGACCGTGACTAGGAAGACTTAACGTGAGGGCATTTTCATATTCTTTCAAAGTTGCAGGGTACTTTGCCTCCATGTTCGATCTTTGGAGGGTAAAACCATACTTTTCCCTTTGATAAAAGACCTTGGGTTGACTACCGACTGGCATAGGCACGACCAGACACGACCAGGTACGAAATCCTTTCCTTTCATGAGACCGGCAAGAGCTGGACAAAAGCAGACAAAAGGGAGCTTCGAAACATGCATCATTTCTAGCAACAAGGTGACAGCTGGTGACAGCTATTGGAATAAATGAAATGAGGATAAGCCAGTACGCGTTCTTGCTCATGCAGTCATGCACAGTTTCCACTTTCTAGGTCTTCTTTGAGTACTCATACTTGCATCACGTTGAATAAGGACCAAGGTAAGATGACCGAATTTGACTCAGGAGTCTCTCATGTCTTCATATATGGTCAGTCGCGGCCGGACGTTTCATTAAAAGATGACCAATTGGTCCACCAACGAGACGTGATAGGAACGACAAAAGCTTATCTTCTCGGAAGCCGTCTGTATTCTTACGACGTAAGAGAACATAAAGTTCCGGTTTGTAGCCATGGCTACCTGGACCGCGTCTGGGTCCATGTTGTCCGTCTGTGACTCTATTGTGGTATTGCATCGGGTCAATATTTGGAGCAGGAGAGACATGATTCATGACGTGCTGCATTTTGTACAGAGCAATATATAGCTCTCTGTAAGAAGAAAAACAATGGCAAACTGGACCCTGAATAGGCAATTGATTGTTGATTCCAAGGGCTTGTACGGTGCAGAGGGATGGCAAGAAGCGAGCAGCTGTGAGGCTGGAAGAACCAGGGCATGCTGTCAAAGGTTTTGCGCTGAGGGTGCAGCCTGGTGGCTTAGATAGAGTTATATCTTGCGTGGAAACTCTTGAAGGACCTCCTGGCCTGTATGAGAAGGACACTGTGCACGTAAGCTGCCACACATACTTGATGCTGGTACCTTTGTGGTGGATGGGGCTTGTCGCACTGTAGCACAGCATTCACTGGACCCCACCATATAAGATCGTGTCTCCTTGCGAAGTGAGCTTTCTTCTCTACCTGGTTAGGCTGTTGCGAGCGACCATTAGAAGACTGCTTGTGGCTTCTCTGCGAGCCACAAAACGTTCTCGATGGGATTTTTTTGGTGCATATGAATGTTTTGTAAATATTTTGTATGCGAGGACGTTAATTCGTGGCCCTAATTTTTTTGCAGGTGATGACAGAGACAGGGGAGAGAGTGAAGGCGCTTATTCTGCACAGGCAGGATGTCAACCGCTCTCAACCTGTTTCCGACGGGGACTGGAAGAAATTACGTTCTTGAAACTTTGGAAGCTTGATTGCTAATGCACATGCAGGCCAGCAAACATGAGGTCAATTCATGCGTCAAGTCTTCCCAACTTCACAGATAACGCGTAAGACACCCTGGCTGTTATAGACAGGGCCTTGAGCTTGGCTAGCACTCGTAAATAATACCTCGAATGGGAGCGCTTGAAGTAGCCGCGCGAGAGAGTAATCAGGTGAACGCGGTTTCTTGCATTTATGCACCATATAGAAAGAAGAGGATGGTAGGTCTCTCTTTGTGTCCCGTATTTGTACATAGTCAAAGGACAACAGTATGTAAAATAATTGACTGGTAGGAGACTCTTGACCTGTGACTACCAGCATGGTTGCCAAATCCAACATATCAGATTTTTATTTCAGAAGTATGTACCATTTGCATGTCCGGGTTTTCACCAATTCGGACATTTTCTTTTATTGACTAGAGTCAAGGTCCTGTCAATGTCAGTCAGCATGCTTTGAAAATTGACAAGAGTTTGAACTATGAGAGAAGCGCAAGTATGGGCCTCAAGCAACATCAGACAGATGGCAGCTGCTTTTCTGAAGTTTTTAAAAATACTCTGTGTCATAAAACAATGGGTTCCAAAGCAGTATACCTACCATAGTTGACACGGCGCAAGAAAACACGTCAAAAGAAGACTTTAGTTGCATGACCAGAACTTGGAAATGTCAATTTGCACGGAATTATGCAGTACACAATAAGAGACAACACATGTATCACACTTTCAAATTTCAAAATTCAAAATTCCCTACCCGGAGGCTAAGAAAAGCTGATTTAGCTATTACGCGCAGTAAGTCATGCAAATAATGTGTGGGCCATTCTGAGGTTTGCAGCTTCAGTTTGTGACCACGTGGCACAACTACTAGAGAAAACAGAGGAATTGAAGTGATCACAATCTGGCCCTAAGAAAAAGTCACATGACAGCGGACACGATCTTGATGCCCCGTGTGCGGCACCCTCAAGGGTCCGCATAAGGTTCTGGGGGGTGCTTTCACCCGCTAATTCACGTAGGGCACAAACGACACAGGATTCCCACTGGACTATGTGCGTGCCAACTCGTCCTAAAAGCAAGCTCACAGAATTCTTGTATATACTAGCTCACTTTTGTTGTACTTCATCATTCTGCCTTGGAGAGCTGCCTACCACCTGCTGAGCTCTGCTTGCACAGTGCAGTGTGGGAAGGCCAGGCAGCTTTTTGGCACTCTCTGCTGCAGTACACAGCAGCCTTGCATGTGGGTACACCTGTGGACTTCCTCGTTGACGACACCACACAAGTCGCACGCTTTGAGTGCACTCTTCGCGCGCTTCCCTTGCCCCGTGGCTACTTGGCTGGACCTTCCGCTGCTGGGACTGGCGTGTGCACTGAATCACTCGGTGCAATCTCGCCACCACCTTTTGCCTCTCTGGCTCCCCTGCCGTGAGCTTCTGACTTTGCTCTTGGATTACTCACTGCGCTGGATGTCCCAGTCTCTGAGGTGCCGCCCCCTGTGCCGCTGGCGGTGAGGGTCTTGCTAGTTGAACTTTTGGACGGGGGCTTCTGCGCTTGTTTGTCCCGCCCACTAGGTCTATGTGCGGCTCGTGGGGGGGGCAGGCTCGACGCAGCTCTTGGGGGCTCGCTACCTGGCACGCGGGGTCCGTGGTGGGTGCGGGGAACACCAGGGGCAAGAAGGACGCCACCCACGCAATGTGTGCTGTGTGGCTCCGCTGCCACTTGGAGGGCTCCAGACGGTTTGCACACTGCGTCAGAAGCATGCAGAAGAGCTTGAACTGCCCCACGCGCACACTTCGCTTGTAGATCCCAGCTGCCCTCTGCTCTTGTAGAGTTCATGGATGTCCTTGAAGTGCTGGCCAACAACGTTGCCGTGGAGCTTCCCCTCGCCCAGCAGCCGCGTCTCCCGGGAGTGGTCGTTGAACACCTTCTCCAGCACCGGGAATCCGCCGGGAGTTTCTCAAATCACGTGCACCAGGACGCTCAGCCTTGGCAGAGCAGCAAGGCCGCAGCCCTGCTGCTGCCGTTGCTGCCGCTGCTGCCGCTGCTGCTGCTGCTGCTGCTGCCGCCGCTGGTGCTGCTCCTCTTCCTCGGCGTTGAACGTGAAGAACGCCTTCTTGTGCTTCGTGAACTGCTCGTACATGCTCTTGATCAACGTACGCAGGCAGAAGTGCGCGTCTTCCGAGGGCGGGGCGTTGTGTTCCATCAGCATGGTCTCGTTGAGGCAGAAGAGGCTCCAAACCAGCCTCTCCGCGCCGGCGCTCCCCCGGGCCACGGCTTGAGGGTCTCCATGCTCAGCTTCCTGGGGCCCGGCGGGGGCCATGTGGCGCACTTGGGGAGGCTGAAGGCGACAGTGCCGCGCTTGCGCGACACGTGCAGCTCAGCACCCCGCACCACCACGGGCCACGCTAACCGCAGCACCATCGCGTTGCTGCGATCGCAGGCGTGCCCGCATCCTCGCCCTGGGTGGGGGGGGGCGGCAGAAACAGCACCAGCAGCGACGAGGAGCTCACTGAGTCAAGCAGCTAGAATGGCAAGGGCAGAAGCTTATCACCACTTAAGCCACGGGCCACAGGCCACAGGTCACAGGTCACACGCCACAGGGTATAGCCCATTCAGTCCGGATCGTTTTAAGCACACAACGGTCAATAGCAGTCAACACATGCAGATCTAGGACCAGTTGGGATCCGTGGTTGGACCATTTTTGCGCTCCCTTTTGCGCACTTTTGACTCACTTCATGTGACCACGCAAAAAGTCGTCCACCTGTACAGGATTCTACTAACATTACTCAGTGCAATTAGCCTAGAGTGGACCAGCCTTTTGCGGGCAGCCGGAGCTCATGACAACCATCAAGTCAACGGTCGCGTTTAATCTGTCGACCCCCTGCACCCATGGTCACGTGAACCGTCGCAAACTTCTCTGATAGTAAGTTCTCAAGGATGTATGTTTTATGCAATTCCTTAGGGCTGAAATAGGATGCAGTATTGATCATTTGTGATTTAACATTTGTGTTTTGTATCATATATGCCATCTTCACTTGCCACTTCTCATTCACAGAAACTTTGCCAAGAGCATGCATATATGTCCCTCTTCCTTATGCAAGACAATTAACAGTTGTAGGCACCTCTGCCAAGACATGTGGCTGAAGTGGCTCGTGCAAGTACGTGCAACCCTTCATCAAAACTACATTTAGAGCGGTACGCTAAAGATGAGCTACAGCTGGGCAACAGACGACAACCTAACAATCCTCTACCAGTGGATCGTGGCCTGCATTTTGCCTCTTCACTAATTTGTTCGGGTGCATATTAGGTGCGCATACATATATGTATATATATATATATATATATATATATATATACATATATGTATGCGCACCTAATATGCACCCGAACAAATTAGTGAAGAGGCAAAATGCAGGCCACGATCCACTGGTAGAGGATTGTTAGGTTNCGGTGAGATGTCAGCGGGTTCCATATTGCTGCAGATTCGCTTTTCTCTAAAGTTCAAACCACAAATGCAGCAGGCACCACTATATTTTGCTGTAGCTGGAAGCATACTCCGGCTGGCTGTAGCAGCGACACCTCCGCTCTGGGCCTTGCACGCGTCATTGTGCGTAGAGAGCTCGGGCACTCCCAATTTCATGCGCATTACTTGGGTACAAGTTTCCCTTGTGCGCGCGGAGACTTCAATGAATTGCACAGAGGTTCTTCACGGTTACAGAACACGGGCTCAGCCAGGCCAACTCTGGCGACCATGTACATGGAGTTAGTTGCACCTGCCCCTAGTTTCTCCTGATTGCCCTCCACCGTGCCACTTCATACGCACAAAGAAGCATGCGGTTCTAGCTTTTGCGAGAACAGCGATGATATCAGAAAGTGTAGGAAACGCAAAGTCAAGAGGGGGGGGATCGACATCATGAGCTACATGAGGGGGGAGGCACGTGCGCGATTGCCGCTCCCCTACTATGCTCGCCGCGCTCGCATCCTAACAAAGTGATACATCTCAACAGCACGCTGCCACCTGTCCAAGTCTGCCGTCGCCCCGACCGTGGCCCGCACATGGTGGACATGTCAGACCTGGGCCGACTACGAATTCCGCAGGTGGCTACTTTCGGTGGCTACTTTGGCGCCAGCGTGGCGGTGTTGAGAAGCACCCCTGCCATGACCATGACGCAGCAGCCCCGCAAGTACACCTTGCCGTTCTCGCTGTCCACCGTCACCTCCAGATGGCCGCCGCGCTCCGACGCCTGGCCAGACAGACACACAGACAGAGAGACAGACAGAGGACAGACGGACAGGATGTCGGAGACTCCCTGGCGTCAGAGGGATTGCTCTCTCCCGCACCTCAGCTCCGCATCCTCACTCACAGCATAACAGGCACCGTCTTTGCTCTCACGATGGAGAGGCGGCGGGGAGCACGTAGCACTGAAACAAGGGGGAAAGCAAGCCCAGAGCTGGCGAGATATATGTTGCGAGGGTTGGGGTGCTAGGTGTGCCAAGCAGTGCAGTGGACTACAATCCTTTCCCGACTCTCTTGGACGGCACAGTGGCCTTCTGTAAAGGTGAGAGGAAACAGCGATGCTTTAACAGAGGGAGAGAAGCAGACTGTGCGACATGAGAGTCCTTGCGGCGGCGCTCGGAGCTTGCTGCATGAATGTAGGAAGATTCAGCGAGCTCTTTCCCCTCGTCGAGAATGCCGCCCAACTGGGTGAATGAGCAAGAGCAACTAGGTTGCCAGAGAATGATGCGAGCACCAGCAGCGCTTTCTGCTGGGAGCGACCAATGAGCACAGCTCAATGTCTTTGCAACTTTCCATATGTATATATAATTACATATACATACATATATACAGAGAGAAAGGGAAAGAGGGACAGATAAAGAGATCTGACGCAGCTTTCCAACAACTAACAGGAGAGCCCCCGCACTCCGAAACCGCTCTTGCACTCCTACCCCTCCATATGACAGCAACCGACGAGGGTCAGGCCCAGGTGGCAGCCAGACAGAGGCAGCTGACCTGGAAGGCGCGCAGGCTGGTCTTGCCGAGCTTCTCGGCCCAGTAGGGGCCCAGGGTGCAGTGCGCGCTCCCCGTCACGGGGTCCTGCAGCACTCAGACAGATGCACTCACCACGGCTCAGCTCGCCCGCCTGCCTTGGCTTGCAACTGACTGCGCCATCCGGAGAAGGTCTATCCTGGACTCGAACGCGCGTGCGCATGTGAGTGTGTGTGCGTGTGTGCGCGCGCAAGTGCGTGGGTGTCTGTGTCGGTGCAGAGGTGCAGAGATGAGTGCTACTCGTGTGAGCGAGCGCGTCTAGCGCCGACAATCCGGTGGTCAAAGCCCGTTGAGCAGAGCCACTGGATGTCAATATTGGCAAAAAAAAGAAGAGACCGTCCACAGCTTTTCAACTTCTTAGAAATGTTTGACTACGACGACCCACCGCACCTACGAGAAATGCCGACACTTGCAGCCCAGCCTCAAATGGGCCCGTGACGCGCCTAGCAGCACTACCTTGGCGCCACTTGGCGGGTGCTAACAAGAAGTGGAAAGCAGCGGAAAACGTCCCCGGTGTCACTAAGACAAGCAGACAGCAATGCATACCAGCAAACTGCAGAGTCGTATGCGAGCAGTAGACATGGGCTCTCGCACGCACGCATGCATGCATTGGTCAGTCAGCGAGTCACTCGGCCGCCGTCCGGCAGCCGCCCCGCAGCAATCTGACGGCTAGGATTGACATCACATCAGACACTCTCCACAGGGAGGAGGAGTCCCCGTGGGTGCATGCACCGCCGCGGCCGCGGCCCTCACCTCGCTGATCCCGTGCTGAGGTGCAAAGAACCTGGACGCAAAGTCGTACGGCCGCCCGGCATCGGCGCGCGCCGTCACGCACACGCCGCGCGCGACCACGGTGGCCAGCTTTGTGATGTCCGGCTGGAGGTCCCGCAGGGCCTGCTCGTCCGCCACCTCCACCTGCACAAGCGTACACACACATGCACAAATGGACACACGCACACGCGTGCGCACACACACACCAACACGTGTACAAACGCACGCACACAGACGCACGCACGCACGCACGCGCACCCCACAGAAATAACAAGAAGTGGCTGCCTTCAGTTGGCCAGTACCTGGCAGCGTGTGATGGGCTTGAGGTCAGATGATACACATACACACACACACACACACACACGCGCGCGCGTGCGCACACACACACACACACACACACACACACACACACACGCGCGCGCGCGCGCGCACACGTACACATCATACTACTCGCGGGCATTCTGGGTCCAGCAAGACAGCAACTTAGAGGCGACTCGCTCTCATCAGCCTATGCCTCCCAAGAGTCACAGTGGCCGACAGGGCTCCCCCCTGTGCGCACCTGCAAGGCTGCACCTTCACTCCCCCACTCGTTTATTCGCAAACAAGCCTCCGAGGCGTGCCGGCACTTGCAGCGCAGTGATCCACCCCCCCCCTCACCTCCAGCCGCCCGCGAACGTGCAGTGCAGAACGCTCAGCAGGACTTTGTCCTATCCTGTGCACACAGTATTGGACGCAGCAGAGCAGCCGTTGCGTCTGCTAGAGTGCAGCCTTCCGGCGACACTTGGCTGTACTGACCTTCTCTCTGTGTTGGCTGCCACACGTGTCCCCCCACGCAGCTGTTGGGGCCACTTACGAAATTCTCAACATCGCCCTCCCCTCTCCCCTCCTCCCCCCTGCCCCCCGGCCCCCCAAGCTGGCATCCGCACTAAAGGTCTGCCCTCGGACGCCCTCCCACAGCGGCTTTGCCAAGGCCCCTCTCTTGGCTCCGCACGAGAGCCAGCCAGCCTCCACATGCAGGGCCTGATGAGCACCCAGCCGAGTTACAGTTGGCAGAGGCCGGCAGATCTCCGAGCACATGCAGAAAGCCCAACGACGGCCTCCTGCAGCAAGGCACAAAAAGTACTGAGAGAGAGAGAGAGAGCAGGGGAGGCAGGCAGACAAAGCCAGCTGGCCAGGCCCCCGGCTGAGGCCGGCTGCCACACGAGCGGTGGGCTGCGAGCGCGGGCAGCTTGCAGGCAGCGGCTCACCAGCACGTCGTTAAGCGAGCTGCGACCGACGTACGTGACCTCCGCGCCGCCCAGCGCCTCGCGCACCAGGTTGCGGTCGGCCACGGACGGCGCGGCGGGCTCCGCGGGGAACTCGAGCTCGATGAGGCTGCGGCGCTGCGTGCGCCGCTTCACCGTGGCCGACTCGCGGTCCTCCTCCTGCCGCTTCTGCTCCAGCTCCTTCAGGCCCCTGTCCCCCCCGCCCTCCTCCTCCTTGCTGTCACCGCCGCCGCCACTGCTGCTGCTGCTGCTGCTGGCGGTGGCAGGCTCCTGCTCTTCCTCGGGGACCTTGCGGGCCTTGAGGACGCCGGACTTGGTGTGGAAGAGCAGGTTGTCGGCCTCCACCAGACCCGTGGAGAAGATGAGGTGTGCGCTCGCCAGCGTGGCGTGGCCGCACAGCCGCACCTGCGAGCACGAGCACGAGCACGCACACGTGGCGGGTTCGGAGAGGCGGATCGGGTCGGTCTGGGACTGGAGTTGGGGGAGAGGGGAAGCTGGGTCTTGTTTACTCACACCCCACACCCCTCCCCTCTGCTCCCCCTGTCTGACACTTCCAGGGGGACAGGAAGCGCTGCAAGACAGGTGCCGCTGCTGTTGGGAGGCAAGCAGGCAGGCGGGCGGGCAGGCAGGCAGGCAGGCGAGTCAGGTGAGGGTGAGGTGGGGCAGAAGAAGCAAGCGCGTGTGCGAGGAGCCGTGGGGCCTCAGAATCCAGCCAGCTTGACTCCTGCTCCCGCTGCAGCTTGTCTAGTTCACATTTGCGTGCAGCGCAGCTGTTCTTCCTGGGGGTCCAACACACGTGCTAGTCTGCGTCGGATGCAACGACACCACCCCCCGTACTCTCACCGGCTGTCTCTCACACACGCGGTTCGTTCCTCTTCTATACACCTGTCGCCAGCTACCGTCAAGCACCCCCCTCTAGGTAAGACGCCGTCAAAGGCAGCAGTTCCAGGTAGGAGGACATGGGACGTGAAGAGGAATTTCAGCTGCCCTCGTGTGAGTGGCACAGGCAGCTCACGGCCCCCCGTGATGATGCGTGTCATAATCCCTGGTCAGAGAACCGGGTGGCAAATAAGCCCCTGGCAACATCCCGCATGAGCCTCAGATCAGAATTACGATCCACGATCCACGCTCCCCCTCCCCCTCCCACTCCCACTCCCATTCCTCCTCCCCCTCCCACTCCCACTCCCACTCCCCCTCCCACTCCCACTCCCACTCCCACTCACACTCACACGGCCATGGTCATTCGCATGGCGCTGACCGCTCGCAGCTGAATGGTGTTCAGAGAGCCATCGTGGCGGTGGCTGATCTCACACGGCTCACAGCGCTGGCAGACTTCTTCCGGGAGAGCATACGGTGGTCGTCCGTGTCGCTGGCCCTCACTCTACTGGCTGCAGCTGTGGGCCTCTGCATGAAGTCAACAGTGGGCTTCCAGCTCTACGTTGCTCTACTGACGGTGGCCTTCACGATCACCGGGGTGAGCTGTCCTCTGAGCCCTCTTAATATGATCTGTGCAGCTGCCGAGGGTGACAGGCGTCAATCAGGGAGAGCATTGCTGCAGCTACTGAGTCTTACTAAGAGTGAGGGGTAGTGAAAGGCAGAGGTGTGGGCTTGGTGTTCTAGGCGGCTTCTGTGAGTGGTGGACAGAAGTCGTGCATAACTGTAGGGTCCTCTTCATAAGAGCAGGCTTTTCCTGTTGGCATACTGCGCCACATGTCATGCAGTTTGACTTGTGGTGGCTAACAGTCTTGCTTCAACTACACAATACTCTCCTCGTAGTCTTTCCCCGATTCAGGCCCAATCTAGTCACACTTTCCACACGAGGGACGTGAAGGAAGACAGAGAAAGAGAGGAGAGAGGGGGAGGAGGGAGGCAGAAGGAAAGGGGGGGAGGGGGGGGGGTTGGACCAACTGAGGAGTGAATGCTGGCGGATATCTGCCATTCCAATGCTCGGGCTTATCTGTATCAATCGTAGCCTTGCCGTCAAGGTCAAGCAGAAGGGTCTCTGTTGCGCTGTTGTGGCTTGCGGCTTCATCCACGCCACGTGGGTGATCCTTGTGCTTCCTGGGGGGGGGGAGTGTGGTGAGCAGGTGCCTGCACTGCTGGACGGGTTGCTGGACATCGGGGGGGGGNCTTCCTTACCTCCTTGCGCTTGAGCATATAAATGCCATGTCTCGCAGTGAAATATCTCCGCCCACCTCTCCGACGCCGCAGCGGGATGAGAGAGCCAGCTGGGTAGGAAGAGAGGGAGAGAGTGGGGGTAGAGAGAGGGGAGGCAGGGCGGGAGGCAGGGAGGGAGGGGGGGAGGAAGGCGGGTTCCAGCAGGCCTCGGAGAAGGAGGGAGCGCGCCTCTCACCTCGCCCTTGGGCGTGAACCAGCGCAGGTCGAACTCGTTCCCCGTCAGCGGCTGGCGGCCAATTGTGGCCTTCACGGGCTTGACACCCGTCCCGTCCTCGTTGGCCTCCAGCAGAGCCTTGCCCTTCTTCTTCTGCCCGCCCTTCTTCTCGCGCCTGCGCACCAGAAAGGCAGTCTCCGAGAGGTTGAACTCCCGCGCCACCAGCTGCATCCACTCGGCGTCGCGCTCCAGCGGGAGGTACACGATGGCCGCGGGGTTGCCCGCAAAGGCTGTCTCTGTGAAGGCGTTGACCTGCCAGCCAGCCAGCCAGCCAGCCCACGAGTTGAGGGGAGGGGGAAGGGGTTTGAGAGCAGGGGGAGCTTCAGCGGCTGGCAACGCGTGCGGGGAAGACACGGGGCGGTCGTACACTCATGTGCACACACACACGCACGCAAGCACACACAGACGCACACACACGCACACACGCACGTGCGTGTGTGCACAAATATGCAGGTACATGCAGGCGCACACACACACACACACACGCGCGCACGCGCATTCAAGCACGCATACAAGCTTGCAAGAACGTATGCACCACACAAAGACACGCGCTGACGCAGGCAGAGACGCATACCCGCATGACATGCAAGCGTGCACACACACACACACACA
>WELA01007435.1:0-17404 GCA_009602735.1 Mesotaenium endlicherianum
TGAATGATAGCTAGCAGCTCTTTATCATGCACGGAGTAATTAATCTCCGCTGGATTAAATTTCATAGACTCATACAATACAGGATGCCACTCCTGCCGTTCCTTACCATCCTTTGTGGTTTTGTCAGCAGGCTGCAACAAAATAGCACCCATGGCAAAGTCAGAGGCATCAGTAACCACCTGCACCGGTTTGCTGGGGTCATACACGGCTAGCACTGGGGCAGAACAAAGGGCATCTTTAAGGGTCTGGAAGGCAGCCTGCTGCTCTTCCCCCCACACATACCCAATGTCTTTCTTAGTAAGGTCAGTCAATTTACTGGCCTTTGTGGAATAATTTTCAATAAATCTCCTATAGTAGTTAGCCAACCCGAGGAAGGATCTAACTTCAGAGACAGACTGTGGTACTGGCCAGTCCCGTATGGTCTGGACTTTCTTAGGATCCACCCTGATGCCTTCCTTACTGACAACGTGTCCTAAGAATTCAATATTTTCCTTAAAGAAATCACACTTGCTCATTTTAGCATATAAGTGATTTTTCCGCAGAGTGTCCAGGATTGTTTTTAAGTGTTCAGTGTGCTGAGCTTCATCTTTAGAGAAAATTAAAATATCATCCAGGAAAACTTGCACAAACTTATCCAAATAAGGTCTGAAAATGTCATTCATAGCACCCATAAAGGTAGCAGGAGCATTAGTCAGTCCAAATGGCATCACGTTGAACTCATAGTGTCCATAACGTGTGCGGAAAGCAGTCTTGTGTTCATCCCCCTCAGCAATTCTGATTTGATGATAACCACTCTTGAGATCTATCTTACTGAACACCTTAGCGCCAGACAGGGTATCAAGCAAGTCCTCGATTCTGGGTAAAGCATACTTGTTCTTTACTGTAATTCTGTTCAGGGCTCTGTAATCCACACACATCCGCATACTGCCATCCTTTTTCTTAACAAATAGGATAGGTGCGCCGTACGGTGATTTACTGGGAGAAATGTAACCATTTTCCTCCAGCTCTGCAATCTGTGTTTTCAACTCCTCACTCTCCAAATAAGACAAGCCATACGTGCGTTGCCAGGGTGGCTGGCTACCAGGTAATAGATCAATCCTATGATCTACTTCCCGCTTAGGGGGTAGTCCTGGAGGCATATTAAACACATCCGTGTACTGAGCAACAATTTTTGCAGCAGTAGGGTGCTCCGGAGGGCTTACCTTTTTCTCAACCACTTCTTCAGGTTGAGGACGTACCTCTCTTAGCAGCAGAGAGAACATTCTGTCTTCCTTCTGGTTCCAGCTTTTGACGAACTCCATTACATTCAGCAACTTGCATCCTTCTGGAAGCCTCTTCTTTTCCTTCATTTGCCATCCACACAGGACAAGAGGAAGAGCACTGGTGGGTGCCAAGTCAGTCTGCCCATCACTGGCTCCTCTCACTTTAACTGTACCTCTGCTCCAACACACTTCAGCTTGATGTCTATTAAGCCAGGACCTGCCTAGCACGAGATCATAAAAGCCAGTGTTGAGTACCTCAAATGTAAGCGTTTCAGTTAGAACTGCAATGCCAGAACCTAACTGGACCTCAATAGGCTTGGTTATAACTCCTCCCGGGATACTTGAGGCATCTCCAAGGAATATTTTTCTATTCCCTTGGGTGACAGTAGGCAGCCTTAGCCGCTTAACTAAGTCCTTGTGAATAAAAGTATGTGACGCCCCTCCGTCAACAAATGCCCTCACCTTCCTACCTGCAATCATGCAATGCAGTAGGATAGGGGGGACTGTCTTTTCCTGACTTTCGCATTGTTCTCCTGACGTAGCAAAGAAATGTTGGACATCAGGTGGAACAAGAGCATCCAGAGTGTGCACTCTCTGGACGTCTATATTACTGATGGTCTCCTTTATCTGTTTGTCAGGCATGCATAGTGAATCCAGTTCAGCAGGACCCATAATACCTGCTACGAGGGCAGCTAGTGACGACTCACTATCTCTAGCATCCTCACAGTCAGTAGACTGGATTACTGACTGTTGCTGTCTTTTAAAGGCTGGTCTTTTCTCTCGACCTTAGGCAGGTGCTTGACCGGACACTGTTCTCTGTAGTGGCCTTTCTGCTGACAATGGTAGCAAGTAGATTTTGCTGAGGCTGGTCTCGGCTTAGTCCTACCACCACCCCTTCCATAGCCACCTCGAGAGGGACCACCTCTACCTCTAGACTGAATAGCATTGTACTCATACTCATATTCATCACCCTGATTATCCTCAGCCTGGTCTCCTTCAACTGCATTGTAGGAACCGTGGGGCTTTTTGACAATCTTAGACACCAAAGCGTTACTCTGGCGCTTGTGATTGAACTGCTGCTGATCCCAGGCGTCAGCATCCTGGATCAAGTCAGCCAGTTTCTCATACTTTTTCTCAGCAAAATGACCAGAGACCTCGGATTTCAAGCCATACCTGAAGTATGCTATCCTATACCGTTCTGGCAAATCAGGCTGCTTCATCATGTTCTCTTGGAACTTTTGAGCAAACTCAGCAACTGAAGTGGTCTGCTTCAGTGTCAGGGAGATCATCGCATAGATAGCTTTCTCCTGCTGGTTGATGACATCAAACTTCTCATGCAACTTCTCGACAAACTCTACCCACGTAGGGTCACCGAGTTGCCGAGCCTTACGCTCTTCCTTCCAGTAAAGCCACCAGTCTGCGGCACTGCCTTTCAGTAGCGCACCGGTGTGCCTGACCTTCTCGTAATCTTGCAGTTCTGGGTAGTTCTCCAGCCACTGCTCAACATCCGCGAGAAACTTGATCAGGTAATATTTTCTGTTTCCCTCAGGATCATAGTCCTGGGGAGGTTTCGGCTTGGGCTTACTAGGCCCTCGGCCACCACCACTAGTGGTGTGAGACCCCAGTTGGTCTCTGTCCCGGAGTAGGGACATTATGATTCTTTTGTCCTCCTGCTGGGACTGATACATGGTCGCCATTTGCGACTGCATCTGAACGAACAATGCTCCCAAGTCTACATTTTGGGGTGGTAGATTAGCAAATGCAGCAGCAGCATTGGCATCTACTCGCTGAGTAGTGTCCTCAACAATCCCTCTTGCTCCTGCAGCAGCAATTCCTGCCGCATTCAGCCGGTCACGTATTTGACCTAGGGGTACATTGAGTTGTACGGCAGGAGGTGGGTTCAGAACATTGGCCCTTGATGCCATAAGTTCTTCAACAGTGCGCTCGTCAGCTGGCTGTCCTTCCCTCCTTTGTATATCTTCAGCGGCCTTTGCTACTTGTTCAGCTTCTAGTCTGGCTATCTCCTCCTCAGCTTGCTGAGCTGCGACTGAGGCAATAGCAGCTGCCTCATCTGCAGCCTCCCTAGCTGCAGTATCCGCTACTGCTTCCGAATAGGTACGGTTTCCCGCTACATGGCTTTCCGCCTGGTTTTCGACATTCTCGTTATCCTGGTTCTCCATGTCTCGGGAGTTGCTAGTTTGAGACCTTGTCCTTACCATACAAAGAAGACTGTGATAACTGCTCCGATACCACTGAAATGAATCGACTTACCAAATAGGCGATTAACAATTAATAAAGATCTTTATATCAGCAAGTAATCTTATGGTATTTCCGTTAACTAGTTAAACGGCAAAGGACAATACACTAGCAGGGAATAATACTCGTAAGTCAAATGCGAGTAAACTAGCATCAATGATGCAAATCAGTAAACTCATACATAAGCAAGGTTAGAAGACAGTGCGTATCAATGGCTTCTCGCCTTGGATTCAGAGTTCTCTCAGTAAGCTGTACAAGAGAGTTGGCCTCGTTTCCGAATGCCGAACTCGAGAGCAATGCCTAGCGTATGTACATGGAATGAGTTTACTGTTCAACGGTCAGTGCGATGGCACCGCCTACCCGGGAGTTAACCACGTTGGTAGGACCTCGGTTAACCAAATCCACTGCCATCTCCCATCATCCCGAATAGCCATCCATCATAGGGATGTCATCTGGCTATTCATCTAGCATATCGCACTTAGATGCATATCAAGGCAATTCGCTGCTACCGAGTACGGAAGTCAGCTTGCTGTCAAAGAATGTGTCAGCAAGCTGACTTATATGGACTTTCAGCCTGCTGCTTTCGACTGAGTCAGCAAACTGATAATTATGTAAAGTCCAGCAGACTGACTACTAACTAAAGTTCAGCAGGCTGAACTTAATTAACTATTATATTTAAATGAATATCATATCAACTAATATACTGATTCATTACATCTAGTGCAGCCGGTATCATGCGCTCAAATAACGCCTTACGGTGCACCATCACTTTTAACAATTCATCTGGGCTGTCCAGGTTTTTCACCTGTTCAATCTCCTGCTTGATGCTGCTGGGCACTACTGGACTTCTGCCAAACAGTATCTGATATGGCGAGTAATTTGCCAAGGCAGCCTGCTTGCTAAATCTGTAACCCATAACCAGCCATGGCAGGGCTAGATCCCAGTCACGCTTGTCATGCTCAAGGCAAAACTTGCGCAAAGCAGACTTAATGGTTTGCACCATCCTTTCTGCCAGACCATCTGCTTGCGGATGATCTCTAGACGTAGTGCGATGATCGATGAAGCATCTGTCCAAGAGTTTCTGAAAAGACCCTTGGAACTCAGACCCTTGGTCTGTCAGCACTTCTGCTGGAGCTCCATGACGCACAATCACACCATTGAGGAACGCTTCCGCGGTCCCTAGACTCTCCTTAGCAGTCAGAGGGACAACCTCTATCCATTTAGAGAAATGCTCAATCATGACCATGATATACTTGTTACCTCGCTTAGACAGCGGTAGCTCTCCTGCAAGATCGCAGCTCCAACGGTAACCTAGGCCCATGATTGGCAAAGGTTGCAAGTGTGGATGTTGCTGTGTAAAACCAGCCTTGACGCGATCACAGCTTTGGCAGGCCTTGATCACATCTTCACACTGCTGCTTCATGCCCCTCCACCAGCAAGACAGCTNCAAGACAGCTCCAAAAGATTATATTTCTTCTTGACACCATAGTGTCAACCGTTCTCGTGCATTTCCTGCACAAGAGCTCGTCTCCTGATGGGTTCTGGCACTAACTTCTCCTGACCAGTTTCTTCCATTTTGAAGAGGTTGTTGCATTTCCAGCAAAACCTTTTAGCTCGATGGTTTACCTGGTCCTTCTCCTTCACTGATTGTCCTTCCAAGTGAGTTCCCGTCTTTAGCCAGTGCTTAGTAGCTTGATTTTTCCAGATCTCTGGACTGAACAGGGGTAGAGGCTCAGCTTCACCTGATGCTACTATTCCAGCCATTTCGGCTAGGCAAGCCACCAACTCTGCTGGGCTGCTCGGGTCTTCGTCCTCTCGAGCTCCTGTTCTGTCGTCTGAAGATGGGTCTGGGTTCCTGCTGAGTCCATCGGCGTCGTTGTTGAGCACTCATGCTCTGTGCACCACCGTCATTTGGTACTCTTGTAGCTTAAGAGCCTAGGGAGCCAACTTACCAGTGAGGTCTCCATTCTTCATCAGCCATAGTAATGGTGAGTGATCCGTGATCAGTGTGAAGGGTCTTCCCCACAGATACTCTCTGAAGTGTGTGACCGCCCAAACCACTGCCAGCAGCTCTCCTTCATAGGACGAGTAGTTGCTCTCCGCTCGATTGTTAGAGCGTGAGGCATAGGCAATGACATACTCCTCTCTAGGGCTTGTGGCCTGAGGGAGTACTGCGCCGATTCCCACACGACTCCAGTCAGTGTGCAGATTGAACGGTTTGGAGTAGTCAGGCGTTCGCAAGACTGGGGCTGTTACCAGCCGCTCCTTAAGCTCGTTCATGGCTTTCTCCTGAGCTTTTGTCCACACAAAAGGTACATCCTTTTTCAGGAGTTCCGTCAAGGGTTTAGCAATTCTGCTATAATCCTTCACAAACTTACGATAGTATCCGCTTAGCCCTAACAGAGCTTTCAGCTTAGACACATTCGCAGGTGCAGGTATCTTGTAAATAGCCTCAGTCTTCACAGCCTGAGGGGACATAGCATTGTTCCCAATCTCATGTCCTAGGTAAGGCACGTGTGCCTCAAAGAATCTGCACTTTCCAGGATGCAGCTTCATCTGGATTTTCTCCAAGCGCTGGAACACTTGTTCCAAGTGCTCGAGGTGCTCCTCTATGGACTTGCTGAATACTACCACATCGTCAATGTATGACTTAGCGAAATCCAGCCCCTCCAGCACTTTATCCATAGTTCTCTGAAATATGGCTGGGGCATTTTTCAGCCCAAATGGCATTACTGTCCATTGCCAAATTTCCCTTTGAGCCCAGAAAGCAGTCTTACCTCGATCTTCTGTTTTCACAGGGATCTGGTTGAAGCCTTGGCGCGCATCGATAATGCTGAACACCTTTCCGGTGGTGGCAATTGCAAAGATCCTTTCCGGCGTAGGCATCACATAGCTATCTGGCTCCGTGTAGAGATTCAGTCGCCTGTAATCTCCACACATACGAGTGGCAGTGTAATTGCCGGCCTCGTCCTTTTTAGCGACTACTACTGTAGGAGCCCCATGTACTGAGGTAGATTTTTCAATCATGCGGAGCTTATGCAGCTCTTCACAAGTTTTCTCCACACAGTCCCATTCTGTCTGACTGAGCTTATGCGGCCCTAGTCTGACTGGGTTATCAGTAGTCAGTGTGATCTCACACACACTGGCAGTGGTTCTACCAATCTCCTCCTTAGTGAAAGCAAATACCTTGCGGTGTTTCTTCAGCAACCTTTCTACTTGTGCTCTCTGCTGGGCTGAGACCATTTTCCCAATGGCAAAAGTCTCAGTTTCAGGTTGCTTCTCCCCAACAAAGGCATCCAGTAGTTGCTACTCCTTAGGTGCAGGTGGGGGCTTCCCGCCCTCATCCTGGCCCTCAGGCTTTTCTGCCTGATTCTGGCTCTCAGGCTTTGCAGCTTGATTCTTAGGAGGTGGGGTAGCAGGCTTTGCAGCTTGCTTCTCCGTTGCCATAAGTTCGGCAGCCTGTTTCTTAGGCTTTTTACCTTTCTCAATGACGCGTCGCCTCTCCTGCGGTGAGGGGTATGTCAGGCGCCTCCGGATGGGCTGCCTCAGGAATATTTCCTCGTCGACTGCAGTCCAACTGGTCTCGATTCCTCCTTCTTCACGTGGCCGAGGTTGGTTTGCCATTAGAAAACCTGCGGGATCTGTCCTAGGGCTGATCGTCCAGCCCCATTCTTGCTCAATAATAGCCATGCGGGCGACGGTCGTACCATACTCCTCTCTTGCGGGTGGTGTGACCATCCATGCCTGCGCCAATGTTTGCGACCTTTGAGGTGCAGCTAGTCGTGCAAGAAAGGCATCATCTGCTGCGGTCAAGCGGCTGATGGTGTTTCTCAGATCCATCAGTTCCCATTCTGGGATTGCAGGTATCATGGGAGCAGGCTACTCCGACCTCTGTATCCTAAGATCAGATAGTTGCAACAAGGGCGTGTTCATGCCTGGCGGCACACTAATGCCCAATGCCATTGCCCTGCGAACCAAACCGTCCTCTCCCTCTCTCTGCAGAATATCCCGCAGAGGCGGAGGAGGTGGGGCTGTGGTTCCTCGCGGAACGCCCTCTCTCTAAGCCTTCCCCTTATGCTTGAAATATCGCTTTAGCATCCTCCTAAAAGATGCGTTACCCTCACGGGCCACCTTCCTTGGTCTGCTTGCGCGACTTTCGGGCTTTCCTTGTGCTGTCTCTACTTTAGCAGTGCAGGCAGTCACCTCCTGCCATTGCGGCGGTTGTGCGGTTGACTTGGGTTCTGCCACTGGAAGACTGGCAGAAGGAGAACCGGATGTTGGCGACCTTAATTTTTCATAAAGGTCTACCGGGCTTGGCCCCATCAGGTGGTCAGCTACCCAGTCGTCTGTCCTCAGCTCCTGTAAGTCAAGCAGATCCAACTCTGGCGTGGGAAAACGTGGGATTTCTTCCCTGATGTCCCCTTCATTGTTGAGTGATGGCAACTCCAACTCCGAGAGGCCTTGCATTTTTGCATCCTCTTCCTCCTCCAGCTTCTCTGTTCCAGGAGACGGCAATTCTTCATCCCCTCCTGTGTTGAGCCTCGCCATGTTGATGATGGCTGACTGTAGAGCGAGAGCTGCTTTCGCCACTTTCTCTTCCTTGAGTCGAGGGGCGTCTGCTTCCAGCAACTGCGCCATGATTTGCCTGGTGATCGACTCAGCTGTGCTGCCAACTGTGTCTTGTGGTTGCCCTTTGGCCTCTGGTTCTGGGCTCATCAGAACAAGTGTGGCGGGCAATCTCTTGGCCGTCTCCTTCTTGCGTTCTTCAAAAATCACCTCCAGGCAAATGGTCTTTCCAGACCCTCCAGAATTTCCTGAATTCTGATTGCATTCTTCGGCCCATTTGCCAATATTGCACTAGTGTTCTTCATATCTTGATGTTACCGCGTCTGGGGATGGGCTCCCAAAGACCTGGTCTGGGGCCATGTTCCGTAACTCAGAACTGGTATATTCCTCCCATTCCGGCATCCTCCCAAATACTTGGCCGGAGTGTTCTGCAGATGCTGGGACCTCCTGTGATTTGCTTATTGCAGCGCTCACCAAAGGGTTTGCTGCACCAGTTGCCTGGTCTTCCATGGTTGCGTCTTCTCGCAGCCTCCGCAGCTCTCTTTCCAAAGGGTCGCGTGGTGTCGCCATTCGATTGTCAATTTGCGTCAAATTGTCTTGACACCTGGTCAGATCCACCACTCTGGTTTCTCTGAGTGTTTCATCTTTGTCAGCCTCAGCTGCGTCTCTTTCAACACCATATTCTTGTTGTCGCTGATACGCTTCCCTGATAGCTCTCTAATCAGAGGTTGGCACCACATAGAGTCCAATCGTTACCGGCCTCGGCCTGGGCATAGGCTTGTCAGAGAACGTCATCTGTTGCCAAGTCATAATCGTCTCTACCAACCATGTCATGGAGTGATGTCCAATCATATTGCCGAACATCTTCCCAGCGTTGTCCTGTCCCACCTTTGCAACAATTTCTTGTGCAATGGAGCTGGGTACCCCCAGGCACCTTCCCTTCTCTTCAGCTGTCGGCTCTCTCCATTAAGCTTCTCTGTTGTGCACATCTTTGACCATTCCTGGTCCTCCATTCACAAAAGCGCGTGATCCTGGGTATGCTGTGAAGGTGGGCAGCACCATTCTCGGCCGGCCTGGCTCATTCATGACGTACTGTGGGTAGGAATCCCTCCTGATCACTGGCTTGGTTTCCACCATCAGTGCTTCTCCCACAGATACTGTCGTTGGCGTGCGCCGCGTAATCTCCTCCATCTCCCTCAGGATTTCAATGGACATGCCGTTGGTCCAGAATAGTCTGGCCCGGTGTGAGAGTCCTCCGTGCCTGGCGTCGTTGATCAATACATGATGACCCAGGGTGGAGTCAAAAACCAGCCATGGATCTCCTGGCTTCATCTAGTTGTAATCCATCCCTGGATGTACATTCTCAATCACAAACACTGGTGGGTAGCGATGCTGGCGTTCCCGCAGCATACTGATGATCTTCACCATCCTTCCCCAGTGTTGTGCTCGCGGGTCATTGAATCCCCTCCTGTTCCCAGCTTGCGAGAAAGGTTGACAAGGGAATCCCGCAAAAATCCAGTCAATCCTGTGATCATACAGGTCCTCAGACTTCACATCGAGAATGTTTCCTCCAGCAAGACGCACCACACTAGTAGGCACCAATGCCTTGAAATGGTACATTTGCCGCATCTGACTCATGACCTCCTCAAATGCTGTAAGAACACTCTCATCATTGTCCACATACAGCACTTTGGATACCTGGATACCTCGCTGAATCAGTGCGATGGTTCCAGTACCAAGTCCGGCGAACAATTCCAGCGGTACTACTCCTCTTTAGGTGCGGCCTGACCTCCCGATCTGTCTCCCGATCTGTATCTTTACCCAGACACAATAAAATTTGTCAGCCACAATCCTAGGCTGATAGATTCCTGCCTTCTTGGCAAGGTCTACCAATTTGGATTTGACCTCCATCACTGTCTTGTTCTTCTGACGGACAAAATGCACATAGCGGTGCACTTTAAGACTGCGATCCTCTGGGAATATTGCTTCAAGCAACTTAAAGAAACGACGCAGACAGTGCTCAGAGTCTAACTGGTCATCCCCAGCCTCCATATCCCTACGGCTACTAGCCAACACTTGCGCATGGCTTGCTTCCGTGGTGACACTATCACCATGCTGCCCTGTAAAAGGTGCAGCTCTGCGTGTTACTCGTTCCTGAGCATTAGCCATCTTTTCAGACAATTCTGCACACACTTTACGCAATTCTGCGACAGATACAGCATCATCATCTCGAGTAGCCGCTCGCTGCTGACCCTCGGTGAGTTGCTTCATGGCATCTGTTAATTCTTGTGTTAGTGCAGCTAAGTCTATGCTCTCAACAGGTGCAGCAGGTATCGCTCTTCTTGATGACAAGCGGACAGGCGGGCTTTCGCAGCTTCTTTCTGGATTTCCAAATCTCTCGCCTTCATTTGCTCGTCAAACGCCCATTCCTGGGTAAGGTTCTCATCCTTCCAAAATTGGCGATACAGCAACAAGGCATCCTTGTCCAAGTACTGAACCAAGCTTATAAAAGCAACTGACTGAGTGTAAGAAGAATCCTTTCGGATTTTCTCAAAGAAGTCAGCCCAATAGATCTCATCAAACTCTTCGAAAGTGAGACAATTTCCACTGGTTCGTCCACTGAAACACTTTGTAGACAGCTTGAACTTAGGATTTTAATCCTTATCATCACCAGTCATTTCGAGTGGTGACCAAGACTCACTATCTTTATCCCACACGTCGTGCTCTCTGCCCAAATTGGGTACAAAAGCTCGCGCGTGATACGGATTCTCACCGTTCGTGGCAATATGGCGAGACTCGTCTCTCGACGGTTGCCCACTCCACAGGTTATCCGTGTGCTCAGATGTCTCACTTTCTTGTGGACTCTGGCTTGAATCAGAACCTTCCACAGGCTCCACAGGGTAGTAGAGTCTTCGACTCCTCAACTGCATGTACAGTTGAATTTCTCTGGGTCCCCTTCCAAGTTGAGCACCGACAGCCCTCACAGGCCTCAATCCCCAATTTGCTTGGGAATTTCTATTCACCTGAACCACAGAACCGAAGTTCTCAGAAGTAGGACGGAAGTCTCTTACTTCCACATAGGCTTTATGCCTTAAGGTTCTTGGATTCACAGGTGAGCAAATTGTAGTTTGCAGAAATCACACTCTAAACAGCTTGACACGCAACGTCAGAGTCAGAGAAAATCGCCCTTCAGGCTTTCGCTTAAGTTCCACAAGTCAGCTTACAAAACTCTGAAACTACGTCTATGCTGGCCTGGGTCAAGCTCTTCACTTAACACCGCGCCTTAACAGCTCTTCACTGCCAGGCTGGGCTCACTCAGTTCTTCACTGAGAGCTTTACCTGTCAATACTGCTCTCTCTCTTCGAGATGCGAATGCGACTTCTGAGAACTTGGAAATCAACACACAACTCACCATTTTAAGGCTGCTTCACACACACACTCGTGGCGTTCGGCCGACTCTGTGCTAATCTCCTAGCAAATTCTATTCTGCAATTCTCCTTCTTTAACCGTGAGATTCCCTCTTGGGAACTCCTACAATCCTAACTTATCTATGATACACAGAAGAATCTTCGGTGTCGTCAGAAGCGTGGGGCTTTGGCCCTCCAGTGGCCTTGGGAACTCCTTCTTCTTCTTCTTCTTCGCGCCCTTCTTCGCTTTCCTTCTGCTTCTTGGCAAAAGTGCGTGCGAGTGAATGACATGTCTCAAGCAAGATTCGTGCTTTTCACAGGCACCGCACAGCGTCATCTTTCGAGAATGCCGTGCTTAGTCACACAACTTAGCTGCATGTCGCCTCTGCCTAGCCATGCTCAACACAAACTCGTAGTCACTCAGCATGCATGCACACCTTGTGACTGTCGCGCGTGGCTGCTTAGCTTCTCAGCTGGCAGTCGCGCCTAATTGGCTCATGGCTAAGAATTCCTGAGCGGCGTGCAAGCAAATGCCACTTGCTCAAGTTTTCCCAACCGGGCGGCCATAGCCTATCTTGGCATTGCAGCCATGACCTGGCTTAATCTGCCAGTCACACAGTACCTGACTTGGTACTTGCTGGGCGGCTCATTGCTGATCCCCAGCTCCTAGCCTCGCGGCTGTCTTGTCAAAACCTCCCCCCATCCCTGGGTGTGGGGCACACTGACATTGACCCCTTGCCAGTGGTCTTGACGCCGCCATAACCGCTGACTGCGATGTAATCAGTGAAGTGGTCGGTGAGTCAATGTTGACTTTCAGCACTAGGTGGTCGTAGCTTGCGCTGCGCGTGCGACACCGTCAAACGGGTGATAGTCGCGACATTATGTCAACATACTCACATGTGCGAATTCATATAAATGAATGTATGTCAATGTAATGCGAGTTTACTTACTTTGTCAAAAAGGTCAGCAGGATGACTTTTGTATCATAGTGTAGTTTGCTGAGATTTATATCTCAATTATACATTTGATATAATATCAGTAGGTTGACATATAGTAAGCTTGCTTGATATTAGTCAGTATACCTAGCTTCAGTACGCTGAGAATAGAAACATTCATTTAATTTATTATTTGTAGATTGGCACATGGGACCGTACTATACTGAAAGTCGGGAGGTCGACTGAGATTCGGTAAGCTGATGTCCTATCAGTGTGGTTAACTCTTGGGTAGGCGGAGCCGTCGTCAATCAACTGAACAGTTAGGACTTCAGTCAACCGACCAATTAATATGGTCGTTATACCTAGATCCGTGGGCCCCAACTTAACGGGTTTCCCACGAAACGGCGCACCTTGCGCCGTGGTCAACCAGGTGGTCACTAGGTACATAGCAGGCTGGGATCTCGTGGTCCCTCATTCTGGACAGTAGGCTTTACAGTCGGATTTCTACTTGCAAGTCATGGGTTTGTTCTAATGACCAGCCTTCACGGAATTTGACATGGCTGCTTTGTCTGCACTCCAAATGGAGCAAACTAGAACTTTTTGGGAAGGTCTCGTCAAGATGCATCCATTGCCGTTAAGTTTGCTCAGTTTGGATTAGTATTGACAGAGTTATGCTCTTTGACATTTTGGGGTCACACAAAGGACAGATTCCATGCTTTTGCACCTAAGTCAGTGGGATGTATTTTAGCTACTTTATGGTCATCTAAATGAGAGCACCTTTGCTATTCAGTCCCCTGATGTTTTGTATGTGCTTATACATGCTTGTATGCCTGGTAGACAAGAGGCCATCAGTTTCTAAAGGAGAAGCTCTAGTCCTCAAGCTCGCCTCTTTCTTGTGCCTTATATTCGTGTGCAACTATGGCACACTACGATAAGTGAGTCAAGGGTTATAGATAAGTAAACAGAATTCATTATAAGGGCGAAGATCGCTCCCTGATTTCACACGCTTCCACCTGTCTCTGATCTTTTATATTTAAATAAAATACATTTATCTTGAATAAGCAAGATTCATTTTAGAGGAAGATAAGGGTAAAAAGAAAGGGAAAGAAAACTTTGGTAACCAAAAGAGTAACCAGAAGTATGATGCTATGAGTGCAAAGATCGCTGAGCTAAAACTTCAATTTGCAAAATTGAACGCGCACAATGTCTATTTATGATGCAGATGTCACTGAGAAAACCGTCTGCAAAGGCGAGAAGCTAATATCTGAGAAGGTTATGGTTGTGGCAACCAACGAGCGTGTGGATCATGATCGTTTGGTGCCAAGGAATGCTGGTAAGAATCCTCAAACCTTCCGGATTACACTGGATAATAATGAGATTGTCCAGCTATAGCAAGCCAGGTCTTGGACTCGCAAGATATTTAGTTTTTCATTGGAGAAGCTGAAAGCGCTGGTGGAACACCGAACACAGCATGCTCCTTTGATTTCGCTCGTTGATTTGCACATTACTTACCCTTTCACGATTCAAGAAGCAGGACATTAGCTGGACGTAGCTGAGGAAGATGCAAATAGCGCCTCGTTACCCACCAACTTCAGCACTGTAAGAGTGCAGAACAAAGAAGGTGCTCTTAAATTTGAAAATTGGCCTGCCCCCAACATCGTGTTGGACACAGGTGCATGACCAGTCATCCTGAGAAAACGAGCCGTGGAAGCTCTAGGATTGACTGCGAGGGATCTGAAGGAGAGCCCTTTCCAATTGACGACTGCATCTGGGCAAATTTCAAAGTCTTGTGGGATCACTCGCAAGCCTATAAAAATCACAGTTAACTCGGGGAAACCTGAGAAAGCATCATTATGGATTTAGTGCACGGTGACAAAGGCAGAGAACTATAACATTCTCCTAGGGACAGAAGCTACGATCCCTTTGGGATATGGTTACCGATGTGCGGAAGCAGAAGGTGACCTACCAACAGACTAATAAGCAACCAGCAGGAGAAATTCATGTGAAAACGATTTGCTCTGGCGAAACAAGCTATGAAACAATAGATTGTTGCGCAACCACCGAATACCCAGAAGGATACGATGATATATTATATAATGAGAGGGGAGGAAGTGGCCTACACCCGCATCAATATGCCTGCACCATTGGTGTGCCATGTGGCACCTAAGAAGGGTGGAACAACTGGAAACTGTGAGCAACATGGATTGCTGCCCGCAAGAGCTGTTACCAGTACCTTATCCAGTCACCTCAACTTGATGCCAAAGCCAGGATTGGCACCAATACCTCAAGCAACTATCCAGATTGAAAATTCATTTCGAGATACAGGAGTGGTACTATTTGCTGGACTAGGATCCGAAACTATGGCATTGATTCAAAGAGAGATCAAGGTGTCTAAAGTTCTTTACATGGACAACGACAACAACGCTTTTGTAATAAATCAATAGATTGGTAAATATAGTATTCATTTATATATATTAGCTAATTAAGTT
This sequence comes from Mesotaenium endlicherianum, assembly GCA_009602735.1. Lineage (NCBI taxonomy): Eukaryota > Viridiplantae > Streptophyta > Zygnematophyceae > Zygnematales > Mesotaeniaceae > Mesotaenium > Mesotaenium endlicherianum. The sequence goes on from WELA01007435.1 coordinate 14,916, forward strand.
CAGCCTGCTGAACTTTAGTCAACATTCAGTCTGCTGGACTTTATATAATTATCAGTTTAATGACTCAGCCGAGAGCAGCAGGCTGAAGTCAACATAAGTCAGCTTGCTGACACATTCTTTGACAGCCAGCTGAATCCTATATTTGGTAGCAGCAAACTGCCTAGATATGCATCTAAATGTGATATGCTAGATGAATGGCCAAATGATAGCCTTGGGATGGATGGCAACTCTGGATGATGGGAGATGGTGGTGGATTTGGTTAACCGAGGTCCTACCAACATGGTTAACTCCCGGGTAGGCGGTGCCATCGCACTTGCCGTTGAACAGTAAACTCATTCCATGTACATATGCTAGAGATTGCTCCTGAATTTGGCATTTGAAAACGAGGCCAACTCTCCTGTACTGCTTACTGAGAGACATCTGAATCCAAGGCGAGAAGCCATTGACACGCACTGTCTTCTAGCCTTGCTTATGTATGAGTTTACTGATTGCATTATTGCAGTGCGCGTGCCGGAGCTCGTGGCGGCCTGCACAGCCGTCTGTCGGGCTTGCAGGGGGCTGCCACCTATCGCGAGGCTGGCCATGGCCGGTCCTGCTGTCGACAGCAAGGCCGTGGAGGCCAGGGTCGTCGCCAGCGTCAATGCTGGCTGTGCTGGCGTTGGGGGCGTCTCGTTGCGTGAGCGGACTCCTGCGTCGGCTGGCTGGGCTGCGCCAGAGGGGCGCCTGCCAACCGTCAGCGAGTCAAGACGCTCTCGTCCGCCGCTGGCAGAAGCCAGAGCTGGGAGCGTGCCGCTGGCAGGGGCGCAAAGCGCTCCACACGCGTCTTAGCAGGTGGTGGCGTTGCGAGCGTGTAAGCGGGCAATCTCGGCCTCGACCGCTATCTGTGCGTCGTTGAGCGCGGCGTAACTGTAGTGGTCCTTGCCGGGCGTCATCACGGCGCTAGTCGTGGCCGTGGCTGCCGTTATCGCGGGCCGTCCGCCGGTGCGCGGGTTGCGCGTGCCTCGTTGGTCTGCCGCGCCGGAGGATCCGTCACGAGCGCGCCTGTTCTCGAGGTCGCGCTTCTTCTGCAGGCAGACAATCTGCAAGTGGCCACCTTTGCCACGGTATGTGCAATTGCCGGGCTTGCCACTCTGCGCGAGCGTTGCAGTCACAGCGTTAATGGCCCATCTTCCCGCAAGACAAGTAAGGGTCGCTCGTCGTGGCGGCCATAGAGATACGGCTGCGCGAAGCTCCGCGCTGCTGGGTCGGTTGGGGCAGTTTGCGAGCGCTGCGGCTGCTGCTGCTGGGGCTCGCGTGCAAGAGCTGGTTGCATTGTGGAAGATGGCAGCACCGCGGCCCCCTGTCGTTCGCCTGTGGATGCGAGGCCAACACGATTGCTAATGTTGCTCCGTGCGGCTGCCAAGCTATGTTTCTCAACTGAGAGGTAAGCGTCCTCCAGTGAGTATTTGGAACCCTTGCGATTGATGAGGGGGGCGATAGCTCTCTCCCTCAGACGCGGCTCCACGGCACGCAAGAAGATCTCTGCTGCCTCTTGGTCATTAACCGTGCCCACGTCTTTGCATAGATGAGTCAGATGTCGGTACATCATGCGGATCATCTCGTTCTTGCGGCAGAAGAAGTGGTGCAGCTCGTACACCTTCTCCTTGGTGGCAGCCTCGATTTCCTGTTTGAGGACGTCCCAAAAGGCCTGCACTGGGTCAGCTAGTGGCCGGCATCGTGCGGGTGAGCGGGCTGCGCTTGGCATTTGAGTCGCAAGTTTGGCCTCGTAGTGATGCTGCACTGCTCTCTGCTACTTTGAAGCACGGCGTCTTCCTTGTCAAGGTCCACCAGCGGTTGCTCTGTCTCCTGGTCTTTGTCCCTGCGACCCCGCTCCTCGTCCTGCACCCCCCACGGCTTTCCCTGCGGGTCTCATCCCTCTGCGTCGCACCCCACCCTCCCATCTCGGTGCCTGGGTGTCCGGATGCTTCATGCGGGTGTGGTGCAGGAGACCAAGAAGGCGCTCATGGCCGACGTCAACGCCGACTTGGCGTTTGAGATCTACCCGGACTTGGCCTCCCGCCGGTTGGCGGTGGTGGCTCAGTTGGAGACAGCCAAGGTTGAGCGCGCACAGGTGCTGAAGGAGCGCAGGAGGGTGATGCGGGCAGATCGAGCGCAATGAGCGCGGGAAACCGTGGGCAAAGGCCAGGTGCCGGCACAGGAGAGCCAGAGGAGTGCGGAGGAGGGGGAGCCGGCCGAGGCGGAAGCGGAGAGCGGGGGCAAGCAGGGCTGTGCTGCAGCAGGGGAGGCGTCACAGCGCTGCAACACGAAAGAGCGCATTGCCCTGCTGCAGAAGGAGTAAGTCCACCTGTACGCCTTCCTTTTTGTAGCTGTGGTTGTAACTTGTTAGATCGCAGGGCTGTGCGCTCTCTCTCTCTCTATATCTGCGCCGTGCCCTTGCCCTTGCCCTCTCTCAGGTCACACCGTCGTGCTTCGGATCTAACCCCCCCCCC
>WELA01007435.1:28433-92338 GCA_009602735.1 Mesotaenium endlicherianum
TCTCTCAGTAAGCTGTACAAGAGAGTTGGCCTCGTTTCCGAATGCCGAACTCGAGAGCAATGCCTAGCATATGTACATGGAATGAGTTTACTGTTCAACGGTCAGTGCGATGGCACCGCCTACCCGGGAGTTAACCACGTTGGTAGGACCTCGGTTAACCAAATCCACCGCCATCTCCCATCATCCCGAATCGCCATCCATCATAGGGATGTCATCTGGCCATTCCTCTAGCATACCACACTTAGATGCATATCGAGGCAGTTCGCTGCTACCGAGTACAAAGTCAGCTGGCTGTCAAAGAATGTGTCAGCAAGCTGACTTAAGTTGACTTCAGCCTGCTAATTCTGGCCGAGTCATTAAACTGAAATTAAGTATGAAGTCCAGCAGACTGATTATTAAATAGAGTTCAGCAGGCTGAACTTAATTAACTATTATATTTAAATGAATATTATATCAACTAATATACTGATTCATTACAGAGGGGCAAGGTCGTCACGGTGGGGCAAGCGGCTCTCGAGCTGATTGTCAGGGAGGCCTTAGGTGCTTCTTTCCACCGCGCCTGCCCGTTCCCCCTGTGCATGCCGTGAGATGTACTCGTGATAATGTGGAAAAATAAGAGTCAGGCAAGATAGCGTGCATGGAGGCGTAGCGGAGCCTCCGCTGTGTGCTCAAAATACGGCCTGCGGTGCATCCACTTAATACCACTCCCGCTCCTCCTCTCCCCCTCGGTGTTTGCCCCTGGCTCTCTCTTACAATTCCCTCCCGTCTCCCCCCTCCCGCTCCTTGCCTCCCCCTCCCTCTTCCTCCCTCACCCTCTTCCTCTCTTCCCGTCTCCTCAAGTATTCCCGTGACCTCTTTTTTTCCACGTGGTGCAGGCACCCCCGCAGTTCTGGCCCCAAGCGCCGCAGTGCCCCGAGCTGGAGGGCGCACCTCGGGAGGTCAGGGAGACCGGGCGCGACGCGGAGTGTAACGATCTGAGCTATATTAGTCGTATTTGGGATATTTTCCCAATTACCTAAAGTATGTTACGCTATTTATCGAACATATTATTTGATAAATGATTGGATCTTGATTATTTGCCACACACGTGTGCCGAGTAATTGATGGTCGACCAGCGAACNCCAACCCGGTCGCGCGGCCTCCCGCCAATCTACGCTGCCCGTGCGAGGCAAGGGGAAGGCCATTGTGCCTACAGCGCGCGGTCCGTATTCAAACTTGCCTCCCAGCCTCCCCGCCCAGCCTTGTACCCGTGGCTTGTGGCTTGGACTACTGCCCCATGAATGCCAATTTGCCGAGTGCTTGCAGCCCACTCGGCTGACTTCGCATGTGGCTTCTGGTTGCGGGGTCACACCTGAGGTATGCGAACGGCAACGACGATGATGACGACAACAACGACGACGATGACTGGGTTGTGCCCGAGGACCGACCGGGTACTGCCTTCCACTCCCTTCCACATTGGCTCGAGCTGCTCTTGCTAGCGTAGTTGTGAGTGCCGAGTGGGCTTGACCTGTGAGCGTGCATCCTGCTAGCGGCGCCTGACCCGCGCACGGAGCCGCTTCTTTTGCACTGTGGGATGACAGAGGGTTCCAAGTGGGGCAACCGCTATGAGCCCGACAGCGAAGAATGAACGCCCCCTCCACACACTTGCTCAGGTTTGTCTTTGCAAGAATCTCACGCGCCGTTCTCTCGCCGGAAAAGTATGACATGTTGCAACCAAAAGCAATGCTATGACCAGGGCCCATGGGTGGGCAGGTGAAGTATGCAATGATGCCCTTGCCTGAGGTGAAACGCTCTGCATCTTTTTTTCCGCCGTCTGGAAAAAGAACGAGAAAGGCCTCATACAGCACCGATCATGCATGGCATTATTAATGTAAATCAAACTATGTCACTACTCCTGTAACTCGTCCTCCACCCATCTTCTTCGCTACGTTTTGTAGCCTAGTTCTATAGATTGGCGGGCTCATGTGCTGGACAAGAATGAAGGCGTGAAGCTCTCTACGTTCTTCTGAAGCCCGTCATGATTGGCAGGGAAATACATTGGACGGGAATGTAGGCAAGCAGGTTTGCGTGGAGTGACCAATCTGAAGCTTGCATGGTCAACGGTGACCCCCTCTCTCTCTATCTCTTACCCTCCCTCTTTTTTTATGCTGCTAATTTCTACGACTTCTTGTCTTCAAACATGATCATGAGCCCTGCAAGCTGAAATGGTAGCAAATGTGTCACATCGTGCATGTGTCTTCAGGCTCTCCCTCCCTCTCTCTTATTGTGTTGCTAGAGCACATTCAGTAGTCGTTGTAGTTGGGTGTGCTCGTGATTTGTGAACATCGGTGAAGACATCCTCCACCTGATTTGCGTCACGCACCCTCTCCCTCCCTCTCGCATTCCCTGACTGGCAGTCAGGTGTGCCTAGAGCTTTATATTTTGATATATCAGGGCACATGGCGCCCATGGCTGCAGGCTAGAATGTTGGTTTTTGTCCTCTCTCTCCCCCTCCGTTGCTGCCTTTTGTTGGTGGTGTGCGGAGTTGCTTGCTTGATCACTTGAGGTCAAAGGCCCTCCTTGTCATTGCCTCCGTCCGTCGGCAGCTCCTCTTTGTATCTAATACCTTCGCAGTTTGCGTGCTTTGTTACATTGTGCCGATGGCATTTTGACCCCGACTGCAAAGTGGACATCCCTGATCATATGTCATTCATTCGTTTGAAGTGCTGAGGGCAAACTCTCGGGTGTGTGTTGTGTGTGCAATGTGCAGACTTGCACGATGCTTCATACCCAGCCGTGGGCAAGAAAGGTTTGCAACAACTGCCGCCCGGCACTGGGGCTGATAAGTCAAGCCTTGGACAACATTGTGAAGGCCTCCAGCTCTACAAAGTGACTGTGAGTACATTATTTCTTTCGTATTGATCAAGCAAACTTAGAAAAGGATCGTTCTTTTAAATTTCCTCCTCTATGGCGGCTTGCATGCCTTACGATTTGATGCAAGTGTGATTCAATGCACGCATACATGCCCAGTAGCGTTTCCATCACAGCTTCCAGCGACTGGCTGCATGTCTGCGGCATGAGCTCATGCACGCTTCTTGTGTCTGCCGTTGTGGCGCGGGCAGCGCCAGTCACGCCGCCGGGGAGATGCCCAGGAAGAGGGGCAGCGTCGGGGGCCTGGTCTTGCGACGCCCGGAGCTCGACCCTGCCGTGGCCGCCCGCCCCATCCCGGCCCCCAACGACCTCACGCAGCTGCAGGAGGGGGTAGCATGGGGCAAGGACCGGCGGGAGAGGAGGTTCTGGGGCCACCAGGCCATGTTCTTCGCGACCTTCGCCGCCTTCCTCCGCCGCGGCGCGGGGCTGGACGCCCCGGCCCCGCCGTGCCCGGCCCGCATGACGCTGCACTTGTTCTCGCAGTGGATGCTGTGGGCCCGTCGCCGGAAGGACCTGCACGGGGCCGGTCACGCGTACACGACCCGTCGGCCACATGGACTACGCCTTCCGGCGCCCTGGTCCGCAAGCACCTCGGCCTGGTCGAGCCCGCGGACCTGCCCGCCTTTGAGCGGGGGGTGTCCCACGTGACAAGCGAGGTCGTGAGGCGCTTCCGCACCGCCCACCCCATGCGCCGCAAGCCGCTCATACGGCCCCACTGAGCGCTCATGGTTGCAACCGGGTGGGCCCTGTTCACGGCGTATCTGAGCTTCCTGGTCGACGTGGCAAGGCCCAGCACCCAGATCTACATGGGAGGTGTGCCCCCACCCCCCCTCTCCTCTCCTTTCTGGCACGTTGCGTCCAGCCCCGTTTCGGCCCCCCCAAATCTCTGCATCGTGGCCCGGTCCTGACGATCGCAGCTTGTAGTCTGTTTTTCTTGGGGGAGGAGCGGGGGTGTGTGTTTGGGGGAGAGGGCGGCAGGCGAGAACCTCGCGGACGAGATGAAGCTGCCCTCGTTCCTCCTCCCCGACCTCCCGGCCATCGAGGCGGTGAAGGCCAAGGGCCCCCGGCCCCTGCGGCACACGCCGGAGCTGGGCGGCTGGTATGTTGTCCCCTTGCTCTACCACGCCGCCATGGACTGGGCGGCGAGCTTGGTCAATGAGCACCTCGAGCCGCTGAGGCGCCTGCGCGCGATGAATGCCATCAAGCATCGAGCCCCTGGGGCGCCGCGCGACACGCTGGCACACAACATCCCACAACACCCCCGAGCATTCAGCGGATCAAGGATCGGTTGCGCCGCATGGTCTCGGACCCGCTGAACAGGTTCGCCGTGAGGGAGGCGCTGCTTTCTTACGTCACTCTCTCTCTCTCTCCACCCCCCCTGGCCCTCTTTGTTTTGATATCTCTCTCTTCCCCTCTCCCTCTCTCTCCCCGCACATCTTTCTCTCTCTCCCCCTCATGTTTGCCTTTGCCGTGCGCGCCCTCGTCCCTCCTGCGCAGACGAGAATTACCTGGAGAAGGCAAAGACCATCCTGAGGGGGCAGGGCGTCCTCGAAGACAAGGTCAGGGAGGTGGGGGAGGTGCAAGAGAAGTACGGCGCTTTCTTGAAGGAGAACAGGTGCGAGGGGGGAAAGAGGTTCAAGACTCAGGACGTGGAGAGAGAGTCAAGGAGATTCTCCGACAAGTCGGCCTCCCCCATGCCCTCCTCTGCCTCCGCTCTGCCCTCTCTCGCCCCACGTTGCCCTCCGCTCACGCGCCCAGGGGGGGCTAGGGCTGACCGCACGGCGGCACTCACGAGCGCGCTTGCCTATTGTGCGTTTGAGGAGGGGGGAGACGCTGCAGGCTGGGAGACGTGAGGGATCAGATCATTGCGCGCGTGACGAAGCATGACCCCTCCTTCCTGGAGCAGATGCAGGCGCGGCCCAATGATCCCGACGACGTCCAGCTTCTGGTGAGGGTGAAATGAATTGATTTACCAAATAGGCGATTAACAATTGATAAAGATCTTTATATCAGCAAGTAATCTTTATGGTATTTTCCGTTAACTGGTTAAACGGCAAAGGACAACACACTAGCAGGGAACAATACTCGTAAGTCAAATGCGAGTAAACTAGCATTGATTATGCAATCAGTAAACTCATACTTAAGCAAGGTTAGAAGACAGTGCGTATCAATGGCTTCTCGCCGTGGATTCAGATCTCTCTCAGTAAGCTGTACAAGAGAGTTGGCCTCGTTTCCGAATGCCGAACTCGAGAGCAATGCCTAGCATATGTACATGGAATGAGTTTACTGTTCAACGGTCAGTGCGATGGCACCGCCTACCCGGGAGTTAACCACGTTGGTAGGACCTCGGTTAACCAAATCCACCGCCATCTCCCATCATCCCGAATCGCCATCCATCATAGGGATGTCATCTGGCCATTCCTCTAGCATACCACACTTAGATGCATATCGAGGCAGTTCGCTGCTACCGAGTACAAAGTCAGCTGGCTGTCAAAGAATGTGTCAGCAAGCTGACTTAAGTTGACTTCAGCCTGCTAATTCTGGCCGAGTCATTAAACTGAAATTAAGTATGAAGTCCAGCAGACTGATTATTAAATAGAGTTCAGCAGGCTGAACTTAATTAACTATTATATTTAAATGAATATTATATCAACTAATATACTGATTCATTACAGAGGGGCAAGGTCGTCACGGTGGGGCAAGCGGCTCTCGAGCTGATTGTCAGGGAGGCCTTAGGTGCTTCTTTCCACCGCGCCTGCCCGTTCCCCCTGTGCATGCCGTGAGATGTACTCGTGATAATGTGGAAAAATAAGAGTCAGGCAAGATAGCGTGCATGGAGGCGTAGCGGAGCCTCCGCTGTGTGCTCAAAATACGGCCTGCGGTGCATCCACTTAATACCACTCCCGCTCCTCCTCTCCCCCTCGGTGTTTGCCCCTGGCTCTCTCTTACAATTCCCTCCCGTCTCCCCCCTCCCGCTCCTTGCCTCCCCCTCCCTCTTCCTCCCTCACCCTCTTCCTCTCTTCCCGTCTCCTCAAGTATTCCCGTGACCTCTTTTTTTCCACGTGGTGCAGGCACCCCCGCAGTTCTGGCCCCAAGCGCCGCAGTGCCCCGAGCTGGAGGGCGCACCTCGGGAGGTCAGGGAGACCGGGCGCGACGCGGAGTGTAACGATCTGAGCTATATTAGTCGTATTTGGGATATTTTCCCAATTACCTAAAGTATGTTACGCTATTTATCGAACATATTATTTGATAAATGATTGGATCTTGATTATTTGCCACACACGTGTGCCGAGTAATTGATGGTCGACCAGCGAACCGACCAAGATGCTATTGCAAAAAGCGTCGTAAAGTAATTTGACTACTTCGCAATAGTACGACATAATTAATCATACAGTGCTTTGATTAATAATGAGATGATGATATAATCAATCGTGTATCAATTATGATATCAGATTGACATTATTACGAATAATGCACATTCACTGATTTTGAATTAACGACCAGGCGTTAATCCGAACGATGTCGTAAAACTCAAACAAAACGATTATGCAAAGTTACTTTGCATCCATGCGGATTTGAACCCGCGACCTCTCGTTTGAGTCGTTCACACCTAACCGATTGGCGAAGTAGTTATGACAACTACCCGGTCATGACGAAAGAAAGTGTACGCGACGAACGGTCACGTCTATTGAAAATGCTCGGAAGACATGACCGCGAAAAGTCACGTCTATGGAAACATTTCAAAGATGTGACTACGAACGATCACGTCTATTCTAAAGGACGCGAATACGCGCTTCGGTGCAAAACGACTTGTTAGGATTCGTCGCAATTCGTCGAAAGTCTCGAAACCGCCACACGACGCGATTTCGAGCATTCGGTCAAAATGGTCACATCCATTTGACCGTTTTCGTTGACATGACCTGTGCCCTAGGTGGTGACTCGAAGCACTCACGTGCCTCCGTTGAACGAGTATAAATACTTGCGAGAGTCATTGTGAGTGCAACTCTCACAAGCACTAATTCTATAGCTACGCGCTACCTCTCTCTCTCTTGTTCTCGAGCACTTAGTGAAAATAGCGACTTAGATATATTTTCCTTTCACTATAATCAAAGTTTCCTTGAATACTGAGGAAAAGATTCTCAAAAATTGGGACGTTTTGCAGAATCGTTACACGGAGCTTGAGAAGGTCGTGCAGGTAATCATGGACGCCGTGGATCTGAAAGACAAGGTTCGAGAGAACCTGTTGAAGAAGGTGTCAGACCACAAGGCGCTGCAGCTGGTGTCCTTCCGGACGGATGGCAAGGGGGAGACTCCCGTGGAGCGCAAGAGCCAGCTGCCGCGCACCAAGTGAGTTGTCATTCTCCGTGCCCTCCTCGCGCGCTAGGGTTGGTGGGTGGGTGTCCTCGTGGCGCGAGGTCCCCTCTCTGAAAACCTGCACCCGTTGGCGGGAGCGCGTGCTTGCAGGCTAAACTCCTTCAGAAGGTGGCTCATTATAGCTTCGGGAAAGATCCGCGAGGAGACGTACAACCGGAAGGCTGCCGCGTCGTGGGCCTCTAGAGACACGGGTACGCCTGCATCTCCCCCGTCTCCTCTGCCTCCCTCGTCGCCGCTCGCTTTGGTTCCCCCACTCTCCCTCCCCCTCTCCCTTCCTCTCCCTCTCCCTCTCTCTCCCTCTCTCTCTCTCACACACACACACACACACACACTAAGCGTATGTTCATTTGATACGCATGCAACTCTATACAAATACAGACGCACGAAAACACACATGTAGCCGTGACGTTGTCGCCGTGGCCTCGCCAAAACCAGCGGCCATGGGTCTGCTGCGGCAGTGGCAGGTGCCCTGGACACCCTCGGCGGCCAGGAAGAGGACCCCAAGGGCATGTTGAGGGCGAGGACATGGACGTGGCCGTGCAGGTGGACCCCGTGATGAAGCCGGCCATCGCGACCCTGCGAGCGTACGAGGGGCCCAAAGCTGACAAGGACCACATGGACGGGCGTGTAGACGATTATCCGTCGTACCAGAGCAAGCTGGCAAAAATGCGCAGGAAGCGGGCCTCGGTGGCGGGCGACGCCGATGCCGGCCCATCGGCGGAGGAGAAGGTGGTCAAGGAAGGGTGAGCCTTGCGTCCCTCTGGCCCCTGTCATTGCCGCACTTTTGATGGCGTCGCCAGCCGACGTGCCCTCCCTCCCCTCCACACTGGATGTGCAGGATGTACGTGAACGCCAAGTGGATCAAGCAGGCCGCCAAGGCTATCAAGGAGGGAACCTATAAGCGCATGCGCAGCGGGCCACTGGCGTCGGACCCCGCCGCCGACTAGGGGGCTGGTGCCAGTGGCTCTGAGCTTTCGAGTGCCGAGAGCCACCCCGCCAAGAGGCCGCGGAAGGACGACGTGGAGAGGGCCGTCGACTGCCTGCGGTTGCACGTCGTGGGCGTCAGGGCGAGGCCCGACGTCAACATGGCGCTTGGGGAGTACAGGAGACGGATGGCCAACCTGGAAGCGTACATGGAGATGTACCCTCAGCTGGTTGAGGGCCAACCGCGTAAGTGCGTTCGGCTGATTGACGACGAGAAGGCGTGTCACCAAGCGGGGTGTGGCCCCTCCCCCTCCGCATGCGTAGCCTGCCCTACCTGTTCTTGGCGTTGCGTTCAGTGCTCTTGCGTTGTAGTGCACAAAGCTGTGACGTTTGCGATTGCGTGAACTTTTCTCCTCAGTTTTGTACCATGAGTGACTCTTGAACACCCAGCCCTTGAATGGGATTATATCAGCCATCGATACTGTTTCTTGGCCTTCCGTGTTTTTCCATGGCAGGGTGAAGGAGGTCGGGGATGTTATCAAGATGGTGGTAGAGGTCCTGATAGCAGCAGCACCAGCACGAGGCAATTGCCCTGCTGCACCCTCCTTCTTGTCTGCGCCTGCGCCGTCTTCAGAGCCCCGTGCCGTCGCTCCTCTGCCCCTGTCGTCACCTCCAAGGGATGGCCCTCGCTGCCCTACGCCGACAGGTAGCAAGCCGTGCTGCCTGCAACAAGAGCACAAGTGTAGGGTGGGGGGCAAGAGGGGCCAGCAGGCCATTGACTTGTGTCTGTGCTCCCTTTTGCGGCTCGCTGGTAAGCGACAAGCCCCTCTCTTGTGAAGGTACGTGTACTCTTGGCGGGGATGGTGGGGACGCGGGCGGGAGCTGCTCCGCGCCATCATCCCAGCCTGCTCTGCCAACTCTTAATGCAGATGCCCGCCAGCCCACGCCGTCGCCAGACGTCCCATTGCCAATGGCGCCTGCAGCCAATGCAGAGCGTTCATGAGGGTCACCAGGAGACGCTCCTCCGCCGCCCATGTCAGGTGCGCCCGGTGCGCCTGGCCGCGAAGTAGTTGTAGTCAAATAGATAGATAAAGTACTTAGTAGAATAAAATACTTTATCTATTCAAGACAAGGATCTTTGAACACAAGTGGTAGCTTCTTGAAAGAGAGATGGCTTCTTGAAATTTAATATATTTCTGGATTTTGGCAAGTACAAGAGTGATTCTGGAATGTCTTTCTATGTTCTAGCTCTTGTTTATATACTTGCTAAATAAGTAATTTCTAGGAAGGTGTATGTTGATGTGTTGGCACCCAACACATCCCAAAACTTGCCACCTCTTTTAAGAATAATGTACACATGTCCTTTTGACCTAAAAATGGCACATTTGACTTTTGCCACATGGAGTTCTTCTAGGTCTTTCCTCTAACTTCGAAAATGCCTTGGAAGGTTCAAAGGACATGAACCAAGTTACTAGAGTACCTATTCACACTTGAATCCACACAATACTACTCCAAATATATTTGAAAACATTAAAATATATGCAAACTACTATATAATAACTCAAATCACTACAGTAGTGCTGGATTGAGAGGGTGGGGAGGGGGAAGGCATCTTGCTGGCTTGTCTGACCTCAGTGGGTGCGTGGATTGGCACGCACTATATGGTGTGCCCTTTCCTCCCACAAGGCATCTGCATCAGGAGTTTGTAGTCGTCAAACCCTCCCTGACGGTCTGGTCTCATGTGCCCTTAGCAGGCGAGCGTGTCGACCCACACCCGCCTCGGCCCCCATCGTCGCCTCTCCTGCTCCGGGACCGAAAACCCCGACCACGTTCGTGGACTGGGACCGGGCGCACAACGATGCGCAGATTGAGCACTTCAAGCAGTATCCCTTCACCTATGAGGTGGTGGACTTTCAGGAGTGCGTCCGACACGAGGAAATGATTCTCCAGAGAAGGGCAGAGGGGAATCGGGCGGACACCCTGTCGGCTGCGGCGGTCAGGGAGTCCGCGGCCATGCCCGCCGTCGTCAAGGACATCCTGTTCAAGTCGGACAACAAGGATGCACGCCTCAGCATCAAGCGCGGCAGGACCGTGCGGAGCCTGCGGGAGCGAGAGGCCTTCCACGTGTTTGAAAAGTGGTGGAGGGGCCTGCTAGAGAAGCCAGCGAGGAGGGTGTTCTCGAAGCCTCTGCCGGTGACATGGCAGGACTATGCGTGTTGAATGCGGTGGCTGAAAATGCCAATGGAGTACTACTTCACGACCTCCGTTGGGCTCATAATGTGGACACTTTCCTTCCTGGTGATTGGCGAGACGAGAAAGCCCCCCCGATACATCGCGGGCCTTGTGGACCAGTTCTTGAAGATTGTCAAAGCCCATAAGAAAGTGGTGATGAGGTGAGCACGTCTTGCCCTCCAGTCACCCCTTGCGCATCCCCACCTTGCCCCCCCTCACCTGTTCCCTGCACAGGGGCGCCTCTGCTACTTCCACCAGTCTCTGTGGCGACTATCTCCGACTCACAAAGTCGATGTCGATTGAATCCCCCCCTTCCTCCTTCGCCCCCACTCCATTGTCGTGAACGTGCAGAGATTTCAAGACGGAGAGGAAAAATTGCAAGAAGGCTCTGATTGTGGGCATCTTGAAGGCGCTCATTGCATCTTTCGACACGCGTGTTCCTCGCGACCTGGTGGAGAAGCTGCTCCTGATGCTGTCTGTATTTGCCGCCATTAGGCCCAACTCCGTCAATCTGCTCAGGCTGGAGCACCTGGAGTTCCGCATGAACATGTCTGCACCCGGCGGCCAGTCGATAGACATCAATCTTAGCATCCCTGACAAGAAGGCTGCGTTTTTTGCGATTGCAATGAAGGGGCTGTGTAGTGATTTGAGTTATTATATATTAGTTCGCATATATTTTAATGTTTTCAAATATATTTGGAGTAGTATTGTGTGGAGTCAAGTGTGAATAGGTACTCTAGTAACTTGGTTCATGTCCTTTGAACCTTCCAAGGCATTTTCGAAGTTAGAGGAAAGACCTAGAAGAACTCCATGTGGCAAAAGTCAGATGTGCCATTTTTAGGTCAAAAGGACATGTGTACATTATTCTAGAAAGAGGTGGCAAGTTTTGGGATGTGTTGGGTGCCAACACATCAACATACACCTTCCTAGAAATTACTTATGTAGCAAGTATATAAACAAGAGCTAGAACATAGAAAGACATTCCAGAATCACTCTTGTACTTGCCAAAATCCAGAAATATATTAACTTTCAAGAAGCCATCTCTCTTTCAAGAAGCTACCACTTGTGTTCAAAGATCCTTGTCTTGAATAGATAAAGTATTCTGTTTTACTAAGTACTTTATCTATCTGTTTCACTACAGTGGTATCGGAGCTAGGCACTTTGGTAGCACAAGAAGATGGCCGATCCTCAAGACCAACAGCAAGCTTTCGAAGGAAGCCCTTCCTCTCCAAGACACCCTCCTCCAGCGCCGATGGGAGAGCCCACTCAAGAAAATCTGCAACAACAAGAAGCACCACAAGGAGGAGCACACCCTCCTCCAGCGTCGATGGGAGAGCCTACTCAAGGAAATCTGCAACAACAAGAAGCACCACAAGGAGGAGCACCGTCAAATCCCGTGGCAGCCGCTATAGCAAAGTTGACCCCACCACAAGGAGTTCCCGCAAATGAGTGGGCAGCCTTCCTAATGACCGTCCACAACCAAGTGGGCTTGGCCACCTATGAAGCAACCGTGCAAGCGTCAAGAGAAGCTATGGCTGCCATGGTTGCCCCTATTGCGAGCAATGCTCAAAATCCAGCCCCGGCTCAAGCGCCTCCACAAGAGCCAACGAGAGCAAGGAAACTCATCAAGCCCGGCAAACCCGACACTTTCAACCCCGGGAAAGGTGCCAACCTGAATTTATGGCTCTACCAAGTGGAGACGTACCTCGCGTTCCTTGAAGTACCCGAGGAGGACTACGTTCCCTTTGCCGTTACCTTACTTAGAGGAGCAGCAACATCATGGTGGCGTAACTATCAAGCGGCTATATATCAAGCTATGGCGCACCCCATGCTCGGCCAAGAGCCCCCACCATCATATGCAAGATGGGCAGATTTTCGTGAGGCCCTCAAGAAGCAATTCATGCCCATCAATGCGGAGAAGATTGCCCGAGGAAAGCTCCACCATCTCAAGCAAACGACGTCCGTTCAAGAGTATACATCCAGATTTCACGCCCTCACTCTTGAGATCCCCAACATGTCTCTCGAGGAGAAGATTGACCGTTACATCTTTGGCCTCAAACCCAAGGTGGCAAAGGAAGTGGAGTTACGCGACTTGACGGACTTCTCAAAGATCATTGAAGTGGCCCAAAAGGTGGATACCTTGGATTTCAAGCACTCCGTGCCTTCATCTTCACGGGTACCGACGACGCGGGTGTACGCAGCCCCTTCCACATCCGAATCTGGACCCACACCCATGGAAATCGGAGTTATTAAAAGGGACCCCGCGGCTGCCCGGAAGAGTGGAAGACCCTCCAATGACACTTATGATGCAAGAAACCAGCAAGGAGTGAAAGCAAGACTCTCCCCGGCTGAAAAAGAAGCTCTCATGACGGCTGGACTATGCTTCTATTGCAAGGAAAAGGGCCATCGTGCACTTTCATGCCCCAAAAAGTTGTCAAAAAACGGACAGCGCCGGTAGGCCAGGAGCCTACCACCCCAAGACCCACTTCACGAGAAGGCAACACGCCAAGTGAGGTGGAGACCCCCGTTGAAGACGACGTTCCAGCCCCAATGAGTTTGAGAGGTTACCTTGGAGGAGAGAAGGTCCACATCTTGGTGGATAGCGGAGCTCAAGGCAACTTCATTGCTGCAGATTTTGCCACCAAGCACGGTATTACTATGCGAACTCTTGACCACGACGAGGAGATTATGATGCCCGATGGATTCTCCTATACTACCCCTTCCAAGAAGACGTACCCCTTGGCACTCTCTATCAAGTCCTTCAAGGATAGAGTAGTGTTCTCCCCCATGCAATTGGGCAAGTACGACGTCATCCTAGGGACGCCTTGGTTGACCAAGCACAACCCCCAAGTTGATTGGAGGACCGGTACTATCAAGATCAAGAATGACATCACTTCAAGAATCTGTATTTTGCGCGCAATCCAGAATATCCAGACCCAAGACATCCAGAAGCCGGCACACGAGATACTATTGTCCGCCCTCCAACTCAAGAGACTTGTGAGGAAGGGACACGAGCTTCTTTTGGCCTTGATCACGCCAAAAGACATCAAGAAAGACATCGAGAGTCAAGAAGGCAGCCCCGTTCCCAAGGAGATACAAGAAGTCTTTGAGGACTACAAAGAAGTGTTCTCCCCGGAATTGCCCAAGGGCCTACCCCCCAAAAGATTCGTAGACCACAAGATAGAGTTGGAGCCCGGAAGCAAGCCCATCTCTCGGCCTACGTTCAAAATGTCATACACGGAGCTAGACGAAGTCAAGAAGCAAATCAAGGAGCTACTGGAGCATGGCTTCATTCGACCTAGCAAGTCGCCATTTGGAGCCCCGGTGCTATTTGTCAAGAAGAAAGATGGTACCTTGAGGATGTGTGTGGACTATCGCGCCCTCAACAAGATCACCATCAAGAATCGATACCCGCTGCCGCGCATGGATGAGCTCATGGACCGGCTGGTTGGAGCCAAGTACTTCACGAAGATTGACTTACGGAGCGGCTACCACCAGATTCGCATCGCAGAACCGGACATAGAGAAGACGGCATTCAGGACAAGATATGGACATTTTGAGTTCATGGTCCTGCCATTTGGACTCACCAACGCGCCAGCAACTTTCATGACTATGATGAACACCATATTTCAGCCCATGTTGGACAGATTTGTGGTGGTATTCATCGATGACATCCTTATCTACAGCAAGACCCTTGAAGAGCATGCGAGACACTTGAAAGAAGTCCTTGAAGTATTGAAGCAAAACAAGCTGTTTGCGAAGGAGTCAAAATGCGAGTTTGCCAAACAAGAAGTGGAGTTCCTAGGTCTCCACGTGACTGCTGATGGCATCAAGATAGACCCCAAGAAGACCACGGTGGTGGAGGAATGGCCAACCCCCACGACCAAGAAAGAACTCCAGTCATTCTTGGGATTTGCCAATTGGTACAGAAAATTCATCCAAGGCTTCTCGCACATAGCAGCCCCCCTGACAGATCTACTCAAGAAGGACAGGCTATATACATGGACCGAGAAAGAGGAAGAGGCATTTCAAGAGTTAAAGCGAAGATTGACCACATCCCCGGTGCTCACACTCCCAAGTCCAAACCCAGATTGGCCCTTCCACGTCATCACCGATGCATCTTCCTATGCAATAGGAGCAATCCTGCTTCAAGACCAAGGCAAGGGACTGCAGCCCATCGCCTACGAGTCAAGGAAGCTAAATCCAGCCGAGCAAAATTATACAACCACGGAGCGAGAGGCATTGGCGATTGTACATGCCTTGAAGGTTTGGCGCTGCTACGTTGAAGGACGCAAAGTACTGGTCACCACGGACCACGAGGCGTTAAAGCACCTCCAGACGCAGCCGTATCTCTCAAGGAGACAAGCAAGATGGAGCGGATACTTGCAACAATACAACATCACGATTCAGTACCAGCCCGGCAAGACAAACCCGGCTGACCCCCTCTCAAGACTGCAATTAAATGCAGTGATGGTATCCCTGAAGACAGATCTGGAAGCTCGATTTTCAGCCGCCTATGAAAGAGACCCTTACTACAAGAACGGAGAAGCAGCCTTGGACCCATGCAAGAAGCAAGAAGGCAATTATTGGGTGAGGCAAGATACGGGCCAGAGATGTGTTCCTAATGACTTAGACCTCCGGCTCTTGCTTCTACGAGAAGCACACGACA
The DNA here is from genome assembly GCA_009602735.1 of Mesotaenium endlicherianum. Classification (NCBI taxonomy): domain Eukaryota; kingdom Viridiplantae; phylum Streptophyta; class Zygnematophyceae; order Zygnematales; family Mesotaeniaceae; genus Mesotaenium; species Mesotaenium endlicherianum. Next base: position 43,543 of record WELA01007435.1, read on the forward strand.
ACCCTCTTGGAGGACACTTTGGAATCCTAAGGACCACGGGCGTTCTAGCTAGGACTTATTGTTGGCCAGGCATGTCTAAGCAAGTCAAGGAGTACTGCAGGAGCTGTGACACATGCCAAAGAATCAAGCCATCATCGCAAAAGGCGGGAGGACTCCTCCAACCACTACCAATCCCCGAAAGACAATGGACGGACATCTCAATGGACCTTATCGTGGACTTGCCCGTGACACCTCGAGGCCATAATGCAATACTCACGGTGGTGGACAGACTTACCAAGATGGCTCATTTTATTCCCACGACGACTAAGGCTACAGCACCACAACTTGCAAGACTCATCTTTGACAACATCTTCCGACTCCATGGACTACCATCAAGAATTGTGTCAGATAGAGATCCAAGATTCACAAGCCATTTCTGGAAAAATCTCTTCAAGAACTTGGGTACATCGCTGGATATGTCTACTGCCTACCACCCACAATCAGATGGGCAAACCGAGCGTATGAATCGTACCCTAAAGACCTCTCTAAAGGCCTACGTGTCTACCCTCGAGCAAGACTGGGACATGTACTTGACCCCCCTCGAGTTTGCCTACAACAACACTACGCAGGCCTCTACCCAAGAGTCCCCATTCTTCCTCAACTATGGCTTCCATCCGACCACGCCACTGAGCTTCACGGCTGGCCATGATGAAGTACCTGCAGCCACAGATTTTATGGAGACATTAGAAGCAGCCCTTACAGCAGCGAAGAAAGCTCTACAACACGCGCAAGATGCTCAAGCAAGAGTGGCGAACAGATCCAGAAGAGAAATTACGTACAGAGTGGGTGACAACGTGTTACTATCATCCAAGAACATTTCCCTGAACAACAGGCCTGCCGGCAGCAAGTTCTCTCCCAAGTATTTGGGACCCTTCAAGATTATCCAGCAAGTCAACCCCGTTGCTTTCAAGCTAGAACTTCCCCAGACTATGCACATCGACCCCGTATTCCACGCTTCCCTCTTCAAGCCATATGTGCAACCCGACAACAAGTTCCCAGGACGTGTGACAACCCCACCAGCCCCAACAATAGTGGATGATCATTTGGAGTACGAAGTGGAAGACATAGTGGCTATGAGAAATTTCAGGAGACAGCAGCAATACTTGATCAAGTGGAAAGGATATCCAGATTCGGAGAATAGTTGGGTGGCGGCGCACTACCTTGACAAAGTTCAGAGAAAGTTGAAGCGCTTCCATGCCGCCAACCCCCATCTTGGACCAGCCCCAAGTCTCTCTACTAGAAGCCCGAAGACTTCAGGGAGGCAGCCTGCCACCATCAAGAAGCAGCAGAAGACCCCTTGGAGGCAGCCTGCAAGAACAAGAAAGAGGAAAAATTGACATTAGACACTCTTCTCTTCTCGCAGTTTCTGGACAGAAAACTAAAACTGCTACTGGTAATAGGTCTCTGCATAATAAATTCTGAAAATTTACCTGGCTGTAGTCCATGAGTAGCCGGTCATTTAGAGTCCAAGTTTGCTCAATTTGGAGCACTGGTGAGAGAGATATGATGCTCTAAGTAGAAGGGGGTCAGGCTGCTGGCATTGTTAGGACAGAATATGCCTTCTGACATTGTGCCTTCCCCTGAACTTGGAATGCTCTGAAACTCAAGACTCTGGTAGAACATCTTACAGCGCCCAGTTTGAGACTTAGTTTGCAGAATTTGGAGAAGTATAGAAGGACTTATGATTTTCAGAAGTTTCTGCACAGATTTGGAGGAGTGCCTACTCTCTCAGCTCTCAACGACACTCCAGAAATGAGAATGCTCTCAAATTTGGTGACCCGGTAGAGTTCTCCGACGCGGTCCGTCTGGCACTCGAATTTTCAGATTTGGAGCAGTTCTGTGGCCGCTATGAATTTTTGAGTTCGTGGCAGATTCTGGGCCAACTTGTACAATTTTCTTTATCATTAAGGAGTAGGCTAGCCAATAAGGTCACACCACCTACGACCTTGCCTAGTCTACCTTACATGTGTAGCACCTGACTTGGCGCCTTTGACTAGTCCTCTTCACATGTGTGGCATCTGACTTGAAACTGTTGACTAGTTTGCTCCACATGTGTAAGACCTGACTTGACGCGCCGAGACGTCGCTTTTTCTATCGGGGGGGTGATGTAGTGATTTGAGTTATTATATATTAGTTTGCATATATTTTAATGTTTTCAAATATATTTGGAGTAGTATTGTGTGGAGTCAAGTGTGAATAGGTACTCTAGTAACTTGGTTCATGTCCTTTGAACCTTCCAAGGCATTTTCGAAGTTAGAGGAAAGACCTAGAAGAACTCCATGTGGCAAAAGTCAAATGTGCCATTTTTAGGTCAAAAGGACATGTGTACATTATTCTAGAAAGAGGTGGCAAGTTTTGGGATGTGTTGGGTGCCAACACATCAACATACACCTTCCTAGAAATTACTTATGTAGCAAGTATATAAACAAGAGCTAGAACATAGAAAGACATTGCAGAATCACTCTTGTACTTGCCAAAATCCAGAAATATATTAACTTTCAAGAAGCCATCTCTCTTTCAAGAAGCTACCACTTGTGTTCAAAGATCCTTGTCTTGAATAGATAAAGTATTCTGTTTTACTAAGTATTTTATCTATCTGTTTCACTACAGGCTGGGGATGGTGCGCATTCCCTTGCATCCGATTGCCGAGACGTAAGGGAGGCAACACCCACCCACATTCACTTCCCTCTGGCCCTTGACTTGCGCCGCCACCACTTCTTTCCCACGGCGACTCTCGTAGATGTGAGCCCCTCCCTGACACCCCGTGCTCGTCTCGCCTCTGCGCATACAGGTAATGCCTGGTGCCTGCCACCATGGCCATCGTCGACTTCTTGGGCGCCTGGGCCAGGGGCAGCATGGCTACGGCATTCGAGCACCGGGACGGGTCCATCTCCAAACACAAGCTCAAGTGAGCACTCTTTCCGCAGGTGGCGGGGATGACGATTCTGCCCCTCAAGCCGATGAGCTTCCATCTCCCCCAGGCTCCCCCACTCTTCCTCCACAGTTGCTTGCGACGGCCGCCACCTTTTTTTGCTCTGATGTAACGAATCGACTTACCAAATAGGCAATTAACAATTAATAAAGATCTTTATATCAGCAAGTAATCTTTATTGTATTTCCTGTTAACTGTTTAAACAGCAAAGGACAACACACTAGCAGTGAATAATACTCGTAAGTCAAATGCGAGTAAACTGGCATCAATAATGCAAACTCATACATAAGCAAGGTCAGAAGGCAGTGCGTGTCAATGGCTTCTCGCCTTGCATTCAGATCTCTCTCAGTAAGCTGTACAAGAGAGTTGGCCTCGTTTTTGAATGCCGAACTCGAGAGCAATGTCTAGCATATGTACATGGAATGAGTTTACTGTTCAACGGCCAGTGCGATAACACCGCCTACCCGGGAGTTAACCACGTTGGTAGGACCTCGGTTAACCAAATCCACCGCCATCTCCCATCATCCCGAATCGCCATCCGTCATAGGGATGTCATCTAGCCACTCCTCTAGCATACCACACTTAGATGTATATCGAGGCAGTTTGCTGCTACCGAGTACGGAAGTCAGCTGGCTGTCAAAGAATGTGTCAGCAAGCTGACTTAAGTTGACTTCAGCCTGCTGCTTCCGGCTGAGTCCTTCAACTGATAATTATATAAAGTCCAGCAGACTCAATGTTGACTAAAGTTCAGCAGGCTGAACGTAATTAACTATTATATTTAAATGAACATTACATCTACCAATATACTGATTCAATACAATCCCTCCAACTTACCTTGTTGTTGCCTCGATAACATTAAACTGCAAAGGATTCTAATCAAGGAACTGAACCTGACCAGCCTCCCCCACTGACTGCCTCTTCAGCCTGTCACCTAAGGGGCTGTTCCTTGGGCTTCACGATCAGGAGACGAAGATCTGGACCTAGATCTGAACAGCCCTCTAGGTCTGTCAGCTGGCCTTCCAAAGAACCCCGTTTGATCTAGAGTTGGACGTCGAGGAGAACGAAGGATGGTAGCCTGCTCTTCAACCACTTGGGTGTTGATCCCCACATAGACAGGCATTCCAGTAGGATGTTGAAATACATTGGCAAGAGGTACATGCCCATGAGCGAAGGGAGAGGCCGGCATACCTCTGGCCACCCCCCGTGTCCCTCTTCTGGCACCCCTGTCCTCTGGGGAGTTCTGCCTTTGTCTGCTGCCAAGTACAGTTAGATCAGCTTCTTCCTCTGCTTGGGCAGGTGGACTAGGGGTTCGAGTGCGCGATTCAGTTACCTCCATGGCCGGGGTCAAATGCCATATTCCTGATCTTGGCTCCTGAGGAAGCCCTGCTCTTGCCTGCCCCTGGGTGTCCTGAGTACCAGCTCCTGATGCTTCTCCTCTGCCTTGTTCTTCTTCCTCATCCTCCTCATCTTCCTCCTCTGAGAGGGTAGGAGTCTCGTCCACTAAGTCGTCCTGCTCCCTGGTAGACATGGAGTAGTCTACTGACCTCCCTTTCTTGGGGCGCGCTGGAGGTTGCTTGGCCTTCAGCCTGCTGATATCTATCCGGCCTGCATTCTTCGCCCATTTGACAAAGGCATGCTTTCCCTTCGAGAAGTAGTCTCTCCCCCTCCTTCTGTGCTCTTTGGTCTCAGCATTCATATTGCTCAGGCAGCCATTCAGCCTGGGGTCCCAAGGGGCAATGTGAGGTGGTAGGATGAGGTAGCCGTCTAGGCCATAGTGGAAATTGTCTGGTTGGGCTCGGTCACACTCCTGCTTTTTGTTTGTGACGGTCATCCACCTCCAGTCCGTTGGCTGCTGGTAGTACTGGGGTCCATGCTCAGCCTTCCTCAGTTTACATGGGAACCAGTGGGGAGAGAACATCTGCTGTCCTGCTTCCTTGGCCAAGTACTCCCAGCTTCTTCTCCCAACTTCATTGTAAGCTGGCAAGAGTGTGAGGTAGAATACCGTATCCTTAAAGCTATCGAGCCGCATGCTCACCATCCTGATGAGTCTTTGATCTCCCACTATTTTCGGTATTGGGACTGGCTTATTCTTCGAATCATTGGCTAGGTACCGGGCCTACTCTGCTGTATAGCCCACCATCTTGGCATAATCCTCGTAGAGGACCACACCAGTGTGTGTCTCAATGTACCTATCCAGTGCTGCAACTCTTTCCTTCTGTAGCAGTGCTGTCTGTTCCAGCTTGTTGATCTCCTGGGCTGCCAGCAATGCTTCCTTCAGGTTATCAAAGTTTTGGCCACCCACCACAGTATACCTGTAAGTGGCCAAGCTCTTCTGCCTGTCCGCTTCAGCCTTTTTCCTTCTCTCCTCCTCTACCGCTGCCGCTTCTTCTTGTTGTTTCTTCTGTCTCTCCTCCTCAGCTTTCCTGAGGTTTTCCGCTTCCTGATCCTTCTTCCTCTGTGCTTCTTCTGCCGCCTCTTGTTGTTTGCGGACCCTTTCTTGTTCTCTCCTGGTGAGGGACGTGGCCGCCATCTCCTTCTGGTATTGCTCCATTGTCCTCCTGGCTTCTTCTGCCTTGCGCTTTCTGTCCTCCTTTTGTGTGGTGGGAGCCATTCTTACAGGGTGATTGCTAGGAGTTGACGTAGTTGCGGTGCGCTAGACATAAACGTATGAATGGGTTTTCAGGTGTGTTTAGTGATGTATTGCTGTGCCCTTTTCTTTCAGCCAAAGGTGCTTTATGTGGGCCAGGTTGTCCCCTCCGTCCCTATGCTGACACTTAGGGTTCACATAACTGTCCCTTTCTCGCTCTCGCACACTAACTGTCATATATTTTCCCCTCCAACTTAAATGGAGACAGGACCTCCTGTCACCTTCCCGTGTCAACTGAAACGACGGTCAAGGAGGTGCTCCAGCCGCCCAAAGGTGGAACCGTTTCAACGCCCCTTTGGCATCAGTCAAATGGTCTTCAAATCCCCAACTGTCCCTAGAGGCATCGTAACCCTTCCATCGAATGAGGTACTTCATGACATCTTTAGACGATCGACATACCGAGCGCGCGTCTAAAATCTCCTCAACCTCATATTCCTCAGGTTCAGCGTCCTGGACAATGGGGACCGGTCCCGGTTGGACAGGTAACCGACCTGTGAACAGTGTGTCACCTTTGATGTACGGTTCCAGGAAGGAGACATTAAAGACCGGGTGACCCTTATATTCTGCTGACATGTTCAGTTTGTAAGCATTTTGACCGTCACGACGCACCACCGAGTATGGACGGACCCGGACAGGACCAAGCTTTTTCTTGACCACACCAGGGAGGTACAGGTGCTGAGAATGTATTTTGACCAAATCGCCCTTAGAAAAGGTCAGTTCTCGACGGTGCTGATTAGCGTACTTTTGTTGGTTTTCTTGGGCTTTGTGCAGATTTTGTTGGACTTCTGACAGGGTGTCAGCAAACTCGTGAGTGAAGTGGAGGGAGACCGGATTGTCAATCCATTCAGGGTGAGTTAAAGACTCCCCTAGGACATCTGAAGGAGACTTAGGGACTCTACCGAGGCTTAGTTCAAAAGGAGTCTTGCCCGTTGACGCATGCACCGCATTGTTGACCACAAACTGGATTTGAGGTAACAGGTCATCCCAATTATCTTGTTTTTGGTTAATATAGGCTCTCAATACCTCTTGCAGAACTTGGTTAGTTCTTTCAGTCTGCCCATCAATCTGAGGGTGGTTTGCTGTGCTGAGCAGCTGCTTGACTCCCATTAAGCCCATTAAAGCTCTCCATAACTTAGAGGTAAATTTCGAATCTTTGCCTGAGGTAATATTAAAGGGTAGCCCATGTTGGCATACTACTTGGTTGTAGAACTGTCTCGCTGTTTCGAGTGCAGTTACTTTGACAGTTGTGGGGATGAAAATGACCATTTTTGTCAGTTTATCCACGACTACCAGTATCGAATTATGCCCATTGGCAGTTCGTGGCAATGTGACCACCCAGTCCATGGATATTGTTTCCCAGCGGCCAGCTGGGATGGGCAGCGATTGTAAGAGGCCCCCCGTGGTGTGTGCCTAGACTTATTCTTTCGACACTGGTCATAGGACTTAACGTATTTCAAGACCTCCCGAGGTAATCCCTCCCAATGATAATGTTTTGCCAATTTGCCAACAGTTCTGGCCTGCCCCAAATGCCCACCCAGTAAACTGTCATGGGCTTGACTCAGTAAGAGAGACCTTATTTCCAAGTTATTAGGAATGACCACCTTCAGCCTTCCTGAAGTGGTTTCAGTCTCCCCGACCCCTACTTTAAGCCGGTACCCAAGTGCAGTAGCACGACACACACCAGTAGTGGGGCTGGGCTCATATGTTGGGTCAGAACAGTAGGCTTTCCTAAGTTGTTCAAGGAAGGACCTATTTACCTTTAGTGAAGTGAGTGCATACAGGACTTTATCTACAGCATACTAACTAAAGTTCCTTCCTTGCAAGTCAGGTCTTCTAGAGAGTGCATCAGCAGGATTCAACTTCCCTGGTTTGTAGTCGATTCGGACTTGGAACTGCTCCAGCATCTGGCTCCAGCGATTCTCCCTCCTTGGCAGCTTGGACTTCTTCTGAAAGTGAGTAAGAGCTAGATGATCTGTAATCACCTTAAAAGCTTTACCATGTAAGTATGCTCTCCACTGTTTGAGTACATGAATGATAGCTAGCAGCTCTTTATAATGCACTGGGTAATCAATCTCCGCTGAATTAAACTTCATAGACACGTACAACACAGGGTGCCACTCCTGCCGTACCTTACCATCCTTTGTGGTTTTGTCAGCAGGTTGCAACAAAATAGCACCCATGGCAAAGTCAGAGGCATCAGTGACCACCTGCACCGATTTGTTGGGGTCATACACGGCTAGCACTGGGGCAAAACAAAGAGCATCTTTAAGGGTCTAGAAGGCAGTCTGCTGCTCTTCCCCCCACACATACCCGATGTCTTTCTTAGTAAGGTCAGTCAGTTTATTGGCCTTTGTAGAATAATTCTCAATAAATCTCCTATAGTAGTTAGCCAACCCAAGGAAGGATCTAACTTCAGAGACGGATTGTGGTACTGGCCAGTCCCTTATGGTCTGGACTTTCTTAGGGTCCACACTGATGCCCTCTTTACTGATAACGTGGCCTAAGAATTCAATACTTTCCTTAAAGAAATCACACTTGCTCATTTTAGCAGATAACTGATTTCTTCTCAGAGTGTCCATGACTGTCTTTAAGTGTTCAGTGTGCTGAGCTTCATCTTTAAAGAAATTTAAAATATCATCCAGGAAAACTTGCACAAATTTATCCAAACAAGGCCTGAAAATGTCATACATTGCACCCATGAAGGTCGCAGGAGCATTAGTCAGTCCAAATGGCATCACGTTGAACTCATAGTGTCCATAACGTGTGCGGAAGGCAGTCTTGTGTTGATCCCCCTCAGCAATTCTGATTTGTTGATAACCACTCTTGAGATCTATCTTACTGAACACCTTAGCACCAGACAGGGTATCAAGCAAGTCCTCGATTCTGGGTAAAGCATACTTGTTCTTTATTGTAATTCTGTTCAGGGCTCTGTAATCCACACACATCCTCATACTGCCATCTTTTTTCTTAACAAATAGAATGGATGCGCCGTAAGGTGATTTACTGGAGGAAAAAAAACCATTTTCCTCAAGCTCTGCAATCTGTGTTTACAACTCTTCGCTCTCCACATAAGACAAGCCGTAAGTGCGTTGCCAGGGTGGTTGACTCCCAGGTAATAAATCAATCCTATGATCTACTTCCTTCTTAGGTGGTAGTCCCGGAGGCATATTAAAAACATCCGTGTACTGAGCAACAAGTTTTGCAGCACTAGGGTGCTCCGGAGGGTTTAACTTCTTCTCAACCACTTCTTCAGGTTGAGGAGGTACCTCTCTTAGCAACAGACAAAACATTCTGTCTTCCTTCTGGTTCCAGCTTTTGACGAACTCCATTATATTCAGCAACTTGCATCCTTCTGGAAGCCTCTTCTTTTCCTTCATTTGCCATCCACACAGGACAAGAGGAAGAGCACTGGTGGGTGCCAAGTTAGTCTGCCCATCACTGGCTCCTCTCACTTTAACTGTACCTCTGCTCCAACACACTTCAGCTTGATGTCTATTAAGCCAGGACCTGCCTAGCACGAGATCATAAAAGCCAGTGTTGAGTACCTCAAATGTAAGCGTTTCAGTTAGAACTGCAATGCCAGAACCTAACTGGACCTCAATAGGCTTGGTTATAACTCCTCCCGGGATACTTGAGGCATCTCCAAGGAATATTTTTCTATTCCCTTGGGTGACAGTAGGCAGCCTTAGCCGCTTAACTAAGTCCTTGTGGATAAAAGTATGTGACGCCCCTCCGTCAACAAATGCCCTCACCTTCCTACCTGCAATCATGCAATGCAGTAGGATAGGGGGAACTGTCTCTTCCTGACTTTTGCATTGTTCTCCTGACTTAGCAAAGAAATGTTGGACATCAGGTGGAACAAGAGCATCCAGAGTGTGCACACTCTCTGGATGTCTATATTGCTGATGGTCTCCTGTATCTGGTTGTCAGGCATGCATAGCAGGACCCATAATACCTGCTACAAGGGCAGCTAGTGACGACTCACTATCTCTAGCATCCTCACAGTCAGTAGACTGGATTACTGACTGTTGCTGTCTTTTAAAGGCTGGTCTTTTCTCTCGACCTTAGGGAGGTGCTTGACTGGACACTGCTCTCTAAAGTGACCCGTCTGCTGGCAATGGAAGCAAACAGATTTTGCTGAGGCTGGTCTCGGCTTAGTCCTACCACCACCTCTTCCATAGCTGCCTCGAGCGAAACCACCTCTACCTCTAGATTGTATAGCGTTATACTCATACTCATATCCATCAACTTGATCATCCTCAGCCTGGGGTCCTCCAATTGCATTGTAGGAACCGTGGGGCTTTTTGACAATCTTAAACACCAAAGCATTACTCTGGCGCTTGTGACTGAACTGCTGCTGATCCCAGGCATCAGCATCGTGGATCAAGTCAGCCAGTTTCTCATACTTCTTCTCAGCAAAATGACCCGAGATTTTGGATTTCAAGCCATACCTGAAGTATGCTATCCTATACCGTTCTGGCAAGTCTGGCTGTTTCATCATGTTCTCCTAAAACTTTTGAGCAAACTCAACAACTGAAGTGGTCTGCTTCAGTGTCAGGGAGATCATTGCATAGATAGCTTTCTCCTGCTGGTTGATGACATCAAACTTCTCATGCAACTTCTCGACAAACTCTACCCACGTAGGGTCACCGAGTTGCCGAGCCTTACGCTCTCCTTTCCAGTAAAGCCACCAGTCTGCGGCACTGCCTTTCAGTAGCGCACCGGTGTGCCTGACCTTCTCGTAATCTTGCAGTTCTGGGTAGTTCTCCAGCCACTGCTCAACATCCGCGAGAAACTTGATCAGGTAATATTTTCTGTTTCCCTCAGGATCATAGTCCTGGGGAGGTTTCGGCTTGGGCTTACTAGGCCCTTTCACCACCACCAGTGGTTTGAGAACCCAGTTGGTCTCTGTCCCGCAGTAGGGACATTATGATTCTTTTGTCCTCCCGTTGGGGCTGATACATGATCGCCATTTGCGACTGCATTTGAACGAACAATGCTCCCAAGTCTACACTCTGGGGTGGTAGTCTAGCAAATGCAGCAGCAGCATTGGCATCTACTCGCTGAGTAGTGTCCTCAACAGTCCCTCTCGCTCCCGCAGCAGCAATTTCTGCCGCATTCAGCCGATCACGTATTTGACCTAGGGGTACATTGAGTTGTACAGCAGGAAGTGGGTTCAGAACATTGGCCCTTGATGCCATAAGTTCTTCGACAGTGCGCTCGTCAGCTGGCTGTCCTTCCCTCCTTTTTGTATCTTCAGCGGCCTTTCCCAATTGTTCAGCTTCTAACCTGGCTCTCTCCTCCTCAGCTTGTTGTGTTGCAACTGCGGCAATAGCACCTGCCTCATCTGCAGCCTCTCTAGCTGCAGTATCTGCCAGTGCTTCAGAATAGGTACGGGTTCCCACTACATGGCTTTTCGCCTGATTTTCAACATCTTCGTTATCGTGGTTCTCTATGTCTCGGGAGTTGCTAGTTTAAGACCTTGTCCTTACCATACAAAGAAAACTGTGATAACTGCTCCGATACCACTGAAATGAATCGACTTACCAAGTAGGCAATTAACAATTAATAAGGATCTTTATATTAGCAAGTAATCATTATGGTATTTCTCGTTAATTGTTTAAACAAGAAAGGACAACACACTAGCAGTAAATAATACTCGTAAGTCAAATGCAAGTAAACTGGCATCAATAATGCAATCAGTATACTCATACATAAGCAAGTTTAGAAGACAGTGCGTGTCAATGGCTTCTCGCCTTGGATTCAAATCTCTCTCAGTAAGCTGTACAAGAAAGTTGGCCTCGTTTTTTAATGCCGAACTCGAGAGCAATGCCTAGCATATATACATGGAATGAGTTTACTGTTCAGCGGCCAGTGCGATGGCACCGCCTACCCGGGAGTTAACCACGTTGGTAGGACCTCAGTTAACCAAATCCACCGCCATCTCCCATCATCCCGAATCCCATCCATCATAGGGATGTCATCTGGCCATTCCTCTAGCATACCATACTTAGATGTATATCTAGGCAGTTTGCTGCTACCGAGTACGGAAGTCAGCTGGCTGTCAAAGAATGTGTCAGCAAGCTGACTTAAGTTGACTTCAGCCTGCTGCTTCCGGCTGAGTCCTTAAATTGATAATTATATAAAGTTCAGCAGATTGAATGTTGACTAAAGTTCAGCAGGCTGAACGTAATTAACTATTATGTTCAAACGAATATTATATTTACCAATATATTGATTCATTACATCTGACTTGTGCACAAGGTCAAAGCAGCCAATGTCTCAGAGTACAGCGGAGCGGGTGAAACGGGGGTAGTGAGCAGCACGTCGTGCTTCCCGCCCCCGAAATTGAAGCAGTGGGCCCTTTAATTATGCTTAGGTGGCCGTTCGAGGCTCGCGTGAGGGACTCCAAGCTCGCTTGGAGTACAATGGGATGCCCAAGGAGGAGGCCAAGAAGTGCAACGAGCAGAGCTGCAGGCCCGGGCTGTCGACGATGGCTGCCAGCAACATGGTCTACGCAAACGGCGGAGAGTTGACTCGTGACGTGTTCCCGGCATGCGCAAAGGCGCTGCGCAAGGAGAGGAACGATCCTGCAGCATTGGGCGCGTACCTCCAAGACAAGCTTTACTCTGTGATGCAGCAAAAGCAGGGGACGGTGCAGGACCAAATTCGGCTCTTGCACTCGGGCCTCCTTCCCGCCGTTTGCCCCAACCTGGGTCCCATGCCCTCGAGGGGTGACAAGCTCGATTTTAGGATTCAGTTTTAGGAACTTGTATTTGTTTTCATGGTCTTCAACTTATTTTGCCTCTTCTCCTCTTCATTGCCTCGTCAATTGACCGACCCACCGACGTCGACCTAAGTTCACATCAATCTGTTGGAAATGCATGTCGGCATGGGGGGGAAACTTCCTTCGAGAATCTGGGTGAAATAGCGCCCAAATTTTAAGGTTTTAAATTAGCGCCCTGAAATCAAAATGTCAAAGTTAGTGCAGTGAATTAGAGACCTTAATTAAACAAATATGTATTAATAGCCACATAATATCAAACTTGGGAAATTTAGTGACAAGATTAAAAAATTTAAGGCTCCGAATTCAAAATTTCAAAAATTTAGCGCCAGTTTTCACTCTATTCATGGCGGTATGCCTCCAGCTCTTCCTCATCATGTATCACCACCGCCACCAGGGCGATTCTCGGTGTGAGCGAGTCTGCACTCTTTCCATCATGTTCATCCTTCCTCATGCATCTTCCTTCCTCCTTTACAATGCTCGTCGTTGTATCTATGCATGGCAAGTCGGTCAGCAGACACACAGTATATTTGAATGCCCAAAATTAGTGATTCTAAAATTACACGAAACACATCAGCATTGGACCTTATCATAACAAGGAGCTATGATCAGGGCCCAAGGATGGGAAGGTGAAGCATGCAACGGTGCCCTTGCTTGATTGTCCTAACCTACTTATGGAATGGGCGTGATGGGATGGGCGGGCTGAGCAGGGATGGAGCGATGAGGCGTGGAGCATGACTCACCTGTACTCTCATTGCAGGGGAAGCTGTCTTAGTCCTTCGCTCTCGTCGTATCACCGCATTACTTCGTGAAAACTCTATTCACTTCATTGTTAGAGCACTCACTTTCTGGTTCGTGCATTCGTTGGTCAGTGATGGGGCCTTCATTCAGTTTTGCAAGCTAAAGGCAATGTAGCAAGGACCACGCACGCTTGACACAGGACAATGATTCTTTCTTTATATTCTTTATTGTTCTTTACACCCTAGGAACAAGACTTGGAGCAATTTTGGTCATTGCAAAGACAAACAACTTGTAGAAATATTGGGCAAGGATTCCGGTTGAGAATCCTGTACAGTTTTCCCGCTAAAGACGGAGCTGAGAAGATCAATTTTTGTTGTTTGTACCACTTCTATGCGTGGTTTTCCAAATTTCAAAGGTGTTCCTTTTGCTCTCATTTTATGTTTGCAACCTTTTCCTGTGTTGGGCAAATTGGGGGTCAAACGTTGTTGTGTTGCCATTTTTCTACGCATACGGGGGTCAATGCGCATCACGCTTCTACAACTGCCTGCAACAAAATGGGAGGCACTCATCGGCAGATTGCATATATCGACTATTCCTATCCAATTTGTCCAAAAGAAATCGGAGTTTGCTGCGTAACCAAGCTCTGTCCTACAGCTTGCAGGCTTGTTCAGTTGCACAAACTTCTCAATCCTTTGTCCTTTGGAGAGTTTGATTTCCTTACTTCATTTTTCCCGACATGCGTACAGAATGACATCCTTGACGATCACAGCAGCTCAAAATAAGTTTTTCGTAACCTTAAGGCTTCACTACCCAAGGAGGCCTTGGACGTTCTCCTTGCTTATTATACGAGCTGCACTGTAGTAACCTCAACCACCATACACATTAAATAGCATCTCCGTGATAAAACATGTCTTCTTGAATTGGCTCATACTAATACAACAGATGTGCTACAACCCAAAGGTTACTTGTCTCCCTTGATTGCGACAGCATAGACCTACACACTCCTAAGATCTTGCGTACTGCTTAATTAAGCCAAGAATCAAGTCCTTTGTTGGCTTGTTCAATCGCATGCATTACTCACATCTGCTGTAACCGTGCTAGCCTGTCGTCATTTGAAAAGCCTCAATAAGGGTGCAGAATATATGCTTTTCATCTGTGAAAATAATTGATGAATATTACTTAACTTTGAATATATAGTCGGTTTATAAAACTTCATTTGCCTTGGATATATTGAGTTACTACGGAATCAACGCTTTTGTGCTCATTGGGTGCCTATGAGCTCCACATCACTGAAGGTGCTAGCCGGAGGGGGGGGTGGGGAGGCAGGTAGTAAGGGTTGAGCTACTGTCTTGTACCTTTCAGCTGCGTTGTTCACTTGATCCCGTCTTGCCTGATGCCCGCCCTCCATCGAGTCTCATGCAAGAGTTCAGTACAGGTTCTTGAAGCCCAACAGGTCCAAGAGTTGCTTCTTAAAGTAGCTGCGTGAGAAAAACATCAACATGCTTCCCCTCCTCCTTCCCATACAGTATTTTCTAGCCACCTTATCTCGTTTTCCATTTTGCAAGCCCCTATCTTATTCTGTTGCGCTCACGCGTACCCATGTGTGTCTTTTTTGTCTTTATACCTCCCCCATTCCCTCCCTCTTTGCAATTACGCCTATTAGCGTGTGTACTGTGTATATGAGTGCATCAATTTGGTGCTACCACACGTGTGGGAGAGTGTGTGCCTGCGCGTGTGTTAATTTGTGTCCCGTTTGTATGTGTGTATATGTTGTGTTTGCTTGCACGACTGCATGCATGTGTGTATACGTGCATGTGTGTGCACGCGCATGTGTGGAAATTTGCATGCGCGTGTGCTCATGTGCCTCTTAGTGTATTTGTGGGTGTGCGTGTGTATCTCTAATTTTGTGAGCTTGTGTGCATGTGTTCATGCAAGTGCAGACGTCTGGATGTGCATCTCCATGCTTGTACGGGTGCTTTCTTTGTTTGTGTTCATTCAGGGCACATGGTTTGTTTACTATAAAGGTCGTGGATGACAGTGTAACAACACTCTGAGATTGGTCTAGTGGAGATAGCCAAATTTTGGACAAAACTCCGAGGGCGGAGAGGTACCCAATCTCCGCCCTGGGGAGGCGGAGATGGAGGGCCGAAGATGGGCTTTCCTCGGCCTCACTCCGCTTCATTTTCACCATGTAGAACAAAGCGGCGAGGGTCACTGGTTCTTCGTCTGCCTCCGCCTACAAAAGGAAATACGGCACCTCCGTGAGGCTATGCAGCCGAAACCTTCGTCAACACCCGCAGGCAAACCTCCGGCAATTGACGTTGACAACTCCTGCGTCTGGCCGCGGAGGACACCAAAAATACAATGTCGGTGCTGTGCACGAGTTCACTGACGGCTTGACAAGTGTTCTGAGTTAACCAGGCTATATACTACTCTTGTTTCCCTCTTGTGCATGTGCTTCGATGTGCGCTCTCTCTCTCTCTCTCTCTCTCTTTCTCTCTCTCTCTCTCTCTCTCTCTCTCTCTCTCTCTCTCTCTCTCTCTCTCTCTCNTCTCTCTCTCTCTCTCTCTCTCTCTCTCTCTCTCTCTCTCTCTCTCTCTCTCTCTCTCTCTCTCTCTCTCTCTCTTTTGCTCCTGTGCACGTGCTTACTTTCTCTCGTTGCCTCTCACGCTCTTGCTCTCGAGTCTTGCTCTTTCTCCTGCTCTCGTTGCCTCACGCTCGTATTCTCTCTCACTCTCAAATACTCTCTCGCTCTCTCCTTGTTTTCACTCTTCGCGCTCTAGCTGCCTCTCACACTCTCGCTCTCAGGCACTTGCTGCCTCTCACACTCTCGCTCTCTTCTTGCTCTTGCTCTCGCAGCCGCTCACGCTCTCGCTGCTTCTCACGCTCTCGCACTGTCGCGCCCTTGGTCTCTCCCTCTCGCTGCTTTTCACGCTCTCTCTCTCTCTCTCTCTCTCTCTCCTTGCTCTTGCTCTCTTGCTCTCTCGCTCCGGCTCTCTCTTTCTCGCTCTCTTGCTCTCGCTCTCTCTCTTGCCTTCTTGCTCTCGCTCTCATTCTTGCTCACGCTCTCGCTCTCGCTCTCTTTCTTGCTCCTGCTCTCTCGCTCTCTTTCTTGCTCCCGCTCTCTCGCTCTCTTGCTCTCGCTGCCTCTCACGCTCTTGCTCTCTTTCTCTTGCTCTCCCTCTTGCTCTTGTTCTCTTGCTCTTACCCTTGCTCTCTCACTCTCTCTCGCTCTCTCACTCTCTCTCGCTCTCGCTGCCTCTCCCGCTCTCGCTCTCTCCTTGCTCTTGCTCTTGCGCTTTTGGCGCCTTTTACGCTCTCGTTCTCTCTTTCCTATTGCTCTCTTGCTTGAGCTGCATATCATGCCCCTCAGGTTCTCGCTCTCTTGTTGCTTTTGGTCTCTCGCTCTCGCTGCCTTTGAAGCTCTCGCTCTCTCTTTGCTCTTTCTCTCTTGCTCTCCCGCTCTTGTTCTCTTTGTCTTGCTTTCTTGTACTCTCTCTCTCTTTGTGTCTTGCTCCTGCTTGTCTCTCTCGCCCTCTTGCTCTCGCTCTCAAGCTCTTGTTGTCTCGCTCTCGCTCTCTTGCTCTTGCTCTCTTGCTCTTGCTCTCGCGCTTGCTCTCTTTCTCGCTCCCGCCATCTCGCTCTCGTTGCCTCCACGCTCTTTTTGTGTCCTTGAGCTTGCACTCGAGCTCTTGCTGCCTCTCATATTCTCACTCTCCTTGCACTTGCTCTTACGCTCTTGCTCTCTTCTTGCTCTCGCTGCCTTGCTCTTGCTACACCTCACTCACGCCCTCGTTTCCTCTCACGCTCTTGCTCTCTTGCGCTCTTGCCTCTCTTTGCTCACTGCTCTCTCATTGCTCTCGCTCTCATTGCTCTCTCGCATACACTTTTTCGCTCTCGCTCTCTTCCTCTCGCCCTATTGCTCTATTTTTCATTCTTGCTCCACGCTCTTGCTCTCGCTCTTGCTCTCTTGCTCTCGCTCTCTTTCTCGCTCACGCTCTCACACTCTCGCTGCAGCTCTCTTCCACTCTTGCGCTCTCACTGCCTCTCACGCACTTGCAGCCTCTCACGCTCTTGCTCTCTCTTTGCTCTTCCTCTTTCCTTGCTCTTGCTTCTTATCCTACTGTTGCTGCCTCTCCTACTCTTGCTCTCTTGCTCTCACTCTCTCGCTCTTGCTCTCCCTTTCGCTGCCCCTCACGCTCTTGGTCTCTCCTTGCTATTGCTCTCACTCTCAATTTTTCTCTCTTCCCCCCCAATCCCTCTCTTTCTACGTTCCTCTCTTGCTCTCTCCCTCCTCTCCCATTCTCGCTCTATCCCTGCTCTTGTTCTCACTGCCTCTGCTTGCTCTCTCGCTCTCCCTGCCTCTCATACTCCCGCTCTCTCCTTGCGCTCGCTCTCTCGCACTCGCTGCCTCTCACGCTCTCACTTTCTCTCTCTTTCTCTCTCGCGCTCTTGCAGCCTCACACTCTTGCTCTCTAACTTTGTTGCCTCTCACGCTCTTGCTCCGTTGCCTCTCACGCTTTTGTCGTCTCCTTGCTCTCACTCTCTTGCTCCCGCTCTCCAGCTCTCTCCTCCCCGATGTCCCTGTCTCTCCCCGTCCCTCTCTTTCTCTCTTCTCCTCTCCCACTCTCTCTCCCTCCCTCTCTCTCCCTTCCTCACGTTGCCTCTCACGCTGTCGCTCTCTCTTGTTCTCGATCTCTTGCTCTTTCTTGCTCACTCTTTTGTTCTCTCTCTCTCTCTCTCTCTCTCTCTCTCTCTCTCTCTCTCTCTCTCTCTCTCTCTCTCTAGATCTAGAGAAATGGGTCTTCAACATGGGATTTGTTTGCTCTTATGCACGTGCTTGGATGTGGGCAACTGAGGGGGAAGGTCAATTTTCTCGCAGCTGAATGTTAGGGTTGTGTTGGTTGACAGCGCTTCGGTAAGGGCAGAATCTGTCAAGTTCAAGGCCGAGAAGGTTATCTCAGGGAGCCTTGCCGAGGCGCTGGCCCGCAAAGCAATCGACATGGACAGCACGTATAAGGAGTGCATCCCTAAGTTGCCCGCTGCACAGCTACAGTCCATGCTATGAGAAGCTTGAGCGCTTGCGAAGGAGCAGTGCAAAACGTCGTTGGTCAAGGGCGATAAGGTTCTGGAGAAGACGGTACAAAGACATGCGAATAGGACAAAGAAGAGTAGCGACAAAGGAAAGAGTGCTGTGGTGAGCAACGGAGTCCCTTACCCATTTTCTAAATTTTGCTAGATGTTTATATTTCTAGTGTAAGTCGTAGGTCTGTTGCCGTGCAAGAACTACCATTCTATTGCCCCTTGCATCCATGTGTGCAGGTGTTGGGGAAGAATGCATTGTCCCTCTCGTCATCGCCAATGAGGTTATGAGTTGGCTGTGTGTATGAAGGTAGAGAAGTGAGTAAGCTAGTGTCTATCTATGTGTGGATGTAGTTTTGCATATCATTTACTAATGTATGTTAGTATGGCATATACAAGTCGGAAATATTATCCTTGAAAGCTTGCAATTCTTGAGGTTGGGGGAATTACCATGGTCATATGCATTTAGTATTCGTATGTATTACAGGCCTGCGACCTGAGCATCCCCGTGAATATTGCTCTCTTGGGCAAGGGCTTCTGCTCGCATGTTCTCTGCACCATATTTTATTAGTGGAATATAATGCCATTTGAAGTTTTTTAAAGCGTCATTTCCAACATTGAATGGAAGAGAATGCCATTTGAATGATTCAAACATTCTCAGAATCACATGCATGTATGCCATGTCATTGGCGAAATGGCAAAGACCACCCGTCAAAATTAGTAACATCATGCCATAAATAATTCATGTCATTAGGGAGTACAATTGGCTTTGCGCGATTCATCTCGAGAATGGTATGAGATGGCCAAATGGCCACAATTCTATATATATTTGCCTTCTTTTATTGAAGCAAGTGGCAGGCCCCATTTTTTTGCCCAAGCGGGGGGAATGCCATGCCCTGTTTTGCCTATTTAGGGGTCTTCGTATTTTACAGTAAACATGATTGCAGGTGCTGCTAGTAGCTCCTACACTCAGAGTGGGATAAATAGGCTCTCTTACTACCCGTACCCCATTCACTGACCCCCAAAAAGGGGGTCATGACCTGACACGCCTGAGGCAGGCTGCCCGTGCCTTGCGGCAATTTTATTGTGAAGTGAGTCAGTATGCTGGAGGCGGCACGCTCAGCAAGCTCTTATTGGTGCTTTGGGGGGCCACACATGGCTGCTCCCCCGTTGCGCGGGACTGGTGTAAAACTTAAAAGTAACCCCAAGACTGACACTGCTGCTTATTGCTTTCTGCCTGCTGCAAGTGTGCGTCGAGGTAGCTACTAACGCGCGGCCCTATTGAGCTGATGTGGCGTACCCTAGACAGAGATAGGGTCCTTGTCGTCAGAGCTGGCACCATATGTGGTAGGAAGTAAAGCCGCGCTTTCTGAGGTGCGGTGCTTCTGTGCCACGGGCGCTCATGGACGACTTGTTATTGGTTGCTCCCCCTCCATCTCTCCTTCTCTCCATGTCTCTTGCACATGATCCCTGCATAGTTTCCCTCAGGAGCTGAGCAGCTCGCTTCCTCGCTCCCTCTCTCGCTGTCTCCCTCGCTGCCTTCCTTGCTCCCTCCGCTCCAACCCATTTCTTGCTGCCGCGTGCCACTCGAAAGCCTGAGGGCACATCTCTGGGAGGAAAAGGGCACGAGCCGTGAGCTGCGCCGCGCCGCACCTTCTCTCATATAAACTCCGCCTGAGAGGCGGTGCCAACGATCGTGGTGAGGGCCGTCCCGTTGCGGAGCGTGTTGCCGTGGAACAGGATGCCATTGTTGGCCATGCCGTCGATGGCGACAGATGTCACGCCCATGTTCTTCTCCCACACCAAGTCCTGCGCGCGGGAGAAGCCCGAGAATGTCAGCGGCCCGATGGAGGCGTCCGCGGGGTCCTCGATATAGTTGCCGCGGTAGACCTGCGCGATGACAGCTGGCCCCGTGTAGTCCGCGGGCAGCGAGCCGCAGTCCGACACCTGGCCAATCTGTAGGCCGCCGCGCCCCACCCGGTTGCTCACTGCCTCAAAGTGCAGCAGGGGCACGATGGCGTCGTTGTGCGAGCAGACCTGCAAGCCAAGTCAAGAAGAGATACACAGAAGATTTGTCAGTCCTCAGCCATGCCCACGTGTCAACCTTCAGGGCAGCTGCTGGCGGCCTGACGTCTCTGCAGTCCCTGCATCTTGCAAGCTCCCCTCAGGTACTACTGACAAATTGAGCAAAGTGTAGCACATGCGCAGTACAGCACAGATCGAAACAAGCAGGCGAGCAGAGGCAGAGAGGCGCACTTGAGGCAGAAGTTGCAACATGCGCAGCATGCAAGACAGCGCAGGGAGGAGAGAGGAGCGCGGATAACGCACCCAGTTGCGGAACAGCGTCTGCTCGGTGGTGTCGGCCACCCCAAAGGTGTTGCCCGCCACGACCACGTCGTGTGAGGCGAAGAAGAACTGGAAGTTGAGGGACTCCCGCAGGTCGTTGTTGAGCCAGATCTGGCGCCCCATGAAGGCCTCCACGGTGACGTACGAGGTGGAGTCGGGCACGATGTCCCACGGCCGATCAATCGTGATCAGAGACGACCCGCTGGCACCCTGGGAGGACAGAGGGCATGAGAAAGTGATTGAGAGAGGTGGTGTTATGACCATTGATAGATGCTCCTTGAGGTTTGGGTTGAGCTCAAGAGAAAAAGCACCAAAGAGCTCTCGAGGTCCATTAATTGAAGCTGATGGTCAACAAGCAGATGACTCCGAAAGTGCATGCTCTCACGTTAATGCAATTGTCATCTCCACACCATCAGCCTGAAATAAATCCGCCACCCGCTGCCAACAAAAATGCCACGTCTCATCCAGTACAAGCTCTCTACTGAAGACATGCAGAGATACAGCAGGGCACCGCAGGGGAGCTGCTAGCGCAGAAGCACAGCAAAGACAGTCCTGCAAAAATGGTGCAGTCAAAACGTAAAGCGCCACCCCGTGCCAGGTGTCAGGGAGCTGTACCTCCACAAAGGACCTCCACTGGCCGGCGCCCGTGCCGTCCACAATCATGACCACCGCGCCCGGCTTCGTGGGGTCCCAGCTCCCGACAAGGCTCGTGTCCAGCGCGCCCGTCAGCGTCATGCTGGTGCCGACGGCGCTGGCCACCGTGCCCCGGTACTCCCCGTTGAGGCCATCAAACGTCATCCCCACGCTGATGTCAGGGACGGACGCGGGCTGCTCGCGGACGCCCGCGTTGTTGGCGTAGTAGAGGTCCCGGCTGAAGGGCGTGCTGTAGGCCGACCACAGAACTCCCGGGTTGGAATTGTCCTGCGCCCACCCGTTGGCGGTGGTGTTGCCGAGCGTGACGAGCGTGTTGCCGTCGATCACGATGGCCTGCACGTTGTCGAGGCTGAAGGGCCACTGGCGCCACGAGAGCGTCGAGTTGAGCACGGAGAGATGCGAGTGGTTGCGCGCGTGCACGGGCGCGCCCTCGCCGTAGATGTCGCAGTCGGCAACCTCGAAGTTGCGCGTGTTCCACAGGCGCACGCCATAGGGCCACGTCGTCTGGGGGTCCTGCTGCTTCGCGAAGTGGTTCAGGCGGATGCGCACGTTGCGCACCCACCCAAACTCGGTCGTGTTGCGCACGTACACGCCCACGCCCGTGAAGTTCACGCCGGCCACCATGGAGAGGTCCTGCACTGCGATCGCGACCCTCACGTTGGGGTCCGCGTCCGTGCGGTTCGCCCGGATCAGCTGCTGCGTTGGCGCCACTGCCGTCCACGTCAGCACCGTTGCACCGGGCCCATCGCCCTTGAGCACCGTGTGGTTTGGCAGGTTGAGCTCCTTGGCGAGCACGTAGTTGCCCGCTGGCACGCGCAGATAGCCCCCCCCGGCAATGCGCAGTTTGCTGATGGCGCTGCTGAAGAGGGTGTCGTGCGTTGCCATGGTGCTGGCCTGGGTGGCGTTGATTGTGACGGTCAGCGCGAGGTTCTTGAACCAGACGGACGCCGTGGCCACCACAGGGAACGTCGTCAGGGCACTGGTGACAAAGGCAGAGTACTTGGTCCACGCGGTGGGGCCCCCGAACCCGTTGTGCACGTAGAGCTCGTAGGCGCCAGCTGTCAGCCCCGCAGGCACGGGGAACTTTTGGTAGTACTCGTTCCCGCCGGCGACGGCGTCCACGCTGGCCATCTCGGCGCCGCCAAGCACAAAGGACAGCTTGGCGGTGAGCGCCTCCCCACCCGCCACCGCGAGGGAGCGCCCAAAGACTTTGATGAACCCGCTCTGAGAGGCGCTGTCCCCCATGTCCCCGCTGACGAACCAGATCTCGGGCTTGTTCACGTAGTTCCATGCGCTGGTCTGGTAGATGTACGTCAGGTTGTAGGCGTACACGCCGGGGGAGTAGGCGGCGGGCACCAGGAACTTCACAGACTTGGAGCCGGCCTGGTACGTGGGGGGGGCGGCAACACTCGCTGCGTCGCACAGGGGCGTGACACCTGCCGCCAGCGCCAGCGTGGGATCGCCAGGTGCCGTGTTCTGGAGCTGGCAGACGGACACGGTGGTGCTGTCGCCCATGTAGCCGCCGGTCACGAGCACTGTGTCGTCGGCGTAGGAAGGCTGGGAGTTCCAGAAGGCCAGGGGAGGGAACTCCAGGGGAGCTGGAGGAGGGGGAGAAGGGCCGCTTCGACGAGTTCGGCACCTGCACCTGTTATACCACCAATCCATGTTCAACCAGTGGTGCAACCAGTTATTCCACCCGCATCAAGAGTGCATGCACCTAAATCTGAAGTGTATACTGGAGAGCGTGGATCACCGCCTGTTCATCAATGAATTTTTGGAGTGTGGAAGTTTATGGAGTATTTTGCGCTCACACCAGACAGGCAAGTCGCCTTTGTGATTACTTTGCTGAAGAAGAGTGCTAGAGCTTGATATGAGCGAGAGGAGCAAGTGTCTGAGGTTTCCGCTACTGTTGATCAGCTCTTTGAAGGCTTGACGAGGCAATTTCAACCTATCGCACCCGAACTACCGCTCGAGATCTATTGGTGCGCCTTCGTCAACGAGGAAGCATTAAGAGTATGTATTGCGCTTCAATGAGCTGNTGATGTGAGTGGTCAAGGCTGCTCCTTGATTGGCGGCCTGCGACACAAGCATTCAGGAGCTCCCATGAGTTAGGGCTGCTTGAATGACAATTTTGACATTCTTGAAAGACCACAATGTATGCTGGTATAGTTACTGAATCAACACGTATATATCAAAAAAAAATGCTCTTAGAAGCAGCCAGAGTACAATAGCAGCCAGAAAAGACGGCCGCACAACAAGGCACAAAAGCATTCTTGAGGATGCATAAAATTGCGTTCATTACAATCACGCATCATCTGTAGCAACAGCCAACACTATTAATTTAGTGGGGGGAAGTTCGAATCTCACGTCAGCCATGACTGCGAGGAGTGCACATAGTGCGACTATTAGTTGTACGCGCCCAGCTGCAACGTTCAGTTTTGGAGGGGCCATATGTCCTCTTTCTATGCGATTCTGCACATGTCAAAGGCATACAGGACAAAGTCAGTTATCGAAATATGACATCAGACGGCTTCAGTAGATGTGGCCGCGTCCACTGGCTTGTAATTTAGTCTCCTGCTTCCACAAATGCACCAGATACATAGAAATCCACGACCACTCGAGACTTCACTCATCTAATGACGAGGACTTGAATAGGACATCAAGGCTTCAGCACGACAGACCCTACAGCGCACAATGGAAATGATCAATCTTACCATAAACGTCTCATGAGAGCACACATATGCAAACTGTTGTAAATCATGTACATAGCATGGAAAGAGGATCACTCACCCCTAGATTTGGCGTCAATTGAGTGAATGACGCAACGCGAACTGAAGTAGAACAATTACTGCCAAGAAATCGTCCTTGAATTGGCGAGTTGCATTGCTCCGCAACCTCAAGCTATCTCACAAGTTGGGCTCTCTGACTGCGCCCGAAAGTGATTGTGATCGAACTGCGCCCGAAAGTGATCGAAACTCGTGAAGTCAAAGACCTTTTGAGCAACTTTTTGGCCCCATGCCTATCTTGTCCCATCGAATCTTGTCTATAGTCTCTCTCGCGGGTCGCCAGCAGTTGCTAGTTGCGAAATTAGGGTGGAGTTGAGGTTGGTCCCGAGTGGTCCCGACTCCCGCTCCCGACTCCCATCCCACGTCCGAGATCATGGGATTCCGATTGTCGGCTCCGGGTCCGTAAAAAAACTTGCGGTCTTGTGTCAACACGACCCAGGCCACTTGACCACGCCACTTGACTGGACTACGATACAAGCCTCAAGGGCAAAGGCGCACTGGACAAGGCAACTTTTTTAATGATGCCTGGAATCTTTTTGTCAGTCCCTGTCGGGCACTGTCGGCTAAATATCGCAAGTCGTGTCAGAGGCCTGACTCACAAGCCTGTGCCTGAGGTATGTTGCGCATGTACATTGTAGCCAATTGTAGCCCATGAGAAACATACAATATGGTCTATTCATACTGCCTACTGGTAGTTGCATATAATTTAAAAAATAACGGGAGCCAAGCATAATGAGCCAGACACCTGTAATGCTGCTTCTAGTGGCGTGGTCGTGTAATAAATGCCCAGAAAAAGTCCCCACCCTTGAGCCTGCTCGAGCCACACTTAGCTAGAAAATCCTCTGGGTTTAGACCCTCTTGTCCAATGACCTCATGTGGTTCCATATGGTTTGTCAACATCTCAATATGTCCAGACTGCTCCAGACAGCTCCAGACTAAAATTGCAGTCCCGAGTTCCGAGTCACCGACTCCCGAGTCCCGACCCCCAAATCCTAAGATCTTGGTGACAGCTAGCCGGCCAAAAGACTTTTTCTATCTGTCAGAAGCTCTTGGGATTGGGCCTGGTCTGGGCCCTTCAGTGTGTCACTCTCAGAAAATCGAATGACGTGGTGCTACTAAAAGCTACTCGAAGTGGTCATCACAGGTCCCTGTGGCTCCGACAACTAAGCACGAAAGCTGTTGCGACTAGAGATGGCTCGAGCCTCGCACACACTTCTCTTACTTTCTCTCTTGTCGAAACATGGACTGTCGGCGAAGGCTAGCTTTCGGTACGGTTAGGACAGAAGTAGACTCACACAACAAGGGAGTGACGTAGATCCAGGACCTCAGGACCGCCCGTTTTCTATGTCGCCCTCGAAATTGAGACTAATAGGTCTTCCCGACCACTACTAATCGTGAGATGGCTCGCGATCTGTGAGGTAGTTTGCGAATGTGTCAATTTGTGTCCATCCCATCCACTCGTGCACCGTCCACTGAAAATGAGCGTGTCAGCAGCCAACATGCAACCATTAGCACGGGTGGGTCCTAGTTCCATTCAAATGGATGCAGCTTCTTGATTCACTTGACTACTAGCCACTGGAACCATGTCACATTATTTATTATCGAATAGATTGTGCACAAGGTTCTACACACGCATTTGGACTGGGTGATGAACAAAAAGAANGCACAAGGTTCTACACACGCATTTGGACTGGGTGATGAACAAAAAGAAAAGGTGTCATTAGTTATTGGGAACAGGTTATAGTGTAGTGTCGCAAAGCATGGGGTGCTAACTGGCTGCGGTTATTTTACTTTCTTGATAAATTTGCAAGAATTGCAAGCCGGGCGCAGAGTGCGACAAATAATTGCAATGAAGTTAATAGAGTTGATTTAAATCGCAACGTAGAAAAATCGTAGCACTTGTCTCCCTGTCTTTGACTTACTTCACAATCGTTCATATCGACGTCGCAATGTCTTTTTTATTACAATTAAGAAGTATGCAAGCTTCACTCTAACATTCTTTAATTTTACAACTCTTCATAGCTAGAAGAGCGGTAGTTGCGCTCGAACACCTCAATTTGCCACTAACTCTCCGCTGCATTTCCATTATCCTTGTCAAAGCCTTGGCACTATGGTGTGTCATTGCATGTCTTGTTATGATTATTAGGGAGTATGAAAAGCTTCTAAGTCCCACATCCATTAATGTTACAGTTGCAAGAGCGCCAGCTGCGCTTGATCTCCTCAATTTGCCCCAAACTCCCTGATTGGATAATCAGGGAGTTTCTGCATTTGCATTGTCAAAACCTAGTCATTGTGGTGAGTGTTTGCATGTCTTTGTACAAGTATTGGGGAGTATTTCAAGCCTCTAGCTCCCACATTCAATAATATTACCGGCCTCCATAGTTGCAAGAGCGCCAATTGCGCTCGATGTCCTCAATTTGCCCCTAACTCCCCACTCAAATAATGTTTCTGCATTTTTCCAATTCTTATCAAAGCCTTGGCTCTATGTTGATTCATTGCATGATTTTATATGGTTAAGAGGGAGTATGACAAGCCTCTAATTCCCACATCTAATATACCCTCCGTAGTTGTAAGAGCGCCAATTGTGCTCGATATCCACAACTTGCCTTAACTCCCCGCTCGAATAATTTGTTTTTGCATTTTTATTGTCCTTGTCAAAGCCTTGTCACTGTGGTGAGTATTTGCATGTCTCTTCACGGTATTAGGGAGTATGCCAAGCCTCCACCTTCCACTTGCATTAATATTACAACCCTCCATAGTTGCAAGAGCGCCAGTTGCGCTCGATTTTCTTAATTTGCCCTTAACTACCCGCTAGGAAAATATATTTTTGCATTTTCACTGGTCATGTCAAAGCTTTGTCATCGTGGTGATTGATTGCATGTCTCTTTATGGGTATTAGGGAGTATGGCAAGTCTTTAGATTCCACAACCATTAGTATTACAATCCTCCATAATTGCAAGAGCGCCAGTTGCGCTCGATCTCCTCCATTTGCTCCTAATTACCTGCTCGAATAACTTTACTGACCTTGTTAAAGCCTCGTCACTGTGGTGAGTGATTAAGTGTGTTTGTATGAAGATTAGTGAGTATGCCAAGCCCCTAATTTTGAAATCCATTCATAATTCAACTCTCCATAGCTACCTCGGAGCAAGTTACACTTGATCTTGTCGAGTTGCCCCTCAGTACCCATTCGGCTAGCAACTTATTAACATTTTCACTAGCCTAGTCCAAACCTTGTGACTATGTTCAGTCATTGCATGTTTTCTTATGGGGATGAGAGAGTGTTCCAAGTCCCAAGTTCCCACATCCATTCATAATTCAACCCTCCATGGCTATAACATGGCAAGTTGCGCTCGATCTCGTCGAGTTGCCCCTAAGTACCCATGTGGCTAGCAACTTATCAACATTTTCACTGGTCTAGTCTAAACCTTGTGACTATGTTCAGTCATTGCATGTTTTGTATGGGAATTATAGAGTGTTCCAAGTCCCTAAATCCCACATCCATTCATAATACAACCCTCAATAGCTACAAATCAATTGCAAATAAACTAACATCAATCATGCCATCAGTAAACTCATCCATAAAGCAAGGTAAAAAGCAATTTGTGTAATGGCTTCTAAACTTGGATTCAAATATTCCCTCAGTAAGCAGTACATTGAGTAGGCCTTGTTTTCCAACGCCAAACTTGAGACGTAACCTAGCTTATGTACATGGAATGACTTTACTGTTCAATGGCAAGTGCGATGGCATCGCCTATCCGAGAGTCAACTACGTCGATAGGACCTCGGCTAACCAAATTCACAGCCATCTTCCTCCCATCATCCCAAATCGCCATCCACTTAAGGGTCTCATATGGCCACTCATCCGACATATCACACTTAGATGCATCACTAGGTAGTTCACTGATACCGAGTACGGCAGCCAGCTGATTGTCAAAGGATGTGTCAGCAAGCTAACCTATAGTGGGCTTCAGCTTGCTGCTCTCGGCTGAGTCATTATACTGAATATTACTAAAAGTTTAGCAGCATTGATATGAACTAAAGTTCAGCAGACTGAGCAATGAACATTATAAGGCTGGTTCATTACAAGAAGTAACAAGTTGATTCATATGTTTCCTTCAGACCAATTGATGCCCTACCACTCCTCATCGACACATATCCTTCCTAATGTGTCCTTGTGTCTGGTTTGCCATTTGTCCCGCTGACAAGGACTATCCTCTCTAGATGTCACCCTGGGAACCAACTTCTGATAGTCAACCTATCATGGTTATTCACACATGGCCACTGCCACTCGACGTGCTCCTTAAGGTATATTTCTAACTGATAGATAAGGTGTTGTTTACAATGACTAACAATAAGGTATTAAATGTCTAACAATAAGATATTGATAATCGACGATCACTTTCAAACGATAAATTCAAGGCCGAGGACACCTAAGGCAGACTATCATTGCATGATATTAGTGTGATGAACGAGGTCGGCGACACTTTACAGGTGCTACTCTTGTCGCAATTGGCACTGTTGGCAGACGCTAGGCATCGATATTACTGAGGGAAGAAAGGTCCCTAATCGCGGGTGACAATTACTGGGGAGGGACTACTCCCTGGATTGGGAACTCAAGCGACTGACCTATGTGCTTTGGGTACAAACCCCCCCTCTTAGGGGGAAAAGCCCACAGCGTGTTAGCCACAAAAGCGAAAAGAATAACAGGAAACTGAACTGGGCACTCCTGGGCAAACGGACAGCTATTGGCTAGAGCAAAAAATGAGCTATGGACGAGCTAAAGCGAGGACGTGCACACCCAAATGCCTAGTAATTGGTGAGACAAAGAACGAGAGGAATAGGAGTCAATAAGCGTTGTTATGGCCGCGAGTGAGAGCAACGGATTCGCAAGTTAACGTGTGTTTGTGTGTGGTTACACAAGCATCCTACACTAAAAGTGAGGAGGACGAGGAAGCACAATCACGTAACACAACATTAGGTCGCGACAAATAAGTAAAGCATCTCTCTCATGTAAACGAACATACAAAGCCAACGCCTTTATGATGTTAGCTTGCGGCCTAAGTAGCATGCCCTCTCCTATGACCAAACTCTACTCGAACAAAACAAAAGTCTAACTGCATCGATTGACGCGTCTTTGCGACGCTACTCACACAAATCCAATTATATAGAAATTTCAAGAAAATATACCAAAGGTCAACCAAACATGTGCGACCTATCCCCAAGTGACGTGACACCCCCACTCATCCCTTACCGTCCCTATCCCCTAGCAATCTCGGGGGCATACTCGTCGGGATTGCCTACGGTACGTGACAACCTAGCTATGGACAGTAGGGAATCTCACTGAGTACCCGCACCAAGCCTTCAGGCAAGCGAACCTGAGGGTTGACCTCCACATGTGGGGGCGGCAACGCCACACATGGAGGGAAGAAGTATGCGCGTGATCTGGAGGGAGCCTCACAGCTGCTCAACAGCAGATCCTCGTGAGCAGATCGTGGGTCCCAGTGTTCACAACTACTGCCCACACTAGACCATCCTCACCTACCATCCTAACCCAACTAACCACTAGTCTCGTCATTGGCCCTCCACCCGTATGTGCTCCCACCAGACACCGAAGGGACTCGACAAGGACGGGCATGACACCCAATTTTAATACCTAGCTCGGTACTTGAAATGAATCGACTTTATTTAATAAGATGAAATGAATCTTGCTTATTCAAGATTAATATCTTTCATTTAAATATATAAGATCAGAGATAGGTGGAAGCGTGTGAAATCAGGGAGCGATCTCCGCCCTTATAATGAATTCCATTTACTCAACTACACCCCTTGACTCATTTACCGTAGTGTGCCATAGTTGCACACTAACACGAGGCACAAGTAAGAGGCGAGCTTGAGGACTTGAGCTTCTCCTTTAGAAACTCACGGCCTCTTGCCTACCAGGCATGCAAGCATGTATAGCACATTCACAACATCAAGGGACTGAATAGCAAAGGTGCTCTCATTCAGGTGACCATAATGTAGCTAAAACACATCCCACTGACTTAGGTGCAAACCCATGGAATCTGTCCGCTGTGTGACCCCGAAATGTCAGAGGGCATAACTCTGCCAATACTACTCTAAATTGAGCAAACTTAACGACAACGGATGCATCTTGACGAGACCTTTTCGAAAAGTTCTAGTTTGTCCCAATTGGAGCGCAGACGAAGCAGCCATGTCAATTTCCATGAAGGCTGGTCACTAGAACAAACCCAAAAGTGCGTACATGACTTGCAAGTAGAAATCCGACAGTAAAGCCTACTGTCCAGAATGAGGGACCACAAGATCCCAGCCTGCTATGTACCTAGTGACCACCTGGTTGACCACGGCGCAAGGTGCGCCGTTTCGTGGGAAACCCGTTAAGTTGGGACCCACGGATCTAGGTATAACGACAATATTAATTGGTCGGTTGACTGAAGTCCTAATTGTTCAGCTGATTGACGACGGCTCCGCCCACCCAGGAGTTAACCACATTGATAGGACATCAGTTTACCGAATCTCAGTCGACCTTCCGACTTTCAGTATACTACGGTCACATGTGCCAATCTACAAACAATAATCTATCCTCAGCGTACTGAAGCTAAGTATACTGACTAATATGAGGAGAGCTTACTATATGTCAACCTACTGATATTACATCCTATATATAACTGATATACAAATCTCAGCAAACTATACTATGATACAAAAGTCATCCTGCTGACATTTTTGACAAAGTAAGTAAACTCGAATTACATCGACATACATTCATTTAGATGAACTCGCACATGTGAGTATATTGACATAATACTTATTTAGTGTTATATTTATATATGCAATTAATTAAGTAAATAATGAATTGATTCATTACATAAGAGGATGTTTACACCAGCAAGTAATCTTTATGATGTTTTCTGGTTAATTTATTTATCAGCGAAAGACCACAAAACTAACGTGAGCACTGAGCAATACTCATAAGTCAAATGCAAGTAACGAGCATCAATCATGCAATCAGTAAACTCAACAAAATGAAGGCTAGTAAGCTGTATCGTGTAACGACTTGCAGCCTTAGATTCAGATGTTCCTTTGGTAAATTGTTCGGAGAGAGTTGGCCTCATTTCTTAACGCCGAACTCAAGAGCATGACCTAACCTATGTACATGGAATGAGTTTACTGTTCAACGGCAACTGCAATAGCACCGCCTACCCGAGAGTTAACCACGTCGGTAGGACCTTGGCTAATCAAATCCAGAGCCATCTCGCATCATCCCGAATCGCCATCCACCCCAAGGGTGTCATCTGGCCACTCATTTAGTAAATCACACTTGGATGCATTACTAGGCAATTCACTGATATCGAGTACGGCAATCAGCTTATCTACTTTGCCAGCATATCCACTAGTACCAGAATAGAATCATGCCCATTGGCAGTTATTGGTAGTGTAACCACCCAATCCATTGATATGGTTTCCCACCTCCTAGTTGGATTAGGTAATGGTTCTAACCATCCCTTGGGTGGTGTGTGTCTGGACTTATTCTTCTGACACTGATCACGGGACTCAACATATTTTAAGGCCTCTCGAGGCAAACCTTCCCAGTGGTAGTGTTTGCCAATTTGCCAACAGTTTTGGCCTGCCCCAAATGCCCACCCAGTAGACTATCATGAGCCTGACTCAATAACAAATTCCACGCTATTTGAAATAACCAGCTTCAGCCTTCTTGAAGTGGTTTCTTTTACCCAAATCTCTCCCTTCAGCCAAAACTCGAGTGCAGTAGCAGGACTCACACCATCAGTGGGGCTGGGCTCAAATGTTGGGTCAGAAAGGTAGGCTTTTCTAAGTTGTTCAAGGAAGGACATTTTCATTAAGTGAAGTGAGAGCACAAAGGACTTTGTCTACAGAATGCTGATCAAAGTTCCGTTCTTGCAAGTCAGGTCTTCTAGAGAGAGCATCATCAAGATTCAACCTCCCTTGTTTGTAGTCAATTTGATCTTGGAACTGCTCCAGCATTTGGCTCCAGCGATTCTCCCTCCTGAACAGCTTGGTCTTCTTCTGAAAATGAGTCAGAGCTAGGTGAACCGTAATCACCTTGAAAGCTTTCCCATGCAAGTAGGCCCTCTACTGTTTGAGAACATGGATAATAGCTAACAACTCCTTGTCACGCACAAAAAAATTAATCTCAGCTGGATTAAACTTCATAATGTCATACAGCACAAGATGCCACTCCTGCTTTATCTTACCATCCTTTGTAGTGTGGTCAGCAGGCTGCAACAAAATTGCACCCATAGCAAAGTAAGAAGCGTCAATGACCACATGCACAGGTTTGCTGGGATCATATATAGCGAGAACAGGGGCAGAGCACAAAGCATCTTTAAGGGTCTGGAAGGGAGGTTGCTGCTCTTCCCCCCATACATACCCTATGTCCTTTTTAGGGAGGTCAGTCAATTTACTGGCCTTTGTGGAATCATTCTCAAAAAATCTCGAGTAGTAATTAGCCAACTCCAAGAAGGAGCTAACTTCGGAGACAAATTGAGGTACTGGCCAGTCCCTTATGGTTAGGACTTTCTTAGGATCCACATTGATGCTTTCCTTACTGACAACGTGGCCCAAGAATTCAATACTGTTCTTAAAGAAATCACACTTTGGGTCAGCTTATTGACACATTCTTTGAAAGCCAACTGACCACCTTATGCAGTACCAGCAAACTGCCTAGTTATGCATCTAAATGTGATAGATGAATGGCCAGTTGACGCCTTAGGCGGATGGCGATTGAAGAGGTTGCAGGCTGCTGCGCAGGTGGGGACTGGTGGAGTGCGTGGGCAGCGTGAGCTGGCAAAGGCGGGCTGACATCACGTTGTG
Source organism: Mesotaenium endlicherianum (assembly GCA_009602735.1). Lineage (NCBI taxonomy): Eukaryota > Viridiplantae > Streptophyta > Zygnematophyceae > Zygnematales > Mesotaeniaceae > Mesotaenium > Mesotaenium endlicherianum. The sequence goes on from WELA01007435.1 coordinate 76,425, forward strand.
AGTGATTGGGCGAGCTTCGTCACGATATCGGTGACTGGGTCCCGACTGCTTCATGCCCGGCTCGGCTCTACACTCTCTTGTAGTTAGTCAGTCCAGGCCCTCCCACTGGGTTGGGCCTGGACCATGGGCCTATGGGCGTCTGAGGGGTATCAATGCCGTGGTCCGTGGGATGGCTTTGACTCCTCCTCCTCCTCCTTTGCATCCAAATCGCGGTAGGTCTGCTCCATCGCCTTTCGCTCAGAGGTGGTGGTGCGCGGTATGTCATGCTTTGTGCCGTCGAGTCTCCTGCATGTCTGGTCCAGTTGATCTGGGGTAGTGGGCGTTGACAGGCTAGTGGTTAGTTGGGTTAGGGTGGTAGGTGAGGATGACCTAGTCCACAAACGACTTCAGCAAACACTTGGACCTATGATCCGCTCACTAGGTTTTGCTGTTGAGCGGTTGTGAGGTTCCGCCGGGATTCCACGCATTTCCCTCTATCTTCACACGTGGTCCTGCAGCCCACACGTGTGGAGGTCAAACCACGAGTTCCCTCGCTCGTTGGGTCGGCGCTAGTACCAAGTGGGAGCTGTAGTTGCTTGTGGCCTAGTCATCACGTACGATAGGCAGCCCCCGCTGGGTATGCCCACGGGGTTGCTAGGGGTGTAGGGAGAGTAGGGGCGTGCACTTGGGGTGTTGGAGGTCGTCTCGGCGTACTACGTCGTCCTCATTTGACTTGGGTCGTTTTATATATTAGTTATGATGGTTTTGGTATCTCGAGTAGGCGGTGCCACCGCACTTGCCGTTGAATAGTAAGCTCGATCCATGTACATAGGTTGGGTCATGCTCTCGAGTTCGGCATTAGGAAATGAGGCCTACTCTCTCCGGACAATTTACTGAGAAAACATCTGAATCCAAGGCTGCAAGCCGTTACACGAACAACTTACTAGCCTTGCTTATGTACGAGTTTACTGATTGCATGATTGATGCACATTACTAGCATTTGACTTGTGAGTATTGCCTACTACTAGTTGAGTGGTCTTTTGCTTTTTATTAAGTTAAGCAAAAACTATCACGCATAAGGATTACTTCATGATATAAAAATCTTCTATTGATTGTTATCGCTTATAAGTGACTCGATTCATTTCATCTTGGCGCAATCGCACGTCGGAGCGATCGGTCGAGTCTCTAGAGTTCTCAGCCTCGCGCCCGAGTGCAGCGCGCGGATGCGTGATGCGGCTCGAGTGACAGCTGCGACTGTGCGAGCTGCATCGACGGTGGTTCCGGCAGTGGCGGCAGCAGCGCTGGCGTGGGTGGCGCTAGGGGCCAGTAGGTGGCATGGCTAGATCGCTCATATCTCCCTCAATACTTAACCAAATGACGCGAAAGCGGTGCCAATAATAAGGTGACTCGACGCGCTCCACTTTGATGACTTCCAATTTGAAAAAGATCCAACATATGGATGCGTAAAGTCAAAGAAAAGTTGTTCCTCCTATGTTGACGATTGACACATGTGTAGCTCAATTTTGAGCGTCAACCTCGAGTCAATAAATCATGACAGACAAGATACATGCAACTACGCATGCACGTGGTTTAAATGCCAAATACAACAACTCATAACTTGTGCATGATTCCAAAATTCATAAAAGTGCATGTTGAAGAGTTGCGTACATGGTTCTTGTTGCCTTCACTATATTGTACCTCAACAATATGCATACTAAATACTACACTAAGAGGAGCCGGGCAACATATATGACCTGAAGCTCCGGGGAAACCTGACAGAGTAGTGCAAGCACTGAGTGCTCGTTGTTGAATGCAAGTGTATTGGCTTCTTGAGACAATCTAACCACATACTCTAATCTCAGATAAATAACACCAGCATGACAAAGTGACTCACGGCAGCCACATGCAGCTTGCTATATGACAATATAAGGCAGCCCGTCGCCCATCGCCCAACAGCACACACGCACATGCGCGCACGCCTCCAGGTTAGCAGCCAGCAGCCACCCGCAGACGTCTGTTGATCACCAACACATGGCTGTGCGCGCAGATGCAAAGGAAGGGAGACTGAGCGCGTGCGTCAAGACAGGCGCGCACATGGAGGTGCAAGAGGGAGCAATGGACAAGAGGGGAAACGGGCAACGCGCACGCAGATGGAGAAAGAGAGGCCAGAGGAAGGGAGAGAAACAGCGCGCGTGGGCGCGCACATTACTGTTTACGTGCAAACGGAGAAAGAGAGGTTGGAAGGAGGGAGAGAGAAAGCGCGCAAACAAGCACACACGCATACAAGGAGGAACAACAGGGAGCAACGTACAAGAGAAGGGACAGGCAGCGCGTGCGCACACAAAGGAACAGAGGCTAGAGGGAGGGAGAGAGAGAGCGCCCGCATGCGCAGGCGCGCACGTGGAGGCGCGACAGGGGAGCAAACAGCGCACGCACGATCGCTGTGCGCGCAGACGCAAAAAGATTGGCCAGAGTGAGGGAGCAAGAGAACGTGCGCGCAAGCGCAGGCACGCAAATGCAGGGGCAAAAGAGAGGCAAAAAAGGAAAGAAAAGACAGCGCGCGCCTATGCGCAAGCACGCACATGAAGAAGCAACAGGGGTACTGGCAGTGCACGCTCAAGAGAGAGCGCGCGCCCATGCGCAGGCACGCACATGGAGAAGCAACAAGGGGTACTGGCAACGCGCGCGCAAACAAGAGAGCGCGCCCATGCGCAAGCACGCACATGAAGAAGCAACAGCACAGTCAGCTTCTGCAGGCTGCCAGTTCACGAGAGGATGCCAGCCGGGCAGCCGTTCAACGCTAGTCCCGGCCGAGCGAGGCTGCTTGCACGCATCAATGACGAGGAAAGGGAATCATGGCATGATGAAAGAAGTTAACAAATATGGAGTGAGAGAAGGAGAGGGGGACAAATTTGATTGCGCTAAACAAGCAACGTCAATCAAGGACCTTTTCAACTCCCAGCCCCAACTTCTCACCCCTCACCCCCCCCGCCTCCCCAATCCTCTCCCCTATCACTAAAGAGGGCTGAGCTCAGGAAGAGGCAGGAGGAGGTGGAGGAGAGGATCAAGAGGACGAGGCAGATGGAGACAAGAGGAGGAAAGGCATGAGGCAGATGGAGGCAGATGGAGGAGGAGGAGGAAGAGGAGGAGGAAGGGGGCGGAGGCTCACAGCTGCTTCAGTGCGTTAGGTCACTAGCATTGGCCAGTGTGGGGGGGATGGGCCCACTGAGGTCGTTGGAGTACAGCACCTTGTAGCACTGGCAGATAGACACACGCACGCGCGTGTCACAACTCGCATAAAAACACGCGTCTTACAAGATGATTGGCGCTTACTAATGGCCACATTGGGTCTACAATTATTTCATTTCTATTAACCACTTGCTCTTCTACTGCTTGTCTTTCAGACGTGTGGAAATTAGACAACACAAGGAAATAAGGGCCGTCCAGAGAGTGACAGCTGGTGCCACATGGTACATGCACATACATACAAGCACACAAGCACGCACGCACGCACGCACACCCACAAACACACACACACACAAGGAACCAACGAGTACACTTAGATAATTAGACACTAAGACACTATTATACAAATAATTGGTTGGGTGAATAAGATGGAAGACAGATGTTTCGAGAACTCACAGCTGGAAATTATGCTGATGCGTGACCCGACCTCTGTACTCGTGACCCGACCTTTGTACTAGTGTCTGCCACAATACGTGTTCATATTGCAATTGCAAGGTCGGATTCCACAATGGCGTTTCTATGTGTAAACAAAGTCCAACCTAAAATGTAAAGTCTTAGTGGCAATCTACCACACTAAAGTGAGCTCAAGTCTGCACATAATATTCTCACTTTTAACATTTTGCGTCTAAATGGATCGATCCGTCTCTCGACGTGCCACTCACTGTTCGATAATTCGCAGGATGGGGAGGGGAGCGGGAGAGTGAGCGCAGAATCGCCCACAAACTTACCATCGAACCGGCCGAACCCGTTTCCACTTCGAGTGAATACGGAGGTAGCCGGACTCTTCTCCCGTGCTGTGATCGAGGCGTTCGGGCTGCCCGCGGGCAGAAACGGGGTCGGGCCCCGGAGGACTTCGGGTTCCCCCGCTCCCATCCCTCCGTCGCCCCGGGAGTTGAGTCTGACTAATCTAGGTGCTGCAGGTTAAAATCCCCCAAATTAGGGGAAAAAGTCCACAGCTTATGAGCTGTAAATGCGAGAAGAATACTAGAGGTCTAGAATGGGCACTAAAAGGGGCACTTAGGCAGCTAGGTACTAAGAGAAAAAGGAACTATGTGAAGTGCAGAAGCTTAGTAGATTACCCTAAGCTAGTGTGCATGATTTGACCTAGGGGTATAAGAATCCGCGGATGGTGAAGAGGGTAATGCTCGAGCTTATAAGTGTAGTGAAACAAATGGATAAAGTACTTAATAAAGTAGAATATTGTACTTATTCAAGACAAGGATCTTTAAACACAAGTGGTAGCTTCTTGAAAGAGAGGGTTTCTTAAAACTTAATACATTACTTGGCTACTCGTACTCTCCCTATCCCCTAATAACCCCGTCAGCATTGTCTATCGTACATGACAACTTAGTCATGGTTGCTTGGGGATCCCACTTGGTACCCACGTCGACCCATCAGGCGAGCCAACTTGAGGGTCGACCTCCACATGTGTGGGCGGCGGCACCACGTGTGAAGGCGAAGAGGGTGCGCGTGATCCGGGCGCCTCACAGCTGCTCAGAAGCAGAAACGTCGTGAGCGGATCGTGGGTCCAAGTGTTCACCACTAACAACCATGAACTAAGGCATCCTCGCCTACCACCCTAACCCGACTAACCACTACAACCTGTTATCACCCACCACTCTCAAGCAACCCTGACTAGACACAAAGGAGACTCAACAGCAACGGGCCTTATCCAGGTCAGTCAACGGTGAACTTAGTGCTTGGAGTGTTGCTGCTGACACGACCACCGATTCTTGTGGCAGAGCCACGCGGAGAAAGGAGTGGTTATGTTGAAGCTATTCGTTGGGTTAATTGCCAGAAAAGTTGCACAGATCCACCAAGGAGTGAAAGTGGCCAGGGTTATCCACCTAGACAATGATCGTGTAACATTTCTCGATTTCATAGCTATTAGGAGAGAGATGCGCCAGAAGCTCACTTTTCAAGACTTGGTATCCACAAAAATGGGGAACATACGTGTGTAGGATGGAGACATCAAGAATCTCCAACCTGCGTAGTACCGTGAACTGTATCATATCAATCATGGGTCTTTGCGGGAGTCCCTTGCTAGGCCATTTTCTCAAGTCGGAAGGCTGAGAGGATTAAATGATCCACGAGCAGAGGAATGGGGACAAAGTGTGAAAATTTCAACCACCTGCTGGAAAAGCCCAACCCACTAATTTACGTACTGGAAAATAAGCAACCAAAAGTGAGGTATAGTGCGCTGCAATCAAGAGACCCATGGCTAAGGATGAACACCATGCTGGCCTTCACTCTTTGGTGAACAATTTGAGACACAATGGATCTTCACAACAACCCACGATCTTTTGGACAAGTGGCATCCCCTAAAAGTCTTGAGAAGAATTTGGAATTTTTACTTAGTAAGCACATAACGCTCAACTTGAGGGAGAAGTGCTATAAGGAGTGCGAGTCCAACTAGTGTTTAAGTCAAATGCCTACCCTTAGTATCGAGCCAACATTGTGGGAGAAACAAGGCAAGTGCTCCTAACGCCTACATCATTTTTGAAGATCAGAGCTTTTAGAAATGGAGGACCTGGCATGATGAAGGATTCCACACTTGTTGTTTGGCATGAGCCAATTAGTGTGGAAAAAGAACAGTTGGGAATTTCTAAATAGCTTAACCTTCCCAACGATTGCGGCTGTTGGAGAAGAGGCACCTGCGAAGGCATTTGGCAACGCCATTGGGCAACACATGATAACGTGGTTGCTAGAGATTATATTCACTTGGCAGCATTTGAGGTTCCAAGCAAAACCCCCCACAGTCGCCAATTTGAGCAAAAAGCTCGACAGTGAATTTGGTAGTTTAATGGTCGTTGAGAAATGTTCGCCAACGTTCGGAGAGGACGCCGCCTCGCAACACAATTGCTGGAGTAGCAAGAGGTGTGCAAACTCTTGCCAAAACGGCAAGAAGGTTGAAATGGAGCATCCACCACTGCAGGAGAATGCACTCGCTCAGCACGGACCCTAGAGTGGGAGATTGCACCTCCTCAGCAATATACCCCAGAGCGGGAGTCGACACCTGCTCAGCAACATACCTCTTTGAGGGATGTAACTTTAGTACAGCAAGATAAGCCAGTACGTGAAGATACCCTCAAACTAAGCTCATTGCAAAGTGAGAATGGAAGCAGAGCATAGGGCAAAGACACGGCCTTATGGCAACGTGAGGACGACAGCAGCTGCTGGTATGCTGATCCACCTGTAGCTAGCCCATCATCAAAAGAAAGTGGGGGCTTGGAAAGCCCTAAAAAAGAGCCAACAAAACGGCAGTTGGCAAGTGGATCAATGAGACCAACCGGAAGTCAGGGATATCTAACTCCCCCTCATTCAACAACTCTTAAAGGACCATCTGTCTTAAGGTATTCTTCAGAAACGAGACGTCAGCGTTGGCCAAGATATTGTTTGACGCCCTTAAAGCATTGAAAGAGATGAAAGTTTGCTAAGAATCGTGGGCATGTTGGCTCAAAAAGCCACTAAGAATGTGATGGTCCAGCTCAAACGCATACCCAGAAGAGGGGCGGCTGAAGGAAACAAAAGTGACCCAGGCAGCTCAGTCTCTCCAAACTGCTATTATCATGATGGTATTTTCCAACAAGAAAGAAGAAGAAGAAGAGCCACCAACCCAAGGATCAAAAGTGCCGGCTCTCCCAACTTCCAAGAGCTGAAGAAGAGATACTTAGGTTCACAACTTCAAAAATGGACCGTGTTGAGGAACAGGTAGCCAGTGGTTTGACATTGGAGGGGTTGTACCCAGACGTCTTGTACGAGGCAGTAGAGTTGACAATGCTCGCCAATGCGGCTCTAAAGCCCATCACTGTGTCCTAGCTACGACAGCAGCCAGAGCTAATTGAGTGTAGCCAAGAAGGAATCACTACTTGGAAAGTCAAGAATTTCAAAATTAAGCCTCAACCGGTGGCCAAATGTAATGAATAAGTACACAAGTTAATATAATATTCATTTAAATATAATAGTTAAATAAGTCCAGCATGCTGAACTCTAGTTAATATATAGTCTGTTGGACTTTATATAGATATCAGTTTAATGACTCAGCCGGAAGCAGCAGGCTGAAGTCAGCTTAAGTCAGCTCGCTGACACATTCTTTGACAGCCAGCTGACTTCCGTACTCGTTCGCAGCGAACTGCCTAGATATGCATCTAAGTGAGATATGCTAGATGAATAGCCAGATGACATCCCTAGGATGGATGGCGATTCGGGATGATGGGAGATGGCGGTGGATTTGGTTAACCGAGGTCCTGCCAGCGTGGTTCACTCCCGGGTAGGCGGTGCCATTGCACTTGCCGTTGAACAGTCTACTCATACCATGCACATATGCTAGGTATTGCTCTCGAGTTCGGCATTCGGAAACGAGGCCAACTCTCTTGTACAGCTTACGGAGAGAGATCTGAATCGAAGGCGAGAAGCCATTGATACGCACTGTCTTCTGGCCTTGCTTATGTATGATTTTACTGATTGCATTATTAATGCTGCTTTACTTGCATTTAACTTGCGAAACGTTGTCCACTGCTAGTGTGGTGTTCTTTGCTGTTTAATCAACTTACAGAAAACACCATAAGGATTACTTGCTGATATAAAGATCTTCATTAATTGTTAATCGTCTATTTGGTAAGACGATGCATTTCACCAAAGAAAGAAACACCACCTACTAACGTCCCCAAAGGTGTTATTTGGAACATCAGGGTCAGATACAGCGATTAGGAGCTTGAGAAGGAACTCTGAGAGCTATATAAGTCTTGCAACGATCTGAGCTATTTTAGACTTATTTGGGACGTTTTCCTATTAACCTAAAATACATTACACTATTTATCAATATATTCTTTGATAAATGATTGCATCATGATCAATTAATCGCCACACGCGTGTGCCGACTAATTCATGGTCATTAGCAGAACAATCAAGATGCTATTGCAAAAAGCGTCGTAAAGTAATTGGACTACTTTGCAGTAGTACGACATAATTATTCATAAAGTACTTTGATTAATTATGAGATGATAACCTAATCAATTGTGGATTGATTAGATTATCAGATTGTCATTATTTTGGATAATGCACAGTCACTGATTTCGGATTAACGACGAGTCGTTGAATCGAACGAAGTCGTAAATCTCAAACGAAACGATCATGCAAAGTACATTTGCATCCATGCGGATTCAAACCCGCAACCCTTTGTTTGAGTCTTGAGACGATCACACCTAACCGATTGGTGAAGTAGTTATTACGACTACTCGGTCATGACGAAAGCATGTGCGCACGACAAACGGTCACGTCTATCGAAAAACATCGAAGACATAAACGCAATTAGTCACGTCTACTTCAAAAGAAGCTTACATGTGACTACAAACAATCATGTCTATTCAAAGGACGCGACTACGCCAATTTGGCGCGAAACGATTCGTTACGATTTGTCGCGATTTGTTGAAAGTCTCGAAATTGCCAAAAGGCATGATTTCGGGCATTTGGTCAAACGGGTCACATCCATTTGAACGTTTTTGTTGACATGACTAGTGCCCTAGGTGGTGACTCAAAGCACTCAAGGCCTCACGTTGAATAGGCATAAATACCTGCGGGAGTCGTTGTGATTGCAACTCTCACAAGCACTACTTTTATGGCTACGTGCTACGTCTCTCTCTTTCACTCTCGAGCACTTAGCAAATATTAAGAGTTAGAAATATTATCTTTCCACTATTATTAAAGATATCTTGAATACCGAGGAAAAGTGTAGTGATTTGAGTTATAATATATTAGTTTGCATATTTTTTAATGCTTTTGAATATATTGGAGTAGTATTGTGTGGATTCAAGTGTGAATAGATACTCTAGTGACTTGGTTCATGTCCTTTGAACCTTCTAAGGCATTTTCGAAGTTAGAGGAAGGACCTAGAAGAACTCCATGTGGCAAAAGTCAAATGTGCCATTTTTAGGTCAAAAGGACATGTGTACATTATTCTAGAAAGAGGTGGCCAGTTTTGGGATGTGTTGGGTGCCAACACATCAACATGCACCTTCCTAGAAATAACTTATATAGCAAGTATATAAACAAGAGCTAGAACATAGAAAGATTGCAGAATCACTCTTGTACTTGCCAAATTCCAGAAATATAAAAACTATCAAGAAGCCATCTCTCTTTCAAGAAGCTACCACTTGTGTTCAAAGATCCTTGTCTTGGAATAGATAAAGTATTATATTCACTAAGTACTTTATCTATCTGTTTCACTACAGTGGTATCGCAGCTAGGCACTTTGGTAGCACAAGAAGATGGCCGACCCTCAAGACCAACAGCAAGCTTTTGAAGGAAGCTCTTCCTCTCCAAGAGGTCCTCCTCCAGCGCCGATGGGAGAGCCCACTCAAGAAAATCTGCAACAACAAGAAGCACCACAAGGAGGAGCACACCCTCCTCCAGCGCCAATGGGAGAGCCCACTCAAGAAAATCTGCAACAACAAGAAGCACCGCAAGGAGGAGCACCAAATCCCGTGGCAGCCGCTATAGCAAAGTTGACCCCACCACAAGGAGTTCCCGCAAATGAGTGGGCAGCTTTCCTAATGACCGTCCACAATCAAGTGGGGTTGGCCACCTATGAAGCAACCGTGCAAGCGTAAAGAGAAGCTATGGCTGCCATGGTTGCCCCCATTGCGAGCAATGCTCAAAATCCAGCCCCGGCTCAAGCGCCTCCACAAGAGCCAACGAGAGCAAGGAAACTCATCAAGCCCGGCAAACCTGACACTTTCAACCCCGAGAAAGGTGCCAACCTGAATTTATGGCTCTACCAAGTGGAGACGTACCTCGCGTTCCTTGAAGTACCCGAGGAGGACTACGTTCCCTTTGCCGTTACCTTACTTAGAGGAGCAGCAACATCATGGTGGCGTAACTATCAAGCGGCTATATATCAAGCTATGGCGCACCCCATGCTCGGCCAAGAGCCCCCACCATCATATGCAAGATGGGCAGATTTTCGTGAGGCCCTCAAAAAGCAATTCATGCCCATCAATGCGGAGAAGATTGCCCGAGGAAAGCTCCACCATCTCAAGCAAACGACGTCCGTTCAAGAGTATACATCCAGATTTCACGCCCTCACTCTTGAGATCCCCAACATGTCTCTCGACGAGAAGATTGACCGCTACGTCTTTGGCCTCAAGCCCAAGGTGGCAAAGGAAGTGGAATTACGCGACTTGACGGACTTCTCAAAGATCATTGAAGTGGCCCAAAAGATGGATGCCCTGCATTTCAAGCACTCCGTGCCTTCATCTTCACGGGTACCGGCGACGCGGGTGTACGCAGCCCCTTCCTCATCCGAATCTGGACCCACACCCATGGAAATCGGAGTTATTAAAAGGGACCCCGCGGCTGCTCGGAAGAGTGGAAGACCCTCCAATGACACTTATGATGCAAGAAACCAGCAAGGAGTGAAAGCAAGACTCTCCCCGGCTGAAAAAGAAGCTCTCATGACGGCTGGACTATGCTTCTATTGCAAGGAAAAGGGCCATCGTGCACTTTCATGCCCCAAAAAGTTGTCAAAAAACGGACAGCGCCGGTAGGCCAGGAGCCTACCACCCCAAGACCCACTTCACGAGAAGGCAACACGCCAAGTGAGGTGGAGACCCCCGTTGAAGACGACGTTCCAGCCCCAATGAGTTTGAGAGGTTACCTTGGAGGAGAGAAGGTCCACATCTTGGTGGATAGCGGAGCTCAAGCCAACTTTATTGCTGCAGATTTTGCCACCAAGCACGGTGTTACTGTGCGAACTCTTGACCACGACAAGGAGATTATGATGCCCGATGGATTCTCCTATACTACCCCTTCCAAGAAGACGTACCCCTTGGCACTCTCTATCAAGTCCTTCAAGGATAGAGTAGTGTTCTCCCCCATGCAATTGGGCAAGTACGACGTCATCCTAGGGACGCCTTGGTTGACCAAGCACAACCCCCAAGTTGATTGGAGGACCGGTACTATCAAGATCAAGAATGACATCACTTCAAGAATCTGTATTTTGCGCGCAATCCAGAATATCCAGACCCAAGACATCCAGAAGCCGGCACACGAGATACTATTGTCCGCCCTCCAACTCAAGAGACTTGTGAGGAAGGGACACGAGCTTTTTTTGGCCTTGATCACGCCAAAAGACATCAAAAAAGACAACGAGAGTCAAGAAGACAGCCCCCTTCTCAAGGAGATACAAGAAGTCTTGCAGGACTACAAAGAAGTATTCTCCCCGGAATTGCCCAAGGGCCTACCTCCCAAGAGATTCGTAGACCACAAGATAGAGTTGGAGCCCGGAAGCAAGCCCATCTCTCGGCCTACGTTTAAGATGTCATACACGGAGCTAGACGAAGTCAAGAAGCAAATCAAGGAGCTACTGGAGCATGGCTTCATTCGACCTAGCAAGTCGCCATTTGGAGCCTTGGTGCTATTTGTCAAGAAGAAAGATGGTACCTTGAGGATGTGTGTGGACTATCGCACCCTCAACAAGATCAGCATCAAGAATTGATACCCGCTGTCGCGCATGGATGAGCTCATGGACCGGCTTGGAGCCAAGTACTTCACGAAGGTGGACTTCAGAAGCGGCTACCACCAGATTCGTATCGCTGAACCTGACATAGAGAAAACGGCGTTTGAGACAAGATATGGACATTTTGAGTTCATGGTCCTGCCATTTGGACTCACCAACGGGCCAGCAACTTTCATGACTATGGTGAACACCATATTTCAGCCCATGTTCGACAGATTTGTGGTGGTATTCATCGATGACATCCTTATCTACAGCAAGACCCTTGAAGAGCATGCGAGACACTTGAAAGAAGTCCTCGAAGTATTGAAACAAAACAAGCTATTTGCAAAGGAGTCAAAGTGCGAGTTTGCCAAACAAGAAGTGGAGTTCCTAGGTCTCCACGTGACTGCTGATGGCATCAAGATGGACCCCAAGAAGACCACGGTGGTGGAGGAATGGCCAACCCCCACGACCAAGAAAGAACTCCAGTCATTCTTGGGATTTGCCAATTGGTACAGAAAATTCATCCAAGGCTTCTCGCACATAGCAGCCCCCCTGACAGATCTACTCAAGAAGGACAGGCTATATACATGGACCACGAACGAGGAAGAGGCACTTCAAGAGTTAAAGCAAAGATTGACCACATCCCCGGTGCTCACACTCCCAAGTCCAAACCCAGATTGGCCCTTCCACGTCATCACCGATGCATCTTCCTATGCAATAGGAGCAATCCTGCTTCAAGACCAAGGCAAGGGACTGCAGCCCATCGCCTACGAGTCAAGGAAGCTAAATCCAGCCGAGCAAAATTATACAACNTTTTCGGCCGAGCAAAATTATACAACCACGGAGCGATAGGCATTGGCGATTGCACATGCCTTGAAGGTTTGGCGCTGTTACGTTGAAGGACGCAAGGTACTGGTCACCACGGACCACGAGGCGTTAAAGCACCTCCAAACGCAGCCGTATCTCTCAAGAAGATAAGCAAGATGGAGCGGATANAAGATAAGCAAGATGGAGCGGATACTTGCAACAATACAACATCACCATTCAATACAAGCCTGGCAAGACAAACCCGGCTGACCCCCTCTCAAGACTGCAATTAAACGCAGTGATGACATCCCTGAAGACAAATCTAGAAGCTCAATTTTCAGCTGCCTATGAAAGAGACCCTTACTACAAGAATTCTCAAAAATTTGAACGTTTTGCAGAAACGTTACATTAGTATTGGAGCGATCTCGATTTCTCCAAGGAATATGTTTTTTCAAGTAATCAGAATATATTTTGTACGAAATGTATTTGTCCTAAAGGATTTTTGGTAGTGCACTCACAACGAGAAGTTGGATGTTGTTCTACCGGCGCTACTTCGTCTTTCTCATGGAGACCGGCACCATCGCTGCGGCAGCCACTAAAACTGCTGCTGCTAATGAAAATACAAGCAACCAAGCGGCACTGACCATCAACACGGCCGAGCCATCATTAACCGGCGGCGGGAATCAACCAGCCAAACCCCTTACGCCTCAACAATTTCAAGCGACGGTTTTAGCGCGCTTTGAGGCCTTAACGATTGACACCCACAACCCAAACTATGCCCGAGGAATGTAGGGCCCATCAAGGACGGCAAGCGACGACGTTGCGCCACCGCTCGCACCTGCCATTCCTGGGCAGGCCGCCGCACCAACACCGTCGTACAAACCCTCGCCGCCAAAAAAGTTTCAAGGTGGTCCTGGTAGTGACGTTCGATGTTTTCTTAAGGAACTCAAGACGTTCTTTGCATCAGCAAAAGTAGCCCCTACTGACCAGGCCATGATGGCTTCCACTTCTCTTAAGGGGGATGCCTCTCAGTTATGGCATGGGCACAATAGGGTCCCGATGACTTTCGAGGAGTTCTATACCAAGTTGCGTAATTCCTTTGGGTGTCACAACTCTTCCAAGGCAACTCGTGAGAAGTTACATCTTCTCAAGCAGGCCAGCACCATCAAGACCTATGTGAACAAGTTTTTAATTTTGGTGGGGCAGTTAGTGGATGTTCCAGTTGACGCGGGTATGCACATTTACTTGTTTCGCCTGAACCTCCAACCTGAATACGCTACTTGTCTCAATGCAAATCCCGTTACAGGTTTAATGTGGACAATGTGCTTGCCAGAGAACTTTGTTGTTGCAGGAGGGAGCAGCAGGCCGCAAGCAAGATGCAATGTATTGCGATTTCTTGCTGTCGTCGTCGTCCTCGTCGTCGTAGGAGGAGCAGCAGCAGAAACTCGACCACGCACGACATGGCGGGATGCACCTGTAGCGTGTGCTCGCCGATGCTGCATGACTGCATGTTGATGGGGGAACCAAAAAATCCAAGTGTAGAGGCAATATCGGTGCGACGAGCAGACAGCAACAAGCGTGCCTTCGGTTTGGCGCGCGAGCAGAGAAGGAGAGGGTGTGGTGGGTGCATATTCTTTCGGTAATTCACGACTGCATGATGTGGATGTTGTGCGTGAAGAGAAGAGGGTGCATATATGTTCCCCGTGAGTGCCGAGAATCTGGGGCATACATTCCCGAGAGTGTCGAGAATCTGTGTCCCCGGTGGTGAGGCATGGCTGGCTCAGGAGGAAGAGGGGACTTGCGCAGTTGCACGTTGACAAAGTGTTATTTAAAAAAAAAAGAACAAAACAAAATAAAAGGGAAAAAAAGTGAAAAAGGGGGTCGACGAGACCGACCCCCAAAAGCTTGAAGAAAAACCATGTCCTAGAGTTGAAACCCGAAATCGACCGAATGTCGATACGCGAGTGTGGCCGCGTATGCTTCATAATATGGCAAGGAAACAGCATTTGACATGCAACCCACCCACCGGAAGGAAAAGTTGACAGGCCAATATGAGCGGCAAAACAACCATCAAAAGGAGGGCAGGAGTAAATAAAAGTTCATCAAATCGTAAAGGCCAAAGACAATCGCCAAAATTGCACCAAGTCTTGTTCCTATGTAAGAAAGAATATGATGCAAAAAAATTAATGTCCACTGTCAGCTTGCATTGCCTTTGACATATGAAACCGAATGAAGGCGAAACCAAATGAAGGCCCCGTCAATGACGGAGAATGTACAACCCAGAAAGTGTGTGCTCTAAGAATGAAAGAATGAAGCGAATAATGTCTTCACGAAGTACCGCCGTGCTACGACAAAAAAGATGAGCTAAGATAGCTTCTCCTGTGATAGATAAAGATGACAAAAAGCCATGCTCCTCCACGACTCATCGCTCCATCCCTGCTCAGCCCGCCCATCATATCAGTGGGTGAGGGCAACCAGGCAAGGGCATCATTGCATACTTCACCTGCCCACCCATGGGCCCTGGTCACAGCATTGCTTCTGGTTGCAACATGTCATACTTTTCCGGCGAGAGAACGGCGTGTGAGATTCTTGCAAAGACAAACCTGAGCAAGCGTGTGGAGGGGGCGTTCATTCTTCGCTGTCGGGCTCATTGCGGTTGCCCCACTTGGAACCCTCTGTCATCCCACAGGGCAAAAGAAACTGCTCTGTGTGCGGGTCAGGCGTTGCCAGCAGGATGCACGCTCACAGGTGAAGCCCAATCGGCACTCACAACTACGCTAGCAAGAGCAGCTCGAGCCAATGTGGAAGGGAGTGGAAGGCAGTACCCGGTCGGTCCTCGGGCACAACCCAGTCATCGTCGTCGTTGTCGTCGTCATCATCGTCGCTGCCGTCTGCATACCTCAGGCGTGACCCCGCAACCAGAAGCCAAATCGGCACTCACAACTACGCTAGCAAGAGCAGCTCAAGCCAGTGTGGAAGGGAGTGGAAGGCAGTACCCGATCGGTCCTCGGGCACAACCCAGTCATCGTCGTCGTTGTTGTCGTCATCATAGTCGCTGCCGTCTGCATACCTCAGGCGTGACCCCGCAACCAGAAGCCACATGCGAAGTCAGCCGAGTGGGATGCAAGCACTCGACAGATTGGCATTCATGGGACAGCAGTCCAAGCCACAAGCCATGGGTACAAGGCTGGGGGGGGAGGCCAAGATACGAGTTTGAATACGCACCGGGCGCTGTAGGCACGATGGCCTTCCCCTTGCCTCGTACGGGCAGCGTAGGTTGGCGGGAGGCCGCGCGACCGGCTTGGATCTTCAGAGTGAGGCCCCGGCGTGCACCGCCCACGGCTGCGCCCGAGTCATGTTTGCAACACCCCTCCTCCCCCCCCCC
>WELA01007467.1:0-22731 GCA_009602735.1 Mesotaenium endlicherianum
CTTTGCCGTTTAACGAGTTAACGGAAATACCATAAAGATTACTTGCTGATATGAAGATCTTTATTAATTGTTAATCGTCTATTTGGTAAGTCGATTCATTTCACTTAAGCTTATACCCGAGTGCAGTAGCACGTCACACACCAGTAGTGGGGCTGGGCTCAAATGTTGGGTCAGAAAGGTAGGCTTTCCTAAGTTGTTCTAGGAAGGACTTTTTCACCTTTAGTGAAGTGAGTGCACACAGGACATTATCTACAGCATGCTGACTAAAGTTCCTTTCTTGCAAGTCAGGTCTTCTAGAGAGTGCATCAGCAGGATTCAACTTCCTTGGTTTGTAGTCGATCGGGACTTGGAACTGCTCCAGCATCTGGCTCCAGCGGTTCTCCCTCCTCGACAGCTTGGACTTCTTCTGGAAGTGGGTCAGAGCTAGATGATCTTTAATCACCTTAAAGGCTTTACCATGTAAGTATGCTCTCCACTCTTTGAGCACATGAATGATAGCTAGCAACTCCTTATCTTGCACTGAGTAATTAATCTCTGCTGGATTAAATTTCATGGACTCGTACAACACAGGGTGCCACTCCTGCCGTACCTTACCATCCTTTGTGGTTTTGTCAGCAGGCTGCAACAAAATAGCACCCATGGCAAAGTCAGAGGCATCAGTGACCACCTGCACGAGTTTGCTGGGGTCATACACGGCTAGCGCTCGGGAAGAACAAAGGGCATATTTAAGGGTTTGGAAGGCAGCCTGCTGCTCTTCCCCCCACAAATGCCCTATGTCTTTCTTAGTAAGGTCAGTCAGTTTACTGGCCTTTGTGGAATAATTCTCAATGAATCTCCTATAGTGGTTAGCCAACCCGAGGAAGGATCTAACTTCAGAGACAGACTGTGGTACTGGCCAGTCTCTAATGGTCTGGACTTTACTGGGATCCACACTGATGCCCTCCTTACTGACAGCGTGGCCTAAGAATTCAATACTTTCCTTAAAGAAATCACAGCATATGAGTGATTTTTCCGCAGAGTGTCCAGGACTGTCTTTAAGTGTTCAGTGTGCTGAGCTTCATCTTTAGAGAAAATTAAAATATCATCCTGGAGAACTTGAACAAACTTATCCAAATAAGGTCTAAAAATGTCATTCATAGCTCCCATGAAGGTAGCAAGAGCATTAGTCAGTCCAAATGGCATCACGTTGAACTCATAGTGTCCATAACATGTGCGGAAGGCAGTCTTGTGTTCATCCCCCTCAGCAATTCTGATTTGATGATAACCACTCTTGAGATCTATCTTATTGAACACCTTAGCACCAGACAGGGTATCAAGCAAGTCCTCGATTCTGGGTAAAGCATACTTGTTCTTTACCATAATTCTGTTCAGGGCTCTGTAATCCACACACATCCGCATACTGCCATCCTTTTTCTTAACAAATAGGATGGGTGCACCGTGAGGTGATTTACTGGGAGAAATATAACCATTTTCCTCAAGCTCTGCAATCTGTGTTTTCAACTCCTCGCTCTCCACATAAGACAAGCCATAAGTGCGTTGCCAGGGTGGCTGACTACCAGGTAATAAANCATCCTATGATCTACTTCTCGCTTAGGGGGTAGTCCTGGAGGCATATTAAATACATCCGTGTATTGAGCAACAATTTTCGCAGCAGTAGGGTGCTCCGGAGGGCTTACCTTTTCCTCCACCGCTTCTTCAGGTTGAGGAGGTACCCCTAGGAGGTACCTTAGCAGCAGACAGAACATTCTGTCTTCCTTCTGGTTCCAGCTTTTGAAGAACTCCATTGCATTCAACAACTTGCATCCTTCTGGAAGCCTCTTCTTTTCCTTCATTTGCCATCCACACAAGACAAGAGGAAGAGCACTGGTGGGTGCCAAGTCAGTCTGCCCATCACTGGCTCCTCTCACTTTAACTGTACCTCTGCTCCAACACACTTCAGCTTGATGTCTATTAAGCCAGGACCTGCCTAGCACGAGATCATAAAAGCCAGTGTTGAGTACCTCAAATGTAAGCGTTTCAGTTAGAACTGCAATGCCAGAACCTAACTGGACCTCAATAGGCTTGGTTATAACTCCTCCCGGGATACTTGAGGCATCTCCAAGGAATATTTTTCTATTCCCTTGGGTGACAGTAGGCAGCCTTAGCCGCTTAACTAAGTCCTTGTGGATAAAAGTATGTGACGCCCCTCCGTCAACAAATGCCCTCACCTTCCTACCTGCAATCATGCAATGCAGTAGGATAGGGGGGACTGTCTTTTCCTGACTTTCGCATTGTTCTCCTGACTTAGCAAAGAAATGTTGGACATCAGGTGGAACAAGAGCATCCAGAGTGTGCACTCTCTGGACGTCTATATTGCTGATGGTCTCCTTTATCTGGTTGTCAGGCATGCATAGTGAATCCAGTTCAGCTGGACCCATAATACCTGCTACGAATGCAGCTAGTGACGACTCACTATCTCTAGCATCCTCACAGTCAGTAGACTGGATTACTGACTGTTGTTGCCTTTTAAAGGCTGGTCTTTTCTCTCGACCTTAGGAAGGTGCTTGATTGGACACTGCTCTCTGAAGTGACCTGGCTGCTGGCAATGAAAGCAAATCGATTTTGCTGAGGCTGGTCTCGGCTTAGTCCTACCACCACCCCTTCCATAGCCACCTCGAGAGGAACCACCTCTACCTCTAAACTGAATAGCATTGTACTCATACTCATATTCATCACCCTGATTATCCTCAGCCTGGTCTCCTTCAACTGCATTGTAGGAACCGTGGGGCTTTTTGACAATCTTAGACACCAAAGCATTACTCTGGCGCTTGTGATTGAACTGCTGCTGATCCCAGGCGTCAGCATCCTGGATCAAGTCAGCCAGTTTCTCATACTTCTTCTCAGCGAAATGACCAGAGACTTCGGATTTCAAGCCACATCTGAAGTATGCTATCCTATACCGTTCTGGCAAGTCTGGCTGCTTCATCATGTTCTCTTGGAACTTTTGAGCAAACTCAGCAACTGAAGTGGTCTGCTTCAGTGTCAGGGAGATCATCGCATAGATAGCTTTCTCCTGCTGGTTGATGACATCAAACTTCTCATGCAACTTCTCGACAAACTCTACCCACGTAGGGTCACCGAGTTGCCGAGCCTTACGCTCTTCCTTCCAGTAAAGCCACCAGTCTGCGGCACTGCCTTTCAGTAGCGCACCGGTGTGCCTGACCTTCTCGTGATCTTGCAGTTCTGGGTACTTCTCCAGCCACTGCTCAACATCCGCGCGAAACTTGATCAAGTAATATTTTCTGTTTCCCTCAGGATCATATTCCTGGGGAGGTTTCGGTTTGGGCTTACTAGGCCCTCAGCCACCACCACTAGTGGTTTGAGACCCCAGTTGGTCTCTGTCCCGCAGTAGGGACATTATGATTCTTTTGTCCTCCTGTTGGGTCTGATACATGGTCGCCATTTGCGACTGCATTTGAACGAACAATGCTCCCAAGTCTACACTCTGGGGTGGTAGATTAGCAAATGCAGCAGCAGCATTGGCATCTACTCGCTGAGTAGTGTCCTCAACAGTCCCTCTCGCTCCTGCNGGAGCAGCAATTCCTGCTGCATTCAGCCGGTCACGTATTTGACCTAGGGGTACATTGAGTTGTACAGCAGGAGGTGGGTTCAGAACATTGGCCCTTGATGCCATAAGTTCCTCGACAGTGCGCTCGTCAGCTGGCTGTCTTTCCCTCCTTTCTGTATCTTCAGCGGCCTTTGCTAATTGTTCAGCTTCTAATCTGGCTCTCTCCTCCTCAGCTTGCTGTGCTGCGACTGCGGCAATAGCAGCTGCCTCATCTGCAGCCTCTCTAGCTGCAGTATCTGCTATTGCTTCAGAATAGGTACGGGTTCCCGCTACATGGCTTTCCGCCTGGTTTTCGACATTCTCGTTATCCTGGTTCTCCATGTCTCGGGAGTTGCTAGTTTGAGACCTTGTCCTTACCATACAAAGAAGACTGTGATAACTGCTTCGATACCACTGAAATAAATCGACTTACCAAATAGGCGATTAACAATTAAAAAAGATCTTCATATCAGCAAATAATCTTTATGGTATTTTCCGTTAACTGGTAAAACGGCAAAGGACAACACACTAGCAGTAAATAATACTCGTAAGTCAAATGCGAGTAACTAGCATCAATAATGCAATCAGTAAACTCATACATAAGCAAGGTTAGAAGACTGTGCGTATCAATGGCTTCTCGCCTTGGATTCAGTTCTCTCTCAGTAAGCTGTACAAGAGAGTTGGCCTCGTTTCCGAATGCCGAACTCGAGAGCAATGCCTAGCATATGTAGATGGAATGAGTTTATTGTTCAACGGCCAGTGCGATGGCACCGCCTACCCGGGAGTTAACCACGTTGGTAGGACCTCGGTTAACCAAATCCACCGCCATCTCCCATCATCCCGAATCGCCATCCATCATAGGGATGTCATCTGGCCATTCCTCTAGCATACCACACTTAGATGCATATCGAGGCAGTTCGCTGCTACCGAGTACGGAAGTCAGCTGGCTGTCAAAGAATGTGTCAGCAAGCTGACTTAAGCTGACATCAGCCTGCTGCTTCCGGCTGAGTTATTAAACTGATATTAAATATAAAGTCCAGCAGACTGATCATTAACTAGAGTTCAGCAGGCTGAACTTATTTAACTATATTATTTAAATGAATATTATGTCAACCAATATACTGATTCATTATACGTAGTATGAGATAGATTTTTTAATTTACGGTTGCTCCTTGGCTTGTTTGTTTCAAAGCTCAATTTCCTTCCTTAATACGTAGCTACCCTGTTGCCGAGTAGAGCCCAGCGTAGACCTCTAGTATTTACTGTCTTATTTACAGCACATAAGCTGTGGTCTGTTCATCTTGCTAGGGGGGGGTTTTACCCACCAGCACCTAGGTTGACCAATCTGGTGAGAATCCCGGGGGTAGTCCTCTCCCGACGTCCCCATTTGCCCAAGTGTTGTTTCTATCCTTGTCATTCCGATGTCTAGCTGTCTACGATGGTCCTCATCATAACAGACTACCCATGTACACGAGAAACAATCTGATATCGTCCCAAGTGCGTGTGATGCAAAATTGCGTCTCGTAGGCCTACACTTTAACGACCGCCCTCGTACACGCGCTCAGCTCGACATACTATAATTTATGCCCGGGTCATCATTAATCAAGCTTTACAAACAAGCAACTTGCGATGCATAGCACGTGTAGCCATCCTCCCCCCATTTTTCGGCGCAATTTATTCATGTTTTATCATGAATGGAAGTGCAAATTTCCTCCCAATATATGGTGTCAAGGTGTGCGTGCGCATTTAGAATCCTTGCTATGTTGGAGTTGCAAGTGTAGCTACCCCTTTACCTGCTCCAAGAGGTTATATCATCAATAATCAACAACAAGGGCGTTGATAAGCCTAGTAATTGAATGTGAAAGGGGCAGAGTGCCCTAGTGGCAGCGTAGTGATTCACGAGGAAAGGAACTAGTTGCAATCATACAAGAGAGTGCAGCGGCATATCACTAACAAAGCTTAGGAAAAATACTCAACATTTTGAGTAGCAAGAAACTGCTCACAAATGATGTAGGATGAAAGGCCTTGTCATTACAAACCCGTAGAAATTTACAGAAGTGAAAACTGATAAGAAACAAAGAAGTTATGCCTATTTATAATTTTGTGCCTAAGTGCTCCACCCTAGGAGGAAGCTACGGACTTTCCTAAGTGTTTGACAAATTGTCCCTTCCAGAATATTCGTGAGTAAGCCAGATCAGTCTAATCTGACGTGTCGGGCCGAATTGACGTCCACATACATGCATCGACATTACTAGAATATTCTATCTTAGACGCGCTAGGCTAAACCGAAACTTCTAGGTAAATCGACCTAGTCGGCACTCCGCGTCAGCCGAACTTACGTGAAGGTTCGAGTTTATTCTAACGGGCCAGATCGCTCGACGCTGTCGGTCAATCCGACGGTTGCGCTCACCGCGAATTAAAGACAGTCGTCAACCGACCTCAAAACTAATTAAACTTCGGAAATTCATAACTCTCTCAATACTTGACCGAATTCGATGAACTTTATATCAAAATGATCACAAAAATGCACTCTACACTACTATACAATCAAATCATTCTTTCACAAATTTCAAAATTGCACTTTACAAACCTATGACCTTACATCATCCCCCTCCTCAAGATGCGACGTCCTCGACGCATTCTGCAGATAGCGTCTCAACTTACTCTTACACTGAGTCAAGTTGGCCTCTGGCTCCCAAGTGTTGTCGTCCGCATGGTAGCCCTTCCACTTGACCAGATACTCTTGAACAAGTCGTTGACCTCGCTTGCCTCGTCGATCGCCGACAATCGCCCCACTTCATACTCCAATACATCATCGATCTCGACCGGTGGTGGCGGTGTAGGTAGTCGTCCTGGATGTCCTTCATTCGGGTCAACGTATGGCTGCAAACAACTGGCATGGAACACATCATAGATACGCTAGCCTGAAGGAAGTTCCAACTTGTAGGTCACTGGATTCACCTGCTTGAGCACCACAAAGGGACCTGTAAACCGTGCCCGCAGTTTCCTCTTGCCTGTGAAAGGTAGGTAGTCTATTGACAAGATTATTTTGTCGCCCACATGGAATGTCACTTCTCTCCGATGCTTGTTGGCATGCTTGACCTGCTCTTCTTGTGCCTTCCGTATAGATGTCTTAGCCATGTCCCAAGTCGTCGCCATCTGCTCCATAAACGCTTGTGTACTAGGAACCTGAGTCTCCTTGGCCCTCTCCAACAAGATGTTTCCTGGATGATGTACCTCTCTCCCATAAACCATAGCGAATGGTGACTGCTTGGTCGATCCCTGCATGCTGTTGTTGTGGGCAAACTCCAACCCTGGCAGCTTCTTGTCCCACTCCGAAGGGTCCTCCATAGTGAAACTCCTGAGCACCTCTTGCAGAGTTCTGTTGAGCCTCTCACTCTACCCGTTTGTCTGAGGATGATAGGAAGTGCTCATACTCAACTTGGTGCCCATCAAAGTAAACAATGACTGCCAAAAGTTGCTAGTAAACCTTAGATGCCGGTCTGAAACAATCACCTTCGGCAACCCATGTAGCCTGAAAATATGATCGAAGAACAGCCGTGCCACATCTGCTGCCGTACAAGTCTCCTTCATGGGAATGAAGTGTGCCATCTTGCTGAGCCGATCAGACACAACCCAAACTGCATCGTGCCCTTGACCACTCATTGGTAACGACGTGATGAAGTCCATAGCAATCTGCTCCCAAGGATACTCTGGAATAGGTAGGGGCTGCAATGTACCTCCCTTCTTTTGATTTGGTGTCTTGTTACGCTGGCACGCATCGCAACTCCTGATCCACTCCTCGATGTCCTTGTCCATATTTCTCCAATAGTACTCCCGCTTCAGCACGCTTGCCATCTTCTCGCTTCCAAAGTGTCCAGCATATAAGCAATCATGATGCCCCGCAAGTAGTAAGTCTCGTAGCTCCTTGATGTCAGGTATCACCACTCTCTTGGAATCGCCATAATACCATATGCCGTCCTCCTTCTGCATACTTGAGTTGGACTCAGCAGCTCTACCATCAGCAAACTCTGGGTCCTCCTCATAACCTCTTTGAAGCTTCTCCTTGAAGTCCATATTCTCCTTGATGACCGTGACAGCTGCAAGGTCGCACCTCCTGGATAAAGCGCCTGCAGGGTTGATCTTCCCAGGTAAGTACTCAATCTTGTGGTCGAACTGTTGCAGAAACTCCATCCACCTTGCCTGTCTTGGTGTCAACGTTGGCTGCGTCATAAACTTCTCCAAGCTCTTGTGGTCGGTCTTGATGAACACCTTCCGGCCGTCCACATAACATCGCCAAATCCTCAAAGCCTGGATAATAGCCAACATCTCTCGCTCGTGTGCTGCATAGTTCTGCTCCGCAGGACTCAACTTCCTGCTCTCATATGCCACAGGCTGCAATCCTTTGCCCTGGTCCTGGAGAAGAATGGCTCCCACTGCAAAATTTGACGCGTCCGTGAAAATGGTGAAAGGAAGCTCTGGACTTGCAATTGCCAACACAGGTGCCTGTGTCAACAGCTCCTTAATCTTCTCAAAGGCTTGCTGCTCCTTGTCACCCCATAGCCACTTCTCCTGCTTCTTCAACATGTCCGTGAGCGGTGCACACACCTTGGCAAATCCTTCAATGAAACGTCGATAATAATTCGCCATGCCGAGGAAACTCCTGAGTTGATGAATATCAGCAGGTACCGGCCAATCTCTGACTGCTTGCACCTTCTTCTGCTCCACCTTGACTCCTTCAGCTCCCACTATGTGTCCAAGAAACTCGACCTCCTTGAGACAGAAGTCGCACTTGCTCATCTTCCCATACAGCTTTTGATCTCTCAAGACCTCCAACACCTTCCTCAGATGCTCCACATGCTCTTCCAAGGTCTTCGAATAGATCAGGATGTCGTCCAAAAATACAACCACAAACTGGTCCAAATAGGGTCTGAAGATACTATTCATGAGACCCATAAATGTAGCAGGTGCATTAGTCAATCCAAAAGGCATGATTGTGAACTCGAACAAACCATAGCGAGTTCTGAAAGCAGTCTTTTGAACGTCTCCTTCCGCAATCCGGACCTGGTGATAGCCACTCCTTAAATCGATCTTCGAGAAATACTTCGCCCCGACAAGCCTGTCAATCAACTCGTCCACTCGTGGAAGTGGGTACCTGTTCTTGATGATGACCTTGTTGAGTGCCCGGTAGTCGACACACATTCTCATAGTCTCATCCTTCTTCTTCACAAATAAGACTGGCGCTGCAAATGGAGACTCGCTGGGTTGGATGAACCCCTTCTCCAACAACTCTGTCAGCTGCTTCTTCAACTCATCCAACTCCGCAAACGATTGTCGATAGGCGGGTCTCACTGGTGGCTTGCTCCCTGGTTCCAACTCAATCTTGTGCTCCATAGCTCTCTGTGGAGGTAATCCTGCAGGTAGCTCCTCAGGAAACACGCACTTGAACTCCTCCAACAGCGCCTTAATTTGGGCAGGCATCTCAGCAGGCTTCTTCTCTTGAGCAGTTGGGCTCTGCTCCTTCTGAGCAAGGGGATCAGACACCACTACTTGCTCCTCCGGCGATGTACATTCGCCCAGGCTGTTAGGATTCACGCTTGCTCCATCTGATGACCTGGCCAGGGCCACCGAAACAAGGTACATCTCCTTCACCTGATTCGCCCTGCATAGCTTCTTAACTTGCAGGCTCGACAGAAGACAGTTACTTGTGGTCGTATCTACCTCCACCTGTTTCGCTGTCTCCATTCGACCATCACGCCCTTGGACTTTCACTTGTCCTGTGCTCCAGTGCACTTGAGGGTTGGCTTTCCTCAGCCATGGTCGGCCCAATATCACCTCATGGTGACCCAACTCTGCCTGCTCCATAACTTCCTTACTCCGGTGCCCCGCTACTTCCACGTGAATAGCTTCCGTAGGTGCACCACATTTGAGTCTCTGCCCATTCGCCAAAATTGCCTCCTTAGGCTCATAAAGCTTCTGCACAAGGATTCGCCACTCTTTCACCAGCTTCTTGTGCACAAAGTTTGCCCTTGCGCCACTGTCGACCATACACTTTGCCTTGTTGCCGTCGACTACTCCTTCCACGATAATAGGCTTGTCAACGTCTCGTCCTTTGCTTCTCGGCAGGCTCCTGGGGATAACCTCCTTGTGAGTTCTCGTCTTCACGCCAGTAGACACCCCAGAACGACTTACTGGCGTCCTCCTTTTTCCTGCTGTTGAGGTTGCTTCGCCTTCACATGACAGTCTCGAGCCAAATGTCCAAGCTTGCCGCAATTATAGCAGGGTCCTCTCGGCTTAAAATTCCGCTGCCTGCGCTGTAACTGCACAAGTATCAACTCCATAGGTACTGGGCCTTGTCCACTCGTGCTTGGCGCTTGAGATCCAAAGTGTCGATATCCTCCAAAGTTGTGGCTGCCCCACTGCCTCTGACTATACTCCACAGCGTCGACCCTTGTTGCCAATGCCATCATTTCTCCAAGACTGGTAGGGTCCTTGAGCGCCACTTCCTTGGCCACAGTTGGTTTGAGTCCCCTCTTGAACTTGTCCATCATCTCCGACTCGTGCATGGATGGACATTGAAGCACCAGCTCGTTGAAGCGCGAAACATACTCCTGAACGCTTCCTCGTTGACGAAGGCGCACCAATAGATCTCGAGCGGTAGCCTCGGGTGCAATAGGTTGAAATTGCCTCTTCAAGCCTCCAAAGAGCTAATCAACAGTAGCAGGTTCTCCAGACAGCTGCTCTTCTCGTTCATACCAAGCTCCAGCACTCTTCTGCAGCAAAGTTATGACAAAGGCGACTTGCCTGTCGGGCGTGAGCGCAGAGTACTCCATAAATTTCTTCACTCCAAAAATCCATTGATGAACAGGCGGCGATCCACGCTCTCCAGTATAAACTTCAGGCTTAGGCGCACGCACTCCTGATGCGGGTGGAATAACTGGTTGCACCACTGGATTGACATGGATTGGTGGTACAACAGGTGCAGGTGCCGAACTCGTCGAAGCGGCGTTCCCAACAACAACTCGCACCATTCTCTCCACCTCCGCGCGCATATTTTGTTGAAATTGGGCGTAGACTTCTCCTCCAATTGCACTTGCCATTTGCCTTAGCATCGCTTGCATCTCTTCTTGCTCTCTGGTTATTGTTGGTGCTGCCTGCTGCCCCGCGCGCTCAACGTGCTCGACATGTTCGCCTCCTCCAATTGCCGACTGCGACTCCATAATATAATATGCAAACTAGCCCAGCTCCGATACCAGATGAAAGGGGCAGAGTGCCCTAGTGGAAGCGTAGTGATTCACGAGGAAAGGAACTAGTTGCAATCATACAAGAGAGTGCAGCGGCATATCACTAACAAAGCTTAGGAAAAATACTCAACATTTTGAGTAGCAAGAAACCGCTCACAAATGATGTAGGATGAAAGGCCTTGTCATTACAAACCCGTAGAAATTTACAAAAGTGAAAACTGATAAGAAACAAAGAAGTTATGCCTATTTATAATTTTCTGCCTAAGTGCTCCTCCCTAGGAGGAAGCTACGGACTTTCCTAAGTGTTTGTCAAATCATCCCTTCCAGAATATTCGTGAGTAAGCCCGATCAGTCTCATCTGACGTGTCGGGGCCGAATTGACGTCCACATACATGCATCGACATTACTAGAATATTCTATCTTAGACGCGCTAGGCTAAACCGAAACTTCTAGGTTAATCGACCTAGTCGGCACTCCGCGTCAGCCGAACTTACGTGAAGGTTCGAGTTTATTCTAACGGGCCAGATCGCTCGACGCTGTCGGTCAATCTGACGGTCGCGCTCACCGCGAATTAAGGACAGTCGTCAACCGACCTCAAAACTAATTAAACTTCGGAAATCCATAACTCTCTCAATACTTGACCAAATTCAATGAACTTTATATCAAAATGATCACAAAAATGCATTCTACACCACTATACAATCAAAACATACTTTCATGAAACTCAAAATTGCACTTTATAAAGCTATGACCTTACAGAATGTATTGTCGCGTTAGTATGGATTTTCCTCGACAGCATCGAGATAATTTGTCGCATCTTGTGTCAGCACGAGATCTTGAAAGCACGTGAAGAAGCCTTTCGATACCATCTGCCACAGTTACACAGGAGCAAGAATCTGTCCGTCCATAGTGTAAAATGAAATACCAAATTTTATTTCAAACTTCAACTCGTGAAAAACTCGATGTAACAAAATGGCGTTTTGGTAGAATACGCGACAAAGGGTTGACTATTCTTCCAACTTTATATCCAATTACCTCCATGGGCCACTTGGTTTGGTCGTTGATATGGCCAAAGTGGATAAAAACGTGGGTTGCTGAAGCACATCAAATTTTTGGCACTCCACAAAATATTGGCCAGTTTGTAATGGTTGAAACGACTATATTGATTAACTTTTTGGGAGTTGTACAATATACTTGATTGATGCAAAAGGTTCCAAGATTCAATCCATATGAGTACAAGAAACAAATTACGTTTTACGGCAAACAAAGCTCAAGCCGAAAGCAGAAAATATTAAATTTTCCTCTATAGACTATTCCACGTCATACAATGTAGAACTTCTTCAGATTATTTGGATTCAATTACACTTAAAATGTGTATGAAGTGTACGTGGTTACTCACATATTCCAAATTCCTTCAATCACAATGCGATCTCGTTGCAAATGATTGAAAGTACACGATAGGGTACGCCATGACGGGTTGTGTTTTATATACCATACCTCATGTACCGATGGTTGTTATCACCAATATGGTCGACGAGAAGGAGCTATTTGAGGACTTAAATACTCTCCAAAATTATTATGCTCGAGAGATTTAAAAGGTAGAGCTCAAAAGATTATGTTCACCCAAATATTTTGAGCATTTCAATCAAAGCTGACCACCTGCTGGTACTGAAAGGGGCAAAGTGCCCTAGTGGAAGCGTAGTGACTCACGTGGAAAGGAATTAGTTGCAATCATACTAAAAAGTGTTGCGGCATATCACTAAGAAAGCTTGAAAAAATTACTCAACATTTTAAGTAGCAAGAAAGTGTTCAAAAATGAACTAGGATGAAAGGCCTCGTCATTACAAACCCGTAGAAATTTATAGAAGTGAAAACTGATAAGAAACGAAGAAGTTATGCCTATTTATAATTTTCTGCCTAAGTGCTCCTCTCTAGGAGGAAGCTACGGAATTTCCTCAGTGTTCGTCAAATTGTCCCTTCCAGAATATTCTTGAGTAAGCCACATCAGTCTCATCTGACATGTCGGGCCGATTTGACGTCCACATGCATGCATCAAAACATCTAGAATATACTAACTTAGACGTGCTAGGCTAATCCAAAATTTCTAGGTAAATTTACCTAGTCGGCACTCCGCGTCAGCCGAAGTTACGTGAAGGTTCCAATTCAATCTAACGGCCTAGATCGCTCGACGCTGTCGGTCAATCCGACGGTCGCCTTCACCGCGAATTAAGGACAGTCGTTAACCGACCTCAAAACTAATAAAACTTCAGAATTTCATAACTTTTCAATACTTAACCAAATTCGATAAACTTTTTATCAAAATGACTACACAAATGAATTCTACACTTCTATGCAATCAAAATCTACTTTCAAGGAACTTAAAAATGCACCTTATAAACCCATGACCTTACAGGTACAAAGTAATTGTCTAATTTGTTTAAAGTGGTTTTCAGAGGGTTCGTCCACACTTGATCGGATATACTTTTTGCAATTAAATTTGACACAAGTTAATTAAATTAAACTTTTGGAAATGACCTCAAGAGCTCCATTTGGGGTTCGCGCATACACACCGTCTGCTTCACTAAAGATTTTCTTGTGCGAATGTAGTATACGACTGACAAGGTGTCAGACTTGAAGAGGGAAACTTCACGTTGGTACCATGTCATGTACTCTACTATTCATTTTACATCATAAGGCAATTAACTGCTTAACACAAACACAAGGATCCGCATCCGAGTCAGGTTTGTGTGCAACCAACGACCGGAGAAGCCAAAAGTACTAACGGGTGTCCTTTAAGCGTGACTTAGTTGCCGAGAAAAGAGTTGTTCCGAACAGAGTAAGCAAGTAGACATGGAACGGATTGAGGAGCTCTAGGCACTATATTCACTTTCAATTGCAATTGAAACGTTAGTAATGGAATCGATTGGAACTTGCACGATTGGATAAAATTTACGTGTTTGGGCCACTGTCTTAGGGCCAATTTACAGTGGGGACAACAAACCCATTTAATTCAATGACAATGTACTTTTGTATACTTGCTGGTACACCAACTTCTACGACGCAAAATAGTGGTTGGCAAAATTGGATTTCAATGGTTTTCATAGGGTTCATCCACGCTCAATTGAGTGTACTTTTGCAATTGAATTGGACAAAACTCCATCAAATTGAACTTTTTGCAATTGATATTTGGAGCTCAATTGATGCTTCCGCAAACGCAACGCATTTGATTCTTGCTGAAAATTTACTCTTGCTAATACAAAAACATCTACAATGTGTAAGAACTGAAGGGTGAAACCCCACCTTCATACCACGTCACGTACCTTCACTTTTCATTTTGAATATAAGATTGCTGCAGTGCTTCTCACCAAACACAACGACCGACATCCAAGTCGGGTTTGAGTGCATCTGTCGAGACGCTAAAAGAACTGCATGGTGTCTTTTTAGCGTGACCAAGACCTTGCAAAGAGGTGGTACGATCAGCGTCATCAAGTAGCGGGGCATTTGACACGGGATATATATTGAGGAGCTCTGGGCACTATAAACCACATTCATCCACTTTCAAATGCAATTGAAACATTTCTATTCGAATCGGAACATTCTCAATCGAAGTGTAAAATGCGCGATTGCGCAAGTGGCGGAATTGACTTAGGCAAATTACCAAACTAGCACTCAAAGTTTCGTTTATTGCAAAATCTAGCACTCGAAGTTTCGTTATTCCAAAACTAGCACTCGCACATGTAAGGCGAGTCCACGTAGGCCTCACACGATCAAATGACGTGCCACACAAATTTGCACGCGACCCTGCCTGACACACCACTTCTCTCCTTTGTTTCCGAAATCTTCCACCACCACTTTTCTAATTGACCCACCTTTACGAATCAAACTGCCCAAATACGCCTAATTTTGGTCCATATGTATTTTTCAATATCTTTTCAGCAGGACGCTTCTACACTTAAGCCCGTATAGACAAAGAAAGGAGATAAATTAGCGAGCATAGCTAGGCACAACGGCATATGTAAGGCAATCAACAACGCTTGTTAGCATCACAGGGAAAGTACAAAATAGAGATGCTAGTGTGTTGGCAAATTTGCGAACAATGGTCGAAAGAGGGGATGGGAGTCAGGGAGGCCCTAGCGAGCTCCTATTGGGTGGCGAGCAGTTGGCGAGCAGCTCAATCATTCCGGTACTGCTAGCGTAGCAATTAAGTCAACTCACAGCGATTGAACTATAGCTCGGTTACATGCAAAATTCTCAAGCGAGTACGAGAGCGAGCAAGTCGAGCTGAGTAAAGCAGACGCAGCTGAGCTCAGACGAAACTGCAAGAGGCTGGGGCAGTTTGGTTCGTGAAGGTGGGTCAATTAGAAAGTGGTGGTAGAACATTTTGGAAACGAGAAATGGTGTGTCACGTAGGGTCGCGTGCGAATTCGTGTGGCACGTCATTTGATCGTGTAAGGCCTACGTGGACTCGCTTTATATGTGCGAGTGCTAGTTTTGTAATAACGAAACTTCGAGTGCTAGATTCTAAAATAAACGAAACTATAAACGAAACTTTTAGTTTCGTTTATTTTTCTCCCAATTGAGAACAAGAACCTTCGGGCGAACTAAGCATTCTCACCAGGTCATCCACACCTCCACTGTGGTCACCGCCATGGTAATTATGTTCTATGTCATTGAATTACATAAAAATACAAAATAATACCTATAAATTACAGAAATATGTAATGTTTGGCCACTTTAAATTGGCCCTAAGAAGGTCGTGTTCAAGCAAGTTCATGCGAACATGTTCAACCAAGTTCATGCAAGCATGTTCAAGTCAGGGATTGTTTTCAATCATTTTGAATTGTTCTGTTTCTTTTTGCCACTTTCCGTGACTTTCCGCCGCTTTCGCAATCGTCACCCGAGTGACCTTTATTCAATCTGATTGGACAGCAACCATATGTTGCCAGTAGGTGCCAAACGGTGGAGTAATGACTAAAGCTTTTCGCATGCGCCATGAAACTTATTAAGCTGCTGTTGTCGGTGGCCTAATCTCGACCCTCGAGTGTGCTCTGAGTCTGCCCGAGTCCGTATAAAGTGCTCTCGAGCACTCTCGAGCAGCGTGGGGCGAAAACCTGCCGAATTGCGCAAAGCCCTCATGGCTTTTGGTGGCTTTGCTGCAAGTTCGCCAGCCACATGGAGCAGGCAAGCGAGTAAAAAGCTCAACGGGTTTCGAAGACCAGGAGTGGCCAGGAGTGGTCAGGAGTCGAGCTACGCAATAGCACGGCACAGTGCAACTTTGAGGCGCATTCGGTCGACGTGGTTGAGCGAGAAGGCCGAGAAGGCCTCTCCTGAGAGGCGTCGCTGCTTGAGCCACCAGAAACAAACGCCTGTCCACGTACGGAAGGCCCGTTACTGGGGAAAATTGAGACGCGACTAACCGCGAGCTCCAGAATCTCTGCATCAGTGGAGGCAGCTATAAAGTGCGACCCGCCTTCAAATCGACTCAAAACTTTCGATATTCCAAAGCATTCCAAAGAATTTCACTCGACCATCTCGTTTCACGCAGGCTTAAATATCTTCCTGTGAGAGTTCACTTCCAGTCCGCTCTCCGCTTCAGCAATAACGCTCTCTCTTCACGAGCTTATCTTACAGCCTTTAACTCTACAATGGCGTCCGCTGCTGTTGCTTCTCAGTCTCTTGCCAGCTTCAGCTCCTTCGCAGTGCAGTTGAAGGGCACTCCCAACTCCAGAAGTGCTTCACTTCGTCTGAGCCCGGTGCAACGTCGCCTTTCTGTGCGCTCAGAGGCACCTGTGAGTATTCCCATTACACTTCCTCCATGTCCCGGTGGTACAATATGGGCACTAGCTGAAGTGTTTTCATACGACTGCATGCCTGCATTGCACCTGCGAGTGGTTTGTCTGCATGAGCAGTTCCTGCTTGTGTCATATTGCATTATAGTAGAAAATCTAAATTAATTATGTTGCACTCATACAAGGACTAGAATTCCAAAGCGTCTGGATGACGTGTAAAACTGGTATCTTCTGAATGGACACTGGCTTCATATGTTTTACTTCATCAATATGCTCAGAGGGTTGAACATTCTTGACGAATATAGTTTCCCACGATATAGTGACTGAAGTTCCTCATTGTCTTGCTTATTGTGCGACAGGTGGAGGATGCGACCCAGAAAGTGGCAAACGTGGCCACTAGCGCCACTCCCATTCCCACCGCCACCCCTGCAGCTCCGAAGGCAGTGAAGCCCAAGGTGAGAGATCACTGAAGTCAACACTATTCTTTTCCTTGCCTACCTAGGAACAATATATCCAGGTGTTCTCATGCCACCAATGGCAGGCCTCAAGTATAAGCAATGTGGCTTGTTACCAAGCCCTGGCCACTAATTGGTGTATCTTTCACGGCTGACGATCAATCACGCTCCCAAAACCATCATGGTGCTTGCTGCATGGTCGCTTTGAAATCTGCTGCTAGAGCCATATGCGCGTAGGAGCAGTTCTGTCTGTAGCTTGGCGCTACTTTTGCCACAACAGAAGCTTGAATATAATGCTTTGTATACAATACAATACCATGTGCACTGCTCACGCCACTTACCCCCCCCCCCAGCTCAGTGTACGAGATCAGTCAATCTTCAATCATTCTTGCACGTACTCAATATCACGGCCTCGTGACCCCCTTCTCCCTGCCGTTTCATATGCATGCAGGCTCCCACCAACTTCGGAGACGTGTTTGCCTTCTCGGGGCCCGCCCCCGAGACGATCAACGGGCGTCTCGCCATGGTAGGATTCGTCACAGCGCTTCTCGTGGAGGGCTCCACAGGCACCTCGCTGGCGGCGCAGCTGGGCGACACCTCGTGCTTCAGCTGGGCCCTCTTTGCGGCTTCCCTGTTCACCGCGGCGTCCCTCGTCCCCATGTTCCAGGGCGTCTCGGCTGAGAGCAAGTCGGGCGGCGTGTTCAACGTGCGCGCCGAGCGGTGGAACGGGCGGGCGGCCATGGTGGGCCTTGTGGCTCTGGCCATCACGGAGGCTGTTAAAGGCTCCACTTTCTTGCAGTAGTCAGTGGCTCAAACTAATTGGACGCTGCTTGGAGGCAGGTGGTCCTGAGAGAGAGATCTTGTGTAGTCTAAAAGTCAGCACTTTGAAGGCAGGGCAAGAGAAAACGATGGGACCTGGAAAGACTGCCATGTTCTCGCGCCAGCCATCAAAGAGGAAATTTGCATGTGCACTTTCAGCGATTGTGTAAGTAGGGAACCTTAGGAGTAAAGTCCTGTGGCCGACCACCTCACAAGAGGCTGTGACTTGTGAGGGTACCTGTCATAGTCTACATGTCACATTATTTAGTGCTATTATGGTGAGACACTTACCATCATGCCTGGTGGTGCATAATTAAACATCTGAATAGCCCGTAGCCCTACAGAACATGTGCAGTTTATTGTGTACTTTAACGGGCATGCCCCTTAGCAGCCTCTCCTGTATATTCCATTGTTTAAAAAGAAAAGGGCTGCTGCAATGGCACTTCTCTATATATGGACTGAGTGTTCTCCACTCTTTGCTCCCTTCACATCTTCCAAATCTCCAATTCGTGTGGTGTACAAAATAGATACACCTAGCACATTATAGAGCATATGTACTGCATTTGTGAAATACATAGAGGGGCTTGTTGGATTGCTTCAATTCTAAAACGTTGTGCTGTCATACTTCAGCGGCCAGCCATCGTTTGATCAGAGTGCTAACTGTTACACGACATGGAGGCCAGCGTGATGGCTGAAGCGTCTGAACTGTGCAGCCATTATACCCTGGCCCCATCTCACCATGTTCTGAAAATTCCATATCTACATCTTTGCACGTATTCTTTGGAAACAATTTCAACTATTGCATGTCATAGGGGGTGAGCATAAACAGTAATTGGTGCTTTTAACAAGTACTTACGGTCGATATGAAAATGGTGCACGTGCCACAGATTACCATGAAGTGCGCAATAGATGGAATACACGTACTGCACACCACACGAAATTGAATATGAAGGGGAAGAGTGCTCACTGCAGTCAATAGTGCAGCGTGTAGAAACAATTGGGGGAGATCCAGTAA
Organism: Mesotaenium endlicherianum; assembly: GCA_009602735.1. NCBI lineage: Eukaryota > Viridiplantae > Streptophyta > Zygnematophyceae > Zygnematales > Mesotaeniaceae > Mesotaenium > Mesotaenium endlicherianum. Next base: position 18,909 of record WELA01007467.1, read on the forward strand.
ACGGACAACAAAAGACCGAAAAAGACAGACCTGACCCCAGAGGATGTGACATTGGCGTAGCGCACCTGCTCTTCTTTGGGAACAAGTGGTTCTCTTATATACATCCTGGTAGTAGTACGACGTTGACAAACATGCAAAAGCACATACATGTGTGCATGCAGAAACAAATACACTTTCACAGGGCTAGCATCAGCAAGTAAGGAAGGGCACCTGCCATCAGATCATGAGAAAACCAACTCATTGCTCATTCCTTTTTCAAAGATTGTAGAATACATCTTCTACACTAATGACTGCGTATGATTTAAATCAAGAACTAGTACTGAAACAGAAAAAACATAGTCACCTCCCACAAACTGCTTGTACATGCATGAGGGTATACACATAATCAAAGGGCCGTGCACACACGGCAACCTTCCTGACGAAGAAATCTGCAGGGCGGCATCTGAGAACCAGAGACGCCCAGACCCCAGTGCTCGCATGTGTTCTTAAGGTAGCTGAAACTAGTAGAAAGCTGATATGTCACAGAGGATAGGTGATAGCAGAAGCAACAAAGTGGAATCAAGAAAGGAGAAGAGAGCAGATACAAGCAGGCAGCCAAAATTGGCAGAGTCCTTAGTCCTATTCTATCTTGGAAGACGGCTGCTTGGAGGAGCCGCCAAAGAGAAGGCTGGAGTTGTACAGGTCCTTCTGGCCCTCCTTGAGCGCACTCACACGCTTCGGCCCGATCTGCGCACGCGCCACAGGGCCACTTCACGCAATCACAACCTGCACGCATGCAACCAGCGTGTGCCTTCTCCGCAAGCAGATGGCACATTCATGTCAGCCACATACGGGAGGAGCGTAGCTTCTCTGCGAAGCAGGCGCGGCAGGCGGCGCGTGCAGATTGATAGAAAGTTTAGAGCCTTGCTTTTGTCGCCCCCCCGCCATGAAGAGAGCAAGCGATCGCAGTTTGAGTTAGCATTCAGCAAGCACGCGACAACGCATATGCCCGCGGCCGCGGCCATGGCCAGCAGGCAGGCAGATGGCGAGAGAGCCTATGACGAGCCAACACCGACAATTGACACCCGCCGTCATTCACTCGACATTTCAAATTGCACTTCCATCTGCAAACCTCTCCACGCCCAACAAGACAATGCTCGACGAGCACCATCATCACTGTCACGTGTGGCGCACGCGCGCGCATGCGCGCGTGCACACACACACACACACACACACACACACACACACACACACACACACACACATACACACACACACACGCACGCACACGCACGAGCTCGTGATGTGAGAGCGCGTTTGCGCGTGCAATTTGAGAGGACAAGAGGGTAAAAGAGGTGTAGGAGACATACCTTGCGCATGAGCATGTGGCCCACGGAGGGCAGGTACTGCATGACATACATGAACGCCAGCACCGGCTGCGCAGCTCCCCCCCCGCCCTCCGGCGCACAAAGGTAAGACTTCCAGCAAGTTTTCCAGCATAGTAAGCTAAACCGGGTCTTGACAGGCACTAGACACCTAGAAAGTTATTTTGGGGGGAGGATCTCCTCCGCGACCAGGATGCATTTTCATGAGTGCACATGCACCGCACAGCCCACACACACAAGCACACGTACACACTGAAAGACTTACACACACACACACACACACTCACACAAAACGCACGCCTATGCACACTCAAGCCAGACTCACAAGAAAAAAAGCTATCTGAGCCACCCCCCCCCCTCCCCCCCTCCCCCCCTCGTTCCCACTCCCAAGACCCAACAGGGGGGCAGCTCTGGTGGGCGGAGTTCCAAGGGCCCTGCGCCTATGTACTGACTCCTTGGCCGAAGGAGATTTTTGGAGCAAGAAGAATGTTCCGGGTCCTTTATTGCAGGTTCGTGCCATGCCATGTACTGTTTTTCCACATTCTCAATGGGCAAAGGCCCGCCGTCTACATGCTTCCCTCGCCCCCACCCTTTCTCCCCTCGCCCTTCCACCTTACTTCCTGCCCTCTCCCCTCCGCCCCCAGGTTCCAACCCCATCTTCTGAAATGCATGAGTATTGGGTAGCCATGCAATGTTGATCGTTGAAAACGTGGGCAGGAAGAGGGGGGGGCCCTGGAGCATCTCCAGAAACAGAGTCAACCTTTATTTGTCATGCTCGGCCCTCGTATGTGTTTGACAATGCATGTGGAACCCCCCCCTTTCAACTTCCCTTGCCCCCCTCCCCCCCCGCCTCCTCGCCCCTCCCCAGGAAATCCCTCCACCCTCCATTCCCTTTACCGTCGAATTCTCCTGCCTTGGATCAACATCGTTATGGGGTTGGGGGGGAAGGGGAGGGGTGAACTGGTGCGGGGGCGCTCAAGGAAGGAAATTAGGCAGATTTGACGCACATGACCTCCAGACATAAGTTTGGGATGAACATGAGACCAATAAGTGAACACTCTCCCCCTCCCCCTCCCCCTCTCTTCCTTCCTCCCTCTTTCTCCGTCTCTCTGTCTCTCTCTTCCTTGCCCACTCTGAGTGTGTGTGTGTGTGCGCGCGCGTGTACCTGTCACAAAAAACAAAATGCAAGAGGGCGCGGCGATACCTGGGGGGAGATCCAAGCCTCGGTGAGGCGGTGACCGGTGGCGGCCACGATAAGCTCCGCGCACCGCGAGGCCGCCATGCGCCCCTGCCGCAGCGCAGGGAGCCAGGCACACAAGCAGGCAGGCAGGCAGGCAGACAGCCAGCAATTGACAGATGTCCTCCCTTGGTGGCCTCTCCCGTGCACAGGGGGGAGGAAACGGATGCTCGCAATGGTTGGTGCGAGGTTGCCAAAGAGGAAGCGGAGCAAGGGACTGTGCATGTGAGGAACAGAGAGGAGAGAGAGAGCCATACGCATATGTGTGTGTGTGTGTGTGTGCGTGTGCGTGTGTGTGTCTGTGTGTGTTGCTGTCCAACATAGGATTCTACACATGCATGCACATTTCTCGTCCCCCCGCTAGGGGGCTTACACAAGTGCTGTCAACAGCCGGGGGGAGGCCAGGCAGCCCCCTCCTCCAATATCACTCAGCCCTCTGGCGAGCACGAGGGGCCTGGCCCAGCAGCAGCAGTGCCGCACGATGTAAACGAGTGTGCGGAAGAGATCCTAACACCTGGCTCCGCAGCGTGAACAGCGCTGGTTTTTCTGGTTCCACCTGGCGAGTCCCTCCGGGCTACAGGGCCGGGAGTGCGAAGCGTCACATGCACGCGCGAGTGACACGTCGTTAGAGCAAGCCCGCACGCTCGAGAGCGCGCCACGCCCCAGGCTCCACTTAGCGAGCTCTCCATATGCCAAGCGGTATCTAAACTTTGGGAGGGATTTGAACGACTGTCCACCATGTTGCTTCCGTCCTCCCTCCCTCAGGATATCTTTTTGTCTCACCCATTGTTCGACAAGTCAAAGTGTGTCTTGCGTGGGGGACTGCCTCCGTTGAACAATGCCATCGTCGAGTACTGTCTCATTGGAATCGACTTCTGGTGCTGTGTGATCGGGTCATTTCCAAGCCGATTTGGCGGAATGTTTTCTCCATTGTGTTTTTACTTAAGCCAATCGTTTGCATGCTTAAAATTCGCTATCTGACTTCAGATCAGCCGCAAAGCAGGCCGTGACAGAGAGAGGCCCATCCACCTGCTCTGTCTCTGCGGGGCCGGCGCTGCTGGCAGGCGCGTCGCCAGCTGGCGGCGGGGGAGGAGGCGACGTGGCGATGGGGCCGGGGCAGACGAGCGTCACTCCGACGTTGTCCGGTACGAGCTGGCGAGAGAGAGCGAGAGAGAGAGAGAGAGAGAGAGAGAGAGAGAGAGAGAGAGAGAGAGAGAGAGAG